>JAVJGI010000040.1:16948215-17035182 GCA_035590275.1 Ibycter americanus | reverse complement strand
CTTAGCAGGAACAAGCCACAGCTGTACATTATTCACATCAGCCAACCCACCGCCCCTGAAGCAAGCCCACAACTGTACATAATCAATGTTAATTAACCCTCTACAGTTCCTCTACAGTTCCAGTCATTCTTTTGATTTGTATCATGTTCTGTTCAGCTTCATATCTCTTCAGAGCTTTATTTTATACCCTTCTACTTGCCACAGTAACTACATCCCATTATATGTGTGATATACATACAACTGCCCCCACATTTTCATTCAAGCTTTCCTGTTACCTTTCGCCCTTAACTTCTCCATCCATGTCCATCTCTTCACTATCAATAAATTTACCCCTGACCATCAGCCCAGCTTTCCTCCCCTCTCAGTTTCTCGTCTATTAGACAGGTAATACTGAGTGACCACCTGGAGTGCATGTTGAGGGTGTTTGAACACTCGAATATGAGCAGCCATAAATTCACAAATGAAATACATGGTCTAACTATAGATGTAGCTACAGTTGTGTTGGTCATCCATAACTCCCTTTCTAGTCAATGCAGGTGTCTATTTTAGGGATCCTGTATAGGAATCACTCCTTCCCTTGGCTGGCTATAAGGGAAGGTAAATAGCTCCTTGTGCCCACACCAGAGATCTTGGTCAGATTAATCCTGCTCAACACGTCTGCAGGCACTCCCCAACTCTGTTGGACAGAAGATCTATAGTATGCATCTTGCAGGCTTCTGCTGCAAGAAATAGCCTCTTTCTCCTGCTCTTGTTACAGCTCATTCATTTGTTCTGTAGCTCCCGACACATGGCATGCATGGCCTGGGCTATTTACATTTCCCTGTCTTGAGTTAGAAAAGAGTCAGCCAGGATAGTATTTCTCCCAATGAAGTCAGGAAAACATTCTCTCCTGTCAGGAAGTGTTTGACAATATACATACAAAGGTCTACCGCTCTACTCTGAATGTTTGAATTTACTGCAGCTCCCAGCTGTGCTGAGTGGGACTGCAATTCATATGACCGAGAGAGTAGATCATAATTCTATTCTGTCCCAGACCGACAGTCCAGATTTTACCCTTGCTCCATGCAGACTATGTCTTTACTCATTTTTAGTATGGTTATATATTTAATCTGCAGGAGAAATACCAGGTCAGAATGCATTTTCTGCATTGAGGCTGTTCTGAATTATGATGATGTTGTTATCACTAACAGCTCTTCAGCAACACGGTGTGCTGGGTACCGGACAGATGGGAAGTGAAAACATAGGGCTGAACCCCAAGACCTTAGAGAAATAGTCATCACACCCTGTAAAACATCACCCCCCCACTAATTACCTTTCACTACACAGCACATACAGGCCTGGGCAAACTGAAAGGCAGGATTTTGCCCTCTGCTAAGCTGGGTCAAGTTGTGCTAATTAGGAAGCCCCAGTTCTGTTTCTGCTGCTTCCACTAAATGACCAAGCCAACCTGCAAGTTACTGACCTGTGCTTATCCACTGTGTGCAAATACTCTGAGATCTCACGTTAGAAGCCGTTTTGAAGCCAGGTATTATTAATTCAATGCAAGACTTCAGAAAATGTGAAAAGAGCAAGGTATGTGAGCAAGACCAGCAGCAACATCGAAAACAGCTTTCTAAATCTAATGCATAGCAGCAGAGGGGATCCAGCTCTGCTCATTGCTCTCTGTCCTGAGCTCCTCCAGGCAGCTCTCATCCCAGGGAAGGCTAAATCCCTCTGAGCTGAAAGCCATGTCGGGAAGGACTCAGTGTAATGAGACTGCTGCCAAAACAACAAATAGGGGATGGACTTTCAACCTTTGACAGCAGATGGGATGACTAGCTTGGTGACTGAAAGTGTGGAGCAAGGGCAGGGAAAAGCAGATTCCCTCCAGGGGAGTGTCTGGGCAGCTTCCTCAGATAAGTCAAAAGGCCTAAGTTTGCACAGCGAGGTTTTGCATATTTATGCATTAAAAAAAGTTTTCTAGCTTTCCGGATAAGGGGCCTAGGGACTGTTACAGAAGCAGAGAACACTGAGTATATGTTTAGAAACAAGATTCCTGGCATACCCTGCTCACAGCACTTTGGAAATCGCCAAGATGAGCATCCAGCACTGTATGGCTGGTCGGCTGCTCCTGTTCCTGGAAAACAAGGGAGTGTGAAATGAAATCTTTCTGGGAAAATAGAAGGATAATCAAATTAATATGAAAAAAAAATCCTCAAATCTGGGTCACTGAATCACCATTCCTGGCAACTAGCTTTCAAATCAGTCACTGTTTGGATGCTTTGGTTCCAGTGACTCGGTAGCTAACCTTCGGTACATAGCTGAGCTGCTGCCACCAGCAGAAGGGAGGGGGTACATGAGACACAAGGGATTTTGCATGACAGAGGGTGTCCTTTTCCAAAAATGCCAATCTGGATGGCAGCCATGACCTCACATCACCCCCCTTAAAGAACACATACAGATGGGAAATACCACTCAGGTCCCTAGGGTTTGAACTCCTGAAAATACTGCACTGCAAAGCTTGTGCTTTTGTAGCAGCTATAAAATGTACATAAATATAACACACACATTTTCCTTTGCTCCCTCCTGCCTGAGTATACTTTGGCCCGGTTATTCCTCTATGTCAGATGGCAATTTATCGGCAGCGGTAAGTACAAGAAAAAGACGCAAAGAAGAAGCACACGAGGTCAATCACTCCTGAGTGCCTAGAGAGACAAACCCAAAGCTCTCAGGGAGATCTGTAGGACCTGACGCTGCTATATTGTACTGTCTTTGCTGTGTGGGGCTGCATACCTTGCCATACGTAGCTCTGTGTGCCAGGGCTTGTTGGTTTATTCTGCAATGTGAGCCACACAGTTGCTGGAACAAACACAACGTATGTCCCTGATTTTCTTTCCATGCCCTGCTCTATAAACAGAGGAAAACATGAGATGCGCTTGACTTTTTATGAAAACAGAAAGAAGCCAAAATATGTTGGATGTGAAATTTTACTGGTTACCTGACACCGTTACCCTTCCTGTACAGCAGGAGTACATGAGGAAAAGCATCCTTGATCTGCAGAGCAGGACCTGACTCCAGCTAGGGTGGATCCGCTAGATGTCCCTGCAGGGATGCTGCACACCGCAAGCTACCCACACACCATCCCCAGCCCAGGCTTTGGCCACAGGACCAGCTCAGGGTCAGGGAAGGACAGAGGACAACAGGGCTAAAGAAGCCCATACCCTTGAGACCCAGCTCCACACTGAGCAGTGGAGCCTAGGGCAAGCCATGCCCAGGCCTCCTCCTTCCCCGCCTCTGGAGTCCATGGGACACCTCTTGAGGCTCTTACTGATGGGAAGACTTGTGTAAGAAGATGCCCTACAGGCAGTAGGTAGTATCATCAAGTTTGAGTATCTTTCCTGACGTCACCACATTAGTTCCCCTGTGGTCTGCCCACTTGACTTGTAGCAGGACAGAAGACACCCCCTGACTTCCTGCTATGTGATGAATCCCATGAGCTCCTGCAGCCCCCGTGGAGGGCAGAGCAAAACCTCAGCACTGCAGATGAGATTGAAACCTCTACTACGTGAAGGGGTAATTCTGCTTTGTGTTGGCAGAACTGGAAAAAACCTCTTGTCTCACCATTCCTTCTGCATGGGTCTTGCAAATGTTGCATTTCAGCATCTCACCAACAATTCAATTTTTTTTATTATTATTATTATTATTTATCTCTTCAACCTCTTTTTTTAAAAGCATCTTTGAACATTGAAGATGCATAAGCCGATCTGGGAACGCTGATGATACATGGCTATCCTGAGTCAGATGTAAAACAGTTCTGCTTGTGGTTTATGCCCATCTCTCACTGAAAATTCCTGCCCTTTAAGAAAGGCATCAGACAGATGAACATTTTTAAACCATGTAATTTGTGCAGTATAATAATAGGCCAGACTGAATACTCAAGTTAAATCAGAGCACTGCTTTTGGCAGAATTACTCCTATTTACAACAACAAAGACACACCATGTGTATTTGTCATTATTCACAGCCTCTTCTGCCTTCACTCTGCTCACCACCCCTCCCACATCTGAAAGAATGCAACCTAAATTGATACTGATTCTGATTAATAAAAAGTTGATCCCTAGGAACTGTAGTTCAAATGCTGCCCGTATGTCAGTCTTCACTGGGCAGTCACATGCCCTTGCTTAATAAAATCCCAGGAGCACGCTGGATTCAAGGCTGAGGTTTTCCCATTGTTATTTGTGATGCATGACAAATGAGCCTAGGACTTTCACTTTAACGATCTCACCAATTTACAAACTCTTCCAGGACAGTTTTGATCAACAGGGTTGTTGCTCTCATGTTTTGCCATCAGTTGATTCCTCTAAGAAACACTTTTCTTTTTCTTTAAATCCCAAAAGCTTTTCAGTTAAAATACAGTCAGATTTATTTAGGAAATATGGATGCCTGCAATGCAGACATTTACCTCTGTGCTAACCATTACCTCCTCATTTCAAACAGCGCAGAGCAACAGAGTCTTCCAGGGTTCTGGTCATCTCATCATAATGCAAATGGCTAAAATGAGTCAGACAAGCCCTTAAAGTCCCACTTCTCCCCAAAGCTTGGAGGGAGTCTTCATCAAAGATGTTTACAGCCAAATGGGAGTTATTACAGTACCTTTGTTCATATTCAGCAGCATATATGAATTTTATAAACACACAGATATATGTATTTCTAATTCAGTTCATGAGATTTAATTCATTACAGGTATTTAATTTTACTGGCAATCAGTAATACAACAAATAGCATTTGATTGTATTATCGATATGATCGGATACAATGCAATACATCTGAACCTAATCAACTGAAAATCTTTCATTCTGTCCTACAGAAGGTTGGGATGCTCATTAATGGCTCTTCCCAGTCTCAAATCTTTTACACTTCAGTGGGATTTTGTAGCTGACCTTTTAATGTATTCACCACTGATTCATTGCCCTGTCCAAGCCACACTGAGCTATCACAGTGCTTACCATGGGCTGGGCCAAAACAAATCCTGTTGATACAAGCAAGGAGGAAAAGACTCCTGGTCGTGCTTGCAATGTGTGCTCTGATGTCTCACCTAGCTAGAAAGCCTGCATATCCATCACAGTTTTCCTCTGTTAACACACTGGAAAGTTAGTTAATTTACCTGTGCTGAGTGGAAACTAACCTGACAGCAAGCTCTGTTTTGCTGCACAATTAATTTAATACACAAGTGTGAATTTGTTCCATTTAATTAATGCACTAAGTAACTCACCTGACATCCCCTGTTTGCAGAAAGGGGTTTTCTTACACAGACACACAAAAAAGCCATCTGTTCACCTCTGCATAGAACCTAAAAAGATATGTGATAACTTCATTAGACTATGGGTCTACTCAGCGAAGTCTTAACAAAATTAATGTAACTGGTATTTTTATATTAAAAGAGTGAAGTGCTACATTAAAATAGGACGGTGATTAAAATGATGAGGATATTTTAATGTTTGCCCTTGTCCCTTTCTGCAGGTTTTCTCATATTTTTTCTTGTAAGGTTTTTGAGGCTTTTAATGGTCTCTCTGTTGCCACCAGGACTCACCACTCATCAGTGGGGCCTCAGGCTACTTTAGCCTTTAGGCTTTGTTCTGTGGAAGAGATCCAGAAAGACCAGTTACATCTGCTGTTGGGTGAGATCTGCAACCTCCATAAAGACATGGGAAGAAACACCTGTAGCGTTTAGTTGAGGTCCAATTCAGCTTATCTAATACCAGCCTATGCAGCCAGAGCTCATGAAACTCCTCAGCAATTATTTGCTTACCAGAGCCGCTTGAATTTTTCCTCTGTTACTTAGCCTACAAGCTTGGTTTTAATCTCAATTAATCTGATCGCATGGAAGTCAGGCTCTAGTCTGAGAGACCTACCTGAGCACCTTCCATTAGCTGGTGGGCACTTCTACAATAAGCACTTTGAAGAGAGTATCCAAGGCAAGTAGAGTTCCTAAGTTCCTACCTCTTTCTCAAGGCTATATTGCGACCATGGAAAACTAGTTTAGAGGAGATGGCTAACTCTTAGATAGCTGGAGACGGATGGATGAACTCCTACCTAACTGGTGGGAGCAACAGGGGCAGATAGCACCCCGGAAGGATTTAAGAACAATTGCGTTTTCCTAGTAACAAGCATATGGTTGTCAAGGATCCTTCTGGGTTTCCTGAGTAGGGTAGAGCTTAATATAGGGAGATACTGCTCACCACTTCGAGTTGGTGTGGGAAAGGAAGCCTTTCCCTTGCTGTCAGGAGAGCTGATGAGGCAGGCAAGCCTCACGCAGAGGATCTGCCACCTGCTTTCTCCCAGCTCTTCAATCTCACATGTTTATGTTGTTAACTCTTTATAGCATGGACCACCCTTTGCTATACACAGGTGCACTCTGTCTGCTGCAGGGAGATTCCATTCCTAGCACAGACCTTGAAGCAGTATGGTGGTTCTAATGATTAATAATGATGATGATAGATAACACAATACACTGAGGAAGTTTTGGAAGGAGAGTCCTTAGAAGGTAGGCTACTACTGGGACAAGGCCATGTCCATCTAGCTTTTATCCTGAGTTCCTACACATGTGCTCAAGATCCTAATTTCAGATTTTGCTACCTAAAACAGACAAATGAGCCTGGAATGCCAACGATGCCTAGTGCCAAAAGATCTGTAGTATAAAAGTCATCCAGGATCTCAAAGCTGGACTGATCTGTGGGGGACTGACCTACACTACAGGAACAAAGCACTGGACCAAGGGGATGCTTTTATTTTCCAATAGTGCTCTGGGAACAGCGGTGCCCTTCAGAGCTCAGAGGAGCTTTTTTCTGGAACACTGTTATCTTAGAAAATATTACTGACTTGTTTGCTGGGGATACTAAGGAGATCAGACTAGCTACAGAGTAAGTTCATTTATAACATCTTATGAAGGGGTTTTATTTTTGTGTGGCTTTTGACCTCAAGTCTAAAAGAAACATCAATCCACACTGTAATGCGAGGTCCAGTGAATGGAAACGAATGCGTCAGACATTTCTGTATCAGCTGCAAGACCTTTAGAAGCACACACAGACTAGCAGGGCTCTCTCTAGTGCAGTGTATGTTAAAGATAAGCAACAAACAGATTGCTTGTCAGCAACTGCAAAGAGAAAATCTTACTGGCAACATTTTTCTTTCGTTTCCCTGGGGTGAGAGACAAAGCATGAGCATGCAGACACCCGAAGGAGGGGGAACCTGGGGAAGGGCATGGACTGGTGTCAGAAGGTGGGAATTTTCAGCTTTGTTTTATGAGTTCAGAGAAACCAGTATCCCATTTCGGTCCTCCCAGTTGTCTTTAATGGTCTTGTTTGTTTAGATAACTCCTTCCTCCCGCAGGAAGCTTTTGAGCCAGTGACCTACAGCTTTCCATTGCTGCCAGGCTCTCCTCTCACTATGGCAATATTAATAAGCTTGCTGGAAATAGATTTGGTCAGTCCCTGAAAGGAAATCAGATTCTACCAAAAGTCTCTGTCTTTCACCCAGATGCTTTTATATCCCTGTAGCCTTCCCTCGACACAGCAGGTGCTTCTGTGCCCCATGACCTGACCTTGTAGCACTCAGCTCTTCTTCAGATGTAAAACTGAACCCCACACTGCTACATCCTTCAGAATAGGTAAAGCATTAAAAGCCGAGCTGTATCCCGTACAGAAAACAAGTTGCCGAGTTTCTTTGGTACTTTTCAAAGAATGATTTGTATTGAACAACATTCTGAAGTCCCAATTCCCTCTTACTGCAACATTATCCTCTGATCTACAGGCTGTTGACTGATCTGTTTGCTTCTCTCAGAAAATTAAGAAACCATGCGCCTGGAGTCACCGCAGTTCCCCTGCAGGGAGCTGGGTGACTAGTTTCAAGACAGCCATGTAATTAGCAGCCAGTCTACCATCATCACACTAAAATCAGAGGATGCTTAAGAGGACACAGTGTTCTTCCCAGGTCTTCAATGCACTTGACAGTCAGTAACTTTATTTTTTAATGAAGCAACAAAGCCCTCAGCATTCACATTTCAGAGAGGCAAACCATCTCAGACAACCTGAGCTCCTAAAATATTTCAGCAGCTCCTAAAGACATAGCAGGGCTCTGGTTCCAAATACCATGCTTGTTTTCCTGGCTAGCATTAAAGCTCAGAGAATTAAACAAGCAGGTAGCAATGTGTGGAAGGAAAGCAGAGGCTTTCCCTGGGGATGCCGCACAAGCTCTGGGCTGCTGGCGGAGGGCTGGTCCCTCTGCAATGGGACTGCTCCAGATGGAAGAACCAGGCGCAGCGTGGGAAGGCTGGCCCCTACGCCTGACCCATTTCTCATCCCAGGAAAGCCAAGTACAAGAAAATGGCCTTGCAGAAGGAGAGCTCTAGAAAAAACTAAAATGGGAGTAAGAAAAAAGCAGACTCTAAAACACACAAAAAATGCAATGGCAAAGCAGCTGCCGGGACTTGTTGAATGGTAAATTCGTGCCGCTGAAAGGAAATGGAAACATTGCTTGGGGTTTGTACTAGGGTTTGTCAGTGGTGATAAAAATGAGGCTTCCTTCCAGATACGCAGCCACAGCAGACCCACTACAATTTGTTATATGTGGGAAAAAGCCCATGTCTCCTTCTCATCATTCTGGTTTATGACTTGCCTTGCCCATAGCGTGGGGCTTTGGAAAGGCTGCCTGGCCCTGCCTACAGGACAGGGTGGCAGCACTAAGTGGCCCTTTGAAATCTTTGCTGCCAACTGAACCCCTTCTCAGCATCCTGGGAATATAAGCAGATTTGTTCTGTTGCCACCACCACAAACTACCCCTTTCAGAAAGGAAGGGAAAAGGTGTTGTTCCAAACATAACCTAAAGCAGGAGTCACGGCAGCACTGAAATGTTCAGACTGAAAGGACCTGCTGAGGTCTCCAGCCTCCTGAAAAGAGGACAGAGACTGCACAGCCTCTCTGGGCAACCTGCTCCAAGCTTAGTTGCTCTCATCGTGAATACTTTTTCCTTACATCTAGTTAGAACCTTGCCCGTTTCCATTTCTGACCACTGTCTCTTGACTCCTTGCCATGCACCACATCAACAAGTATGGCTCCATCTCCTTGATAACCCCCTCACAGGCACTAGAAAGTGCTGTTAGATCCCACCAAAGATGTCCCTTCTCCACGCTGAACAAGCTCAACTCCTTCAACCCTTCCCCATATGTCATGTGCTCCAGCTCCAACCATCTTAGTGACCTCTGCTAAACTCATTTAAGTTTTTCAACATATTTCTTGTACTGGGGGTCCCAAAACTGAATGTAGTATATTAGATGTGGCCTAAACATCACACACACTTTCCCAGGTGGGTCTGCTCTATGGATATCTGACACCAAAGCCAAAAGAGAGAGAACAAGAATGACCTCTTCTCCAAGGGCAAAAGTTCACCAAAACCCCAAACACATGTAGCTGTGGCAGAGGGCACCTTGCAAAAGTTTTTCTGGTCTTAAGCTGAGAGACCTCACCTCTAACATTAAGGTTGGAGTTAACAGCTTCTGGTGGACCTGGAAGTTCCTGGTCCTACACACAGGCAGAAGCAATTGACTGCATTGATCCTCAATGGGGAACAGCTGGTGAAGGTGGCTCACGAATGCTTTCAGCTGGGAAAATGGTAAACATCCCACTGGCACATGAAAACAACTTGCAGGCATGTGAGGTGTTCCCTGCACATGTTACTGTGCTCATGGAAGGAACCAGCCTTTGCACCAGAGGCTCAGGATATGTCAGGACAAAGAAGAGCAGAAGACCCTTACTTAGCAGAAAAGACAACCTGTGACTGTCCTTAACCTGGTGATTATGTGGAGGTCATGAACAGAGGCAGCATAGCTGCACACGAGATCTTTTTGCCAAAGTGTGAGTGACAGGGTGTTGCTTCACAGAAGCTCTTTGAGTACCACGCGGGACATCACTGGAGACACTTGTGTCTGAAAGTAGTGCTAGAACTGCTGGAATTATGTCCTGAGCATGTCACAGCATCTTCTTCCCTAGTAAATGAACCATCTGACAAACTGAATCTTAGATCATCTAGCTCTTGCTCAATTTACTTTGAATTGTTAGTACATTGTTCCCATGTTCTACATCATCAGAGAACTGATCTCTGCAGGCTCAGTTGCACCAGGACCAGGGGAGCTGACTGACAGGACCGATGGCCAAGACACGAGACCAAGGTCTCAAGATGATTGTTGTTGGCAGAGAACTGTTTCTATCTGACCTCAGAACCTTCCAGTAAATGCACAATAATTTATCATACTCTAAGCCTTATTTAACTAAGAGCTAGTTTAATTGGTAAATGCCCCAAAAGATGGTTGCCTGCATGTTTACATCTGTTTCTATTTGTGTGTGTGCACAGGGATGCATACATAATTTTTTTCTCTATTTTTCAGTACTCCTGCAACTCAAATGCTTGCCTTATATAAGCCTTGCATCATTTGCAGATGTCTGCTGAAATTTATTAGGAAAAGTTTTGGGGTTTTTTTTTTTCATTTAACTGAGATAATAACACAGTTTATCGCTTCCAAATTTAATAGAAATCTGGAAAATTATTACATGCCCATTAAAGTAAATTCCTGTGCTAGTAGATTTCATGTGAAGAGAAAAGCTACAATGGAAAAAACAGATGATGGGTGCAGAGAAAAGGTAAGTCAACTTTCCTCATATATAAGATTGTTCTGACCTGTAATTTTTCATCCCTTCCAATCCACTGAAGGGCTATACTTCGACTGCTTGATTCAAAAACTGACATGAGTGAAGTCTCTGGTGCAGAACCAGACCCAGGTGAGGACAGGATTGAGAGTCCAGCTGTGTGTGGGAACTCAGTTCACTTCTGCAAAGTGCTGTTTTATGGCTTTTTCCTTCTAGTGTGAGAAAGGACTTTGCTTTACAAAGTGACAGAGAAAGCTGTTTCTGAGCAGCCCTTCCTCTCTCCTGAGAGTCTGTAAAAAACATACAGTTCATCCAAGCGTGGATCAGGATTGATGATCATTTAATTGTTCTCCCTTTCTCCCACTCCTACTCAGCCTTTACACCTCTCTTCTTCTTCGGCTGCCTTGCCTTCTTCTTCTCCTTCTTCATCCAACTCCACCTCCCTTCCTTGCCACCTTTATGGCAGAGGTTGTTAGCCCAGTTTTGTCCCACAGCTGCCAAGACTTCCATTTTTAACTTCTTATCTCATGATTAATGGAGATTTGCTCACACATTGCATGTGCCATTAGGCTCTCACTGCTGTTCTTCCCTTTCTGCTGTTCCCCACTGGTAGCCATGCCCCACAGTGGCTGCCCACTGCACTGAGTCCACTGTGCCACCTGTAATGGAGATTTCATCCCTTATAGCCAGCCTTGGACCGCTCACCCCATCTTAAACACTTTTAGCCCACCCCCTCAGTCCATCTCAATGTTCAACTCACAGATAACAAGAGCTCAACGTGAAGGTTTCTCTGGGTACCTGCCATTTACAGTGGGGACACACAGGTCACTGGGCAATGTCCCACTATGGGACATCTTAATTCCAGTGTGGAAGAGCAAGTGCCAATGGAGTGGTCTCTTACCTCACTTCACAAGTCTTCTGTAAACAGTTGTAAGGCAATAGGTAAGAGCAACAGACTAACGCTCGCTTTCAAACTCGTGCAGGCTCACCCATTTGTTATCCAGCTTCCCCAACTACGTCTTCCCAGCTGAAGACAAAACCCTAGAACAGAAATGATGCTTTATGAAGCTGACCTAGTTACAGATCAGCAAGCTGGTGAAATCTGCAACAGGGTAAAGAAAATGAATGAACTCAATGCACAGCTCTATCCAAACCCCAGCCTAAAGGGCCTCAAGAGATCACATTAAGATGGCAATTTCAGTAAGATTTATGGCCTTCAACTCTGTTCCTGGGGCACTGAGGATTGTGGAGGCTAGTCAGCAGGCTGGAAATCACTGTAAGTACCTCTGAGCTTCCTCTGTGTGGTCTGGCATAAAAGCAGCATGGCAGGGAGTGATTTGCAGCAGGGAGCTAGTTTATCATGCCAATGAGGGGAAGGATCAAAGGAAAATACATATCATCATTTATACTGGTCCTTCATTCCTGCTAGCAGAGAAGTATCCAGTGGGACCACAATTCCACCCCGGGACAGGGACTGTGGACTAGATCTGCAAATACACAGAGATGCCAAATTCCCATTGGCATTTCTTTGAGCATTGGGGGTCTAAATACCTTTGCTATAAACCCAAGCATCTAAAAGTTTCCTATATTTAATCTCCTAAGTATGCCTTTGTATACCACTTATGCATACAGATGCGTGTGCATGTTTGCAATTTTACCTCTGGTGACGTAAAGACATGCCTCTGTCTGGAGATCCCAACAGAGACATTCCCTGGCATGGGAACCCAATTATCCGTACTGTTAAACTGCTGCCATAGTCCTGGTACATTTTTGGCCCCCAAGCCAGCAAGCACTGTCCCAGCTAATCCCCAGGCATGGCTCAGGGGTGCACATGGAGCAGACACCATTGCCAGCAGGCGGTCTGGATGTGGCCACGCTGCACAATCTGAAAGTTTGCCTTGAAGACATGGGCTACCCCACACCGACGGGGCTCAACAGCAGGGAACAAGTACAGGCATGTGCCTTTACCTCATCCAGCCGCAGTCATTAAGCAAACTGGCCAGGGTCACTGCAAAAATTCATGGCAGGAGAGGAAACACTGGTGTCCAGGGTCCTTGCTAGAGGCGATCCTTCCTAGCATGGAGCCAGTGGGGTGGCCCAGCATCTACAGTCCTCAGTTCACCCGGAGCTTCAGTGAGAGACTTGGGCTGTTTCATTTTCAAAGGCAAACATCTTTCTTTCCTTCCCTCTATAGCAAAGCTTTGCTGCTGTTCCAAAATACACTAGAAACCGAAGCAGCCCTAATCAAGCACAAATGAAAAGGCTGATACTCCTCTGCCTTATTTCTAACCCCTTTATTAGGAGGAGTCAAAATGCTTTGTAAATGTACCCTCTCCCCTCCCGATGACAACACAAGACACATGTGGGACCTCCCCATGTCCTGAGAGAGGTGCAGCTACGCTGGGGGGTTTCCCACCTCTTCGGGAGGTCACAGAGGTTGCTGACCCCGTGCTGCCTTGCAGAGGTGCCCCAGCTGCATGGGGTCTGATGGCTTATGTTTGACACCAGGGCAGCCACGCTGGGGCTGGGGCTGGGGCTGGCTGCCTTGGAGCACGGCATGGGCAGGGGCAGGGGTATGGAGGGGTGCTGCAAGTGGAGGTGAAGTGCCCAGGTCCTGACTCCAGATCTGATGCTTGAACCACTGAATAGTATTTCTCCATGTTGTTTACCTAGAGAAACCGGATTGAGTTGTCTGTTCACACAGCCTGCATTCGAGATGTCTTTGGGCAGCTGAAATGCAGCGTACTGCTTGAATCAACTGCATGAGTCTGATGAGATCAACTGTCTCTTCACAACCCTGCACGGCTCCCATGTAAATGACCTGTCTGACCTTTGTATCACCATTTCTCTCCAACTTTCATCTTCTGTTTTCCTGTTTGCCCTTAGTGAAATTTCACACCCCCATTCTCCTGCCACCATGTGCTGGCCTGGAGGAACAAGCCCTGAATTGATACTGAGAAGGTGAAGTAGGGCCAAGTCACAGCTATAACTGCAAGAACTGCTCTAGGTCAGAGATCGGGTAAGCAAGCAAGTGGTTTTGAAATCTTCATCTATTTCTTTTATGGCTTGTGTCACTCAGGACTCAAGACGCAAAAGCGCAGAACAAGCAGACCAGCATCACCAAAGCCAGAGCAACATCACCCCAGCCTCCTGCTCCTGCTCATCCACTGTCTAGTCCACTGCAGAGGTGTTATAATATAAAGAACTCATCTAATACAGCTCCCTGCCAAGCTGATATTCCCACTATGCTAGATATTTTTAAACTCCATTTAAGAGTTTCCCTGCTCCCAAAAGCTCATGGAAATTAACTGGCTGTTCAATGTTTATACACCCACAGTCCTATAGAAAATGGCAGAATTAGCAACAATTTGGGTCCCTTGACTTGATTGTGCAAGTGCTTTTACCCAGAGGACAGCGCTGCCACGCAACATGGAAAACAATGGCTCCACTCCCATTCAAGTGATGTCCAGGCACCCTTTGACTTTAGCATTGCAGGTGGAATAAAGGTGCACACTGACATGACATTCTCAGGCTGTTGAGTCTCCCGCCTGTGCTGGTGGGGCAGGATTGTGCCTGCAGATCTCACCTGACACACACCAGTAACAGCCTTCCTGGGAAGCACTCCCTCCCTGCCGCCAGGCTCCGTCACTATATATAACTCCACCATTATCTGTGAAGTCTAGAGGAGGCAGAGTGAAATATCAATCAACAGGAGTATTTTAACTGAATGTAAAAATACCTTTCAAAAAATTATTTTGAAGCTGGGGCGGGGGGGAAGCAAAGTTTGTTTATATAACATGTTATTTTTGGATTAGCAGACATTAATAATCAAGGCTGGCTGTAGAGGCAATCATTTTGAAGTTGGACTAGCTTTCAAGCGTGGTAAAAAAAAATCCATTCAGGTTTTGTATTCAAGGTGATCCCATGTATTTTACCAAAGGAAAAGTGGGGAGGATCAACAAGGCTCAGTGTTCAGCTGAAAAGTGAAGAAATTGGGGCCTTAAGGCTGTAGGCAGGCACAAGCTTCTGTGGCCTTAGACATCATGCAGGTACACAGACACAGAGCAAGATCCTGGGGATGCTGTCTCCACAGACAGCTCAGGAAAGAAGACAGGATGAAGATTCATGGATGCAGGTGCATTCCCATCGGTACGTCTGCTTGTAATAATGGCAGAAGATTGACAAGGTGCTTTGCAAATTCTTCCCATTCGTTCCGCAGCACATACTGAGATACCAAGCAAGCTTTGCTGCAGAGCTCACCCTGTGTATGGCTTCATATTGGGAAGTCAATTTATTCACTGGGGGCAGGTGGCTGGTGTAGGGTTTTTCTTTAAGTGAGTGCTAAGGTAAAAGCAAGTCTTTTGCAATAAACAACATCTGGTGTGGCAATAAAGCCAGCCTGATTTTCATTTCCTGATAAAGCTCTGCCCATTTTCTCTCCTTCCACTGCAAAGAACTTGCAGGATCTGACTCTCTATGGCCATTTTAATTTCCTGGTAATGTGACTGCCTTATAAAAAGTGAAATGATGCTAAAAATATGTGCATAGGATTTGATGTGTGTGTCAGATTAAGGGGAAAGTGTGCTGCAGCTTTCTATCATTTGTTTGAGATGATGTGTGTTTACCCACCTCTATACACCATTTTCCATATTTTATGGGCTGAGCGCTTACAGCTCCTGTCAAATTAGTGAGAGTTATTGGTGTCCTTCACACCTGAAGTAAGGAAACCCGTTCCAGTATACAGAGACTTCGTGGCAGCATAGGACACCCATCAGCTCCTTTTCCAGGGACCTTTTCCAGCAGCGACCCAAAGCACAGGTTTATGTGCAGGGAGCCAGTCTCTGAGCTCAGGTACAGGCAGCAGCAGCTTGTGGTGCAGCTCAGACCATACAGATGACTTTTCTGAGATTCACCTCTTGCTTAAAATGCAGTTTTCTAGGTAAGACACCAAGAAGGCAGCATCTTGAAACCTCCCCTGAAATATTTGCCTGAATTTATCTGAAGTCATGGCTGTTGTCTGAAGTTCCTCTTCTATATAAAGCAAACAAGCACATCTGCACTGAAAAGCTTGCTGTATTGCTAAGCAGACCCAAATCTCACCCATCATCTCACTGTCTCCCTTGGTTCTGCTGAATCTGCAAGCTGCCTCAGTTTTCTGAGATACTTGCCTACTACAAGAGGAACAAACAGGCAAAACCTCACTGTAACCTTTTCGGCAAGTGTATCAAAACCTTGACAAAATATTTCCAGAGAGGCATCTTGCAAAATTCATGCTTTCTTACTGCCTTTTCGCATAAAAACGAGAGACAGAAGCATTAAAGGAAAACCTTGAATGCCATCATCTGTCGTCTTGTTGCTTTTGATTTCTGAGTGTAACAGAAGTCCAGTCCACAGCGGCCCAGATGACTGAGCTCTTCATACAGCACGTTCTCAGTGAAATCTGGATGAAACAGCCTTGAAACGTGAAGGCGCCAGTTCTCAGTCAATGTGTTGAACAAACGTCGGCGCCAGCCTAAGCAGCAGCTCGCATCAGGCAGCATCTGCTGCCCTGCCCGTGTGGCACCAGCTCCCATCACTGCCGGGGTGGCTGAGATCGCTCCGCTGATGGCTAACACGTGGCACCGTGCCGCAGAGGAGCCGCCGCTCTCCTTGTGCTCATCCGATACTGACAGCAGGGCTGAGTCGAGACACACCAGCCGAATCAGGGAGAGCTTTTCTGGCTGAAGTGCCCACTTAGCCAAGAGATCCAAAATTGATGTGGGTGGACGGCACGTTGAATTGAGTCAACAGTGTGTCCTGGCAGCCAAAAGAGCCAACTGTGTCCTGGGGTGCACCAAGCATAGCACAGCGAGCCCATCAAGAGAGGTGACTGTCCCACTCCACACTGCACTGGTGTGGCCCCACCTTGAGTATGGTGTGCCGTTTTGGGCGCCTCAGTATAAGGACATCCAACTCTTAGTGTGGTCAAAGGAGGACAACCAAGATGCGGAAAGGCCTCAAGGGCAAGACTGGAGAGGAGGGGCTGAGGTCACTTGGCTTGTTCAGCTTGGAGAAGAGAAGGCTGAGGCGTGACATCTTGGCAGTCTATACCTTCCTCAAGGGGGGCAGGGGAGGAGGAGGTGCCGATCTCTCTCTGGTGACCAGCGATAGGACATGAAGAAATGAAATGAAGCTGCATCAGGGGAAGTCCAGACTGGACAACAGGAAAAGGATCTTCACTGAGAGGGTGGTCAGTCACTGGAACAGGCTCCCCAGGGGAGTGGTCACAACACCGAGCCTGTCAAGAGTTCAAGGAGTGTCTGGATGATGCTCTTAGTCATGCTTTAGTTTTAGGTAGTCCTAGCAAGGAGCAGGGAGTTGCACTCGATGATCCTTATGGGTCCCTTCCAACTTGAGATATTCTGTGAAAATCTTCGATCTTCAGCCACTCCTCAACTACGATCAACAGCTGCAAGCCACGCACCAGACAGACACTGCCCACCACATCTATGTTTACAAGCATATACAAAAGTACCTTTTGAAAATATGTTAAAACAAGATTATCTACATGAGGTCCAGCTGGTGCTAGATGAAAGCCTGAACTGCCCGATACTGGTGGCCAACATCAGCAAATATCTACGTGGTGCTTGAGAGGCGGAGGCAGCCACCCTGCCCATGATTTGCCCCGTGCCCTCTCCAGCTTTATGCCTACAAGAAGGTCCCACCACTTGCACTGCTTCCCTGACACAGAGCCTACCTTCAGCATCATGGTCTGTGGGCTGGGGTTATTTCATTTGCCTGTAAGCACCCAGCAGGCAGAAAGTACCTATTAAATATAATACTGAGACTAACTCACCTCCCATCAAAAGTATGACATTAACTTGCTACGGTGGTGGATCACAGGGAACCAACACCTTTAGTCAGCTTGACCTAGGAGGTGGTCAGGTTTTCCTTCACGGAGAGAAGGAAATGGATGATATAACTACAGATGGAAGAGAACTGCACGAGGAAAACAGTAAGAAAGGCACAAGAATTTACAGGCGAAGATATTATTTACTAAGCCAAGGAAAAACCTTTCCTTTAATTTACAAGTGGTTTCAGTGGTGCCATATGCAGAGACTGAGCCATATTAAGCAAAATCTGTTTTGCAAACAAGCCCATAATAAATGTATTTTTTTTGACTGGCTGTTCACTGGTAATAAGATGCAAGGACTGTTTAATACCTTTATTCGTTTAATGCTTCCTGCTTATTGAAACTTCTCCCTCAAAAGCAGTTTAGGAGCCCTGAAGGAAGCACCAGGGGCTGCATATGAACCCTGCTGCCTGTCTGGAACATTATTCTGATTGTATTTTAATATGTTTCATGTGGATAGATGACCGCTTTTACTGGAGAAATGCTGAGCTATTTCAATTACAGGTCTTCATGGAACATATACCTGGGGGAGCATGGTGACTGGAAAGTGAAAGTGATTTTACAGCTTCCTCACTGCACCACAAGCTGCTTTGGGCTGTGCCTACAGTCAGAATCAGGTCGTCAGAGAGAAAATCCTAGGTACAACCAAACTGCAGCTTTCTGCACTAAAACGTGTTGATTTTGATGACATTTTGACATGAAAATCTTCAGATCAGCTCTCATCAGGTTGAGATGTGTAGGTTTAGACAGACCGTTGCCAGGCTTGTTGTGTAACTGTTTAGCTTTTCAATTCCCAGAGGACTGTAAAATATAGAGTATACATTAGTATTATTTTATACCATGTAGGTACAGACTGTGCCATACCAGTCCCGCACGCTGTCCCGCCAGAGGCCGTGGCAGAGGAAGGCTGCCTGCCTGTTTGGTCTGGGACCTGTGGGCCAAGCACCATCAATGTTTGAGCAAGTCCCCCTGTGCCTGGCGGGGTGCAGAGCCCACTCCAGGCTTCGGCTCGCCCATGCCAAACTGGGATTGAAGCACAAGGATATATTTAACTCATACGATGTTTGATGAATGCGGTGTCCAACCCACAGGAGGAACAGAGAAGGAGGTGAGGTGCTATCTGCTAAAATTTGCAGCCAAGAGCCTTAGAGGGAAGAATCAGAGATGTTTCAACACCTCTGGGGAAACCAGGGAAATCACCACGGGGCTGAAAAGCTGCTGAAGCTTCCAAAGAAGAATGTGGTGACCCCAGGCATTGTACATTGCAGGAAGGCTACCCCAGATCAGTAAAACAACCCTTTAATTTAGGGTCTAGATCAGCAAATCTGAGGGGCCATGCTGTAACACAGCATAGGCTCGTGAATGGAAGGTTCAGGCAGTTTCCCAACAAGATTACAGTTCTATACACTATATATGTTCTTGGACCCTTCACCCACACTTCACTGTTAGGTGGTATGTTGATCAGTCAATATGCATGAGGGAGCTGTAGGCATCAGAAGCAGGATTAGGCACATTAAGGCTGGCTCACGGATGGGTCTCCATGTGCGCCCAGGTGCAGACCACTCCAGAGGGGACCTGTTTGGTGCAGGCTGCTGCAGAGGTCGGGCTTTGAGCCAGCATTAAATAAATGCTTTGACTGTGATACAGGCTTTTTGCTGGTAAAATATGCAGAAGACAACAAGATTAGGATAGTAGCAAGCAAGCAGGAGAATGGCTTACCTTTGCAAAGTGATCTGGATGACTCAGTAAAACAGTCACAATCCAAAAAGGATACGTTTGAATATGGGAAATTGTAATAAAGGACCAGTTTCTTTACACTGGATAACGAAAGCGTATTTCTAAGCATGGCATGGTATCAATAGTTCTTTAATAGCAAAGCATTCAACATGGGCTGACATCTGTTGGGTGTCAGAGGACAAAAGTTACAGCTGTTAGAAATATTCCTCAGTATGTTGTGGTAAATGTTAGTCTGAAGGGTGAGATTTGCAGAGGCAACGTGCTCCCTCAGAGAATGCTCCCTCACATTTCAGAGATAGCAGGAAGGAGCAGAGCGCAGCCACCTGTCTTAATTCTCATTATTGTAATTGCCCCAATATTACCAAAGAAACACACGGTTTTGGACGTGCGTTACACCAAAAGATTTCTGATGAGGTTTTGACTGACACAATTATTAACACTGAGAATTAAGAGAATGAGAGGTGTCAGAAGAGCAAAAATGTACATGGCAGTCAGGGAAGATATTCTGACTAATAAGAAAAAGCAGTCTGGAGCATGATATCAATATTTTGATTCGCAAAAGCCCCAAAGGAATGACATTAATCTGACAAGAACAGTCTTAAAACAGCAATATTTTTAACTTAGCAGTGATTTGATCTATTTACTCTCTTCTTAGTGGAAAGTAAGTTTCCCAAGATTGATATCATAGCCCACATCAGCAAATGAACTATTACTCAATAAAATCGTCATGCGTATTTATCTTGTAGGTATTTTGGGGATAAAAAACCTATTCCAGGCAGTATTTTAAAGTACAAGTTTCAAGGAGGCCTATGTCCTTTCTGAATAAGTTATGGGCAGTGGACTTCGCAACTTTCTGTCTTTGCTAATACTGTATCTCCCACCCAGGAATCCAGGGGGAGACCGGAGGACAAGTCTTTAAGATACAACTTTCTTTCAGTTTATCAAACAGGGATTGGTCTCCCTGCGGCATCGAGCCCAGGGTCCCATGACCTGCCTGGGGCCATGTGGCAGAAAGGGCCAGCATCAGCACCCAGCCCACCAGCCAGGCTGCACGGAGGGATGGGGCTGCTGCAGTCACCTGCCAGCATCCACACCAACGCGCCTCTCAAGTGTTTATTTTCAGATGTCTCCGCATCCCAGGAAATGCTGATGTTTGTGCTGATGGCTGAGGATGCTTCTTCCTGCTCCTGCACATCTTCCAACAGAGCTTTGTACCTGCGTCCATCCTCTCTGAGCTGGGTCTTAAGTACCTCTGGTACTTGATGCCTGTGGATGTCTCAGTGCGATACGGAGATGGCTTTGGATGCGCAGTTAGGGCTCAGGCTTGCTGCCAGCCCCACTGACATCTCCATGGCCACTGGTTATCAGTAATGGAAGATGGGTTCTGCACGTCCACACACGCAGGGACACGCTGCGCTCAGATGGTGTCAGACAGCACAGAAAAACCTCAGAAATGCAGAGCCCTTCCCCCTACTCCAGGATTCCAGGCAGCCACTGAACCACAACCCTTTGTGGTGGTTTATTTGCACACTTTTTTTTTTTTTTAATAACATCTTTCTCATCCAACAACACCAACTCCACAAAAATCAAACCTACCTAAGTGACAGCATGCCTTAGAGCACCACCTTGGATTCACTTCATTGATCTACACGCATCCAGCACATGTTGTGATTTAACCTCAGCTGGCAACTAAGCCCCACGCAGCCGCTTGCTCACTCCCCTCCCCACCATGGATGGGCAGAAAAGAATTGGAAGGGTAAACGTGAGAAAGCTCATGGGTTGAGATACAGTTTAATAGGTAAAACAAAAGCTGAGCAACTAAGCAAAGCAAAACAAGGAATTCATTCACCACTTCCCATGGGCAGGCAGGTGTTCAGCCATTGCCAGGAAAGCAGGGCTCCATCACACGTAACGGTTACTTGGGAAGACAAACACCATTGCTCCAAACGTCCCCCCCTTCCTTCTTCCTCCCCCAGCTCGATATGCCGCGCATGACGTCCTATGGTATGGAATATCCCTGTGGTCAGTTGGGGTCAGCTGTCCTGGCTGTGCCTCCTCCCAACTCCTTGTGCCCCCCCAGCTGCTTGCTGGTGGGGTGGGATGAGAAGCAGAAAAGCCCTTGGTACTGTGTAAGCACTGCTTGGCAGTAACAGAAATATCCCTGTGTAATCAACAGTTTCCAGCACAAATCCAAAACACAGCCCCATACCAGATACGATGGAGAAAATTAACTACCCCAGCCAAAACCAGCTCAACATGCGACTCAATTCACTCAGCTTTATAACTCTCATTCTTAGCCCGTTAGCATACGCTGTCTTCATGGTCAATGGAGGGAAACAGGCATCTTTATCCAAACAATTTAGTGTAAATTTGTTTAATTCTAAATATTTTGAAATGTAGCTTCATTCTAAAACTATAGAATGACATGACTGGAATGCTGAAGTGCCAGGTTTCCTCCATGGACTGTAAAAGGCACTTGCTCAGATACAGACATTCAATTGGTGAGAAGAACCCCAGCGACGCGGCCAAACACAACGCACACAAAACTTCAGGCAGCACGTCAGCATGGCACATGCCAGTCAGCTCTGAGGCAAGCCAACATCAGTCACGGCAGCCGTGCTGCCCTGCACCGAGAAACAGCATCTTCCACCAGCTCCAGCGGATGGGGAGGGGGTGCGGAGGGTCCCACCACAGCCTGGACAGCCCTTCGGCGGGACTGCTGGTGTGTCTGCTTCAGCAAGTGGTGAATGTTCCTGCGCACCATCACAGGGTGCACGCACAAGCAGGGACACAACCTGGACAGCTTTCACACCATGCATTTTTCTAAGAGCCTGCAAACATCTGCTGCTCTCTGAGCTCCCAGATCAGGCTCCCTCAGCAAACCTTCCTTTAACGCTTTCTCAATGATATCAAACATGATGTTATCCCTAAGCAAATCATCCTCAGTGTTTCCTTCCTCCCAGTTTCCTGCTTTTTGCCTCAGTTTGGTGTTACACTCACCCTCCTACATGGTGAGAAGACCAGAACTGATGCCAAGCTATTTGGGAACAGCAGAACTTCCTAAATATTTTCAGTGATGCACGCAAAGGGATAATAAAATGATTCCTGTGATACTACATTATAAATAACCATATCCTCTTCCAATGTCATACACATTAAAATGTGACTTTTACATTGCCTCTTTTTTAACATGTTCCTAAGACGTTCATAGGCATGCAACATCTCCTCCCAGCTCTTCAAGACTCAGGAAAATGAACCCATTAAAAAAGTGATATAAGCAACTTGTAAGCCTTGGTGGTTTTCCTTCTGGTTTTTTTTTTTCTAGGTGAACAGATTTTCTTGCACAGTCCCTGGGGATGAGATTCTTTTAACTACAGTATACACACCATTCAGTTTCCTCAGGCTTTCTTTATAGTCCATGGAGAGAAACGGGCACTTTGGGTGATGCTGCAGGAGGTCTAACCGATGGCAGCTGATCGCAGTGTAAGAACTGCCTGAGGCTCTCCACAGCCTACGGAGGAGCTGGGAGCCACCATCTCACGCACGTGCAGCTATCTGTAGACAGATCAGACTAGCTCCACTTTGGGTTTTAGACAACACTTGTGCCACGGTGGTGGTGGTTGCTTCTGGCACTCTACACAGCCCCATCAGCAATCCAGGGTGAGGCTCATGGCTGAACCCGAGCCCCACGAGCCACCAGCAGACATCAGCCTAACACGGGGCCCAGAAACCTGCTCTCGTGTGGTAACACTTCATTATTTTGCAAACATCGCACTCCGTTGCATCCCCATACAGCAAGGTAGAGCATTTGGCAGTTCTGGCTTTTGCTCACTCTCCCTAGTAACTCTCAGGCTTCTTCCCAGAGAGCTCATTTCCCCATCCACTACTGAGAAGAAAGGCAGTCTGATGCCTAAGTATGTCAGTCTGGGACTCAGAAATCATTTCTCTTGACAGGTTTTTGTGTCATTCTGCAGACAGACATTGCTTTTTGCATGCCAGATGCCTGGCTGCCTCTGCAGTGAGGTGGTGGCCTTGACCTGGCTGGGACACCTGAGCTCTTCAGGACCACATCGTACTCCATGGATGAAGTGCAGTAAGGTGAGGACAACACAGGCTGACCTGAGCCTGTCCATCAGGCTCACTTTGTGGTCCTTGCACTCCAACACCGTTTGCCCTGGAGCCTAGTGGCCCTACAGACTCTCCACCAGGTAAACCTGTGGACAGCTAATGAATTTTGGCTTCAGCCTGGCTCCAGCCCACGCCTGAATAGCAGCACCAAAACAGAGCACCTACCTCCTACCCACACCGTGACCATCACTACTCGCACTGACCTCAGAGACAACAAACCACTCTCACCATCGTGTCACTGTTAGTTATAGATGTTTGTCTATCATCAGCACTCAGAAACACAAAAAACACTGAGTTCCCCTTGTGCTGGGGGCTGTACAAGCTTATGACTGAAGAGACATTTGTCCTCTTAATAAGGAATGCCCCCCCTAAAATAAAACCCACAATCCATTTACCTAATAACAAAGAATGCAGGCTTTTGACCTCTATTACTCAGCATTTGAATGAAGCATGATCTGAACAAGAAGGTCTCCATCTCTGCTTACCAGAAATGTTCCCAAAATACAGAATGAAGTTCCCCTTTAAGAATGTGCACTCCTTATTAATACCTTGCCATCAGCAAAGTAATTTCTGCCATCATAATTGGTTTTACGCAAAATTTTCTACATAGTGCAAGGAAATGGTATAGTAATTACTTATTACTTCCTTTAGCATTTATTTACATGGAGTAATCAGAATTATCCATATCCAAAAAGAAAATTTGTTTATGTAATGCTGTCCCCTCAGTTTGCTGAAATCTCTTACATTCCAAAAACATCTTCCTTATCTGTATTTTTCAGTCTGAATCTTTTTGCCTAATCCTAACATACATACAAACTTGCAGAAAGCCTGTGCTTCCATTCTCTCCCCCTGCCCTGGGGGAATAAAAAACAGAATAGCTCGATTTTATGACTTAGTTCAAGAAAACGTACCAAGTGAAATTGAATACAAATTTTGCTGCTGTGGTGAATTGCTGATAAAATGAAACCTGAAGTTGAAATTTAGGGTTCGTCTTCATTTAGCATAAGAAATACTTTCTGCTCACAGTTCAGAATACATTTCTGCAGAAAAGAATGTTTAAAACAAGTCTGCTCGGCAAGAATTTTTAAAGACTCTTTTACAGTTGAATAAAGAGAAGTAGAGAGAGACAGAAAGAAGATTGCTGGCTTACTGTAAATATTGGACACATCTTCCCCCTCTCAGTAGAAGCAGACAATGTAGATATTTCATATTTAAGAGATCCCTGGCAGATCTGATGTAAATTAGCATTTATACGCAAGTGTCCTTTGAGGGATTTGGCTACTTTACTGTTCAGAGACAAGAAGTAATAGGTCAGATATGAAATACCACTCTTTCCTGAAACTGTTCTAAAAACTGGTGACATTCATTGCTGACTTGAAGCAAATTCCATACAACTGCGCAGGAGCAAAGGCACGACAAGAAACCCTGCTTTTTCTAACAACCTGACTTCTTCTAACAATCTTCTCTATCGCTTGCCCACAACCCAAACCAAAACACACTGCAGTCAGGAAGAGTGTTTCCAGTGATGTGTTGAGCATATATATATATATATATATATATATATATAAAGATACCTTTTGGGATCCTATGGAGCTGTTTTTAGGGAGGAGAAAATAAGAGGATGGAGCTATACATGCAACAGAAGTGTAGGCAGCAAAACATGGGGAAAGTTTATAGATATATGTGTGTGTGTATATATATATATAAAATATTTATAGAGCTGAGGTGAAAACCAGATCTTTTCATTTAACTTGCAAGTGGCTTCTATGCCTTAAGAACAGACTGAGCCATATTAAGCAAAATCAGCTTTGCCAGCAAGCACTTAAGTATGTGTGTGCATTTCAGTGGTGCTGAGTAATGGCTGGGTGAATGCCATAGGACATCTAAGAACTCAAATATGTTTGTTTGCTTTATATTTTCTGCTGATGGCAACTTTTCCCTTGCCCATCTGCTAGGTTATGGGCAAGCCGTTCCTCACCCCAACACCTCTGGCACAACAGTCTGCAAAGAAATGACATCTTGCCAGCTCATACCTCACCTCCCAAAAGGCAATGTCAGACACGTTGCCTTGATCCACATAAATGCATTGAGAAAACATGATTTCAGGCCAGAGGTGTCTGACTACAGCAGTATTCTTAGGATAAGTACAAAACCAAAGTCAGTGAGGCTCTCAAAAGCACCCAGCACAGGTTTTTGTACCCTACTGAGTTCAAACAAACCAGAGTTAGCTCAATACAGGCTGAAGTTCTTCTTCAGAGAGGTTCATTTCAACTTGGCAAAATTCAATTACTTTTCCAATCTTTACCTGACAAAATTTGTTCATCCTCTTCCAGATTTAGGAACCAGTATATGTACAGCAGTCAGTAAATCAAGAGCCCCACAGTCAGGGCACATGCTACCACTATAAAATACAGCAAGGAGGATGGGTAACCATCATACGATGCATCTGAGACAGAATCAGTGCAAATCAAAAGAAATACCCGATTGTAAAATCACTGCTGTCTCACAGACTGTCATAAACAGGCCAGCTGTTAAAGGAGAACTGCCTTTATCTTTTTTGCACTCAGACATTTGATGCTTTTCAAACATTCAAATCCGTTTGTTCTCTTAATAGTGTTGATCTGACGCTGGAGATGGTGCGTTTGTAAAGAACATCTTCTTTGTACTCCTTCCTCACACACTCCAGCCTGTTATGGTAAAAGATTACACAGAAGAATCACCTATTATTTTCTACTCATTTTTTTTCAGCAATATCTTGGCTGCTGCACAAACAATAATTAATTTTATTACTTCTAGGTAAGCTGGTAAGATAATTTTTCTGTTCTGCTGTTTGCTGCTGGAGACTATTTGCTGTTCTACTATTCACTGCTCTTATTTGTATTTCCAGTCGATCCTGAACATCACTCCATTTATGGAGGTAATAATTTTTGTGTGGAACTGAGCATTTAATTTGTGGGATTTGCTGTTTAGGTCTAAACTCTTCATGGTGCTCTTGCAATACAACATGTTTAGGAGCTGAAGTCAATACAGCAAGACTGAAATCCTGATTTGCATCGGGAAAACAGAGGGGGATTTCAGTGAAAGCATCTACAAACTAAGTTTTTCAGGCAGGCTGTTCCTTAAGGACAGCACCTGCGTGCCTAAGCGTACGTTGTCTCTCATACGAATCCTTAAGGAGAACTTGCGTATTGTTAAAATGCTCTTAAACTGTAAGGGCAGATTCATTTCTAATAACAGGTTTTAGGCTTCCCAGCATTGCACATGTGTTGCACAGACCTCCATCCAGCAACAGCCTCCCTGGATCCCCATGGGACTCCGCAAGCTGAAGAGTTTCACCCCTTAACCTCTGCCTGCAACTTCTCAGCTGCAGCACGTCCCGTGGAAAAGCTTTCGGTCCTGACTGGCAGATTTCTAGTGATGCGGAATGGATTTTTTACAACAAAAAATTCACAAAGCAAAAATAAAGGTGAATCAGGGGTGTCAGCTGCTATACTCATAATCCACCGCTTCACTCTGCTACTGTAATCAAGATTTGTTTATGTAATTAGTTTTCTGCAGCTCTTTATTCATGAGCAACCACATGGCGGGGGGACGGGGGGGATGGGACCACCACTACTTTTGGATGCAATAATGTGGGGAAATGTCCATATTAAAAAAGGATAAAAAGAGGACTTCCCCTGCTGTTGGAGCAAGCCAGAGGCAGCAAGTCGAGAGGCAGGACCCACGTGAGATGCTGGCCTGGGGTGCAGAAGAGTAGAAGCCAAGCACTTCAATGGTACTGCCTTCTTGCATGACTCTAAGCAAAACAATTTTATCCCTCTTCACCTCTCATCTGTAGCTTGGTGATATCAACAGTTTCCCATCCCTCCCCCTCCTCCTATCCCACTTATTCATACTAGGAACTCTTTAGAGCCGCACCTTGATTCTGGTATGTATTTATACAGTGCCAACACCAGCTTGGCTGCACGCACAGACCTGCATCAGTCCCGAATCCCTGATGCAAACCAGGAAGGAAAAATCACTCCTGAGAGCTTCCAGCAAGCCTTCCCGCCCCACGCCTGCGTCCCCCTGCCTCTGCAGCGCAGGTAGCACATAATAAAATGCTCTCGGACTTGAGTACGCATCCCTGAGCGAGTGTGAGATATCTCCTCCTGCAAAAACTGCAGGGGACTGGAGGTTTTCCCAGGCATTTAATTCACTTCAGATTTTAACTGAGCATCTCAAAATAAAGGCGAGAAGGAAAAACTACTTATGTTATAATTAGATATGCCAGAAATAACCTCACCTTTTTTCTGACACTGCTTAAATTAATATTCATTGGGCATAAACCAATGTGAATAAGCTAATGAAATGATTCATTTGTTCATTTGCCTATGCATATATATAGCTGATAACTACAAGCCAAGAACCCAAAGAGTTGTGAAGAGCATCATTTATTTTAAGGAAGATGCTCTCATTCATAAAGCATTGGCCACCTGCCACGCATCCCTTCACCCTTCCCTACTGCCTTTATAAATCTCTGATTAACCTCTCGAGCATCTTAGGCATTTTTGTGAGGAAAACAGCAGCATCTTCTTGGAGGCAACAGCTGTTCATCTGCTCACCTTGCAAAGGTTTCTTGGCCCCTGCCCCTTCCCCTGTCCGTTGCATCCTGCTGATGCAGCTCATCGCTTCCAGCCAGCACAGACATTTCTCATAGTCATCTGGCACTTTGCCGTTGCTCTGTACAGGAGGAGAGGAAGCCGTAGCTCTCCTCCTCTCTTAACCAAGCAGCTAAGATTAGTCATAAACCAGATCATTTGCTCTCAGCGTGATTTTGAATGAAGCTGTTAAAAGTTGCCATTATTCTCCATTATGCACGGGCGCACACAAGAGCTCCTCTGCTCCTGAATTTGGCGGGGAGGCCACGAGAAACCAGTGACTGGCAACTTTCCCATCCACATGAACTGTCGGTGCTTATCCAGCCTCTCCGGATATTTCTGAGCATCTATGTGAGACAAGTGAGTCGGTGCCATTATCTCATTTTATAAATGGGCACTTGAGGCACGGAGCTGAAATAACTCTTCAAGGTCACGCATAAAGCCTCATCAAGAAATGGAACATGTGTTTTCCCCTCCCCTAGACCACATCCTTCCATTTTGGGGGAAAGCGAGCATCCTGGCCCAGCCTGTCCCTGAAATTGCAGGAGGTTTCAGCAAGATAAGAGAGATGGGTCTGTCCTGGGAAAACCTCTCCTGCTTCCAGAACAGGTACCTTGAGTTTTCTTTGCGGAGCACAGTGCTGGGGTCACTAGGACGTACTATTTTGGGTTCAAAGGAGCCCCAGTACACACAGAGAAGCAGCACTTCAACATCAGTTGAGTAGGCAAGTCCTTTTTCCCTATCATATAGGGCCTCTCACTGCCAACCTGCAACTGGACAGTATTGATGAAAACAGTAGGCTCCATTTCTGTCACCACTGAGCGACACTGTCACCATCTGCCAAACAGTGTCACACAGTTACTCATCTTATTTTGCATTGCAGTAGTTTTCCAACTATGGCCCATGTACCCTTGAGGTCTGGTTAGCAGTCTGTAGCTGGCAGATTTTATGTATTAAACCCTCACACTGACAAACTCATCAATTAGAAGTTGGATGCTATGGACACCTGGCAGCCCACCAAAGCCTGCAAGGGTAATAAATGGGTCAGCTCCCAAGTGGTTTGGGATTGTCTGGATCCTTATCACTAACAGGAAAAATATCTGCATCCTAGTTTGCATTCCAGGTCCATATGGCATGTTTTACGGAAATATTAATAAAGTACAAGAAAGACACTGGCCTACCAAGAGGAGCTGAATGCATTACAAGGAATAGAAAATATAGAGCAAGGGTAGAAAGGAACCATAATGGTGGAAACCCACGAGACACTTGTGGGGTGCAACTTTGACATCAGGTGAAGTGTTGGTTAAATCCTATATTAGCGTTTATATGAAGGAGGATAATCCTGGGCCTGGGTGTGCTCAGAAACATCCCTTGGTCTGGATGACCTCAGGAAATCACTCTGCTCTTCAGGTCTCCAAAGTGAGCTCCAGGGCTTCTGGCCCTTTCCTTGCAGTGCCTCAGTGCTGCAGACAATCCACGCTTACCGCGGCTGCTGTGAGTCCCAGCATGGGAGGGCTTAGCAATGAGAAGCGCCCTTCATGACCAAATTCATAACCAAATCACAACACCTTGGGACCTGTTAAAGCTTTTCCTGCTATTTTCCAGTTTCCTATCTAGATTGAAGCAACACGTGTTCAATGACACCGGTGCATTAAATGGGTGATGACTCTGTAGTCTCACTAGCTTGCAAATGCAAGACTGATAAATAGCACTGAGATGATCTTTATCCTGCACACCTCTCCTTCACACTGTGCTACCCCCGCTGTGGGATGCAGCACTAGGATGCGTTTGGAATGAGAATCAGCAACTCACACAATGCTTTTGCTGTTTGTATACCCAGGATGGGGTGTACAGACATTTGTTTCTTCTTCTGCCACCTTCCAACTAACCGAGGTATGAGGCTTCAGCGGGAAAAATTGCTTCTGATTTCATTAATTATGTGCTAACCTGGCGTTGTGAAGCAACAAAAGGAAAATTGAATTGTCTGGCCCTTAGCGTGCAACACGATGGAAGCAGATAAGATTTGTGCTGCTTGGTCTTCTATCAAATAATACTGAAATTACTCCTGCACATGAGCAGCAGCAATGTATTTAGTCCTTGACTCCCCTTATATTGCTCAAGCAGAGTTGCTCTGGCACATTCTCATATGGGCAATCGAAGGTTTTGTGGGCAGAATTTCTCTTACTGGCATCTTTCAGCAGCAACTGTGTCCTAAGCGTAGTGCCAATTCTGCAGAAATGTCTTATCAACATAAGATGTAGATGGATCCCAAGAACAAATTCTGGGCTCTCACATATCCCCATCCAGGCCCATGTCACCTAAGGCTATTACTTACAGAATCATAGACCAGCTCAGGTTGGAAGGGACCTCGAGAGGTCGTCTGGTGCAACCCTTTGTGGAAAGGGGGGCCCAGGTAAGACTAGCTAGCACCCTGTCCAATCCCCTCTTGAAAACCTGCGTGGTTTTCAGTGGGGACTTTGCCACATCCCTGAGGAGGTTGTTCCAGTGATTCATTGTTCTCACTGTAAAAAATGTGTTTCTTCTATCAAGACAAAACATTGCACCATGACATTTGTTGACTGCTCCATCAGAAACCCATTGCTCTATTTATTTTTCCAGAGTGCTGTTCCTTCCGACTGACTTCCACCTCAGCAGCACGTCAGAATCCTTGGAAGGCATTTGGAATGCTGAAAGATGTCAGTACCTGTTATCCTGCAGCAAACCACTGGCTTCCTTCTCCCACTGCTCCTACAGCAGCCAGTTCCAGGACGTGTGATGAAAATAACTTGCCAGTGCCAGACCCTAGTGCAAGATTTCTACAGTGACTTTAGCATGGCTTTTTGTCATTTAATTTTCAGATATAAATGCTTTTGTTCATGGAAGGACCTGGACTGTCCCTAACTGCAGTCCATCTGCTCGGGGACTAAAACTCACCTGTACTCACCACACCCCACCTCAGCTGCTTCCTAAACCTCTTCCTGCTGTGATGCTTCACCTCCTGCATCAGTGCTAATGCCCTGCACAAGGAGAGAGGGGGAGAGCTTTTCTGGCAAGGGCAACAGCAGAGATGCCAGGTGCTTGTTCACATCTGCCTTGTGCCTCGGGCCACCTCACTGTGTCATGTCCCCTCCATGCAGACGATGACTCCCGCCCTCTGCTATTCCTCTTTGAAACAGGGCAGCTGTGGCTCTTCAGACATCCATCCGCCACCCCAGCACTGACTAGAGGCTGACAAGGACCATACATTTAGGTTACAGGTGTGAGTTGTAGCCATCAAGTTAATATGGCTAAATGATCTTCCACCAAGTGAGTGATCAGGTGAGCCATACATTCATTACATCAGTCTCCTCCACCTGTCCCAATTGTACTCGTGGTTGATTCCTGATGCTGAATAGCCAAGTAGCTCACTGTGCTCTGGCAGAAAGACTGCATCCTCCACCCAGGGTAAGCGTTTCTGATTTATGCAGAGGGGTATAGGGTTTACATCCATGCCTAGTAAATCACAAGATGCCAGATGCTAAAGCAGATCATTAAGTATCCGTTTTAATATTTTTAGAGCTTCTGGAAGGATTCACTTCTAAGTGATAGATATTTCTACGATATTTCCCAATCTAAGTATCAGCAGCTGGACTTACGTTACTAAGCAAACTAACTTCACAGCAAAAAGATAGAAGAGAAAGTACTGGCAAGGAGTTTCAAAGTCAATCCATTTTCTTGTGGATGTTTGACGGAAGTAAAATGAATACGTTCCTTTAGGGGGACCCATGTAATTCAAGTCAATAAAATATTTATACCAACTACATATCTGAAAGGCAGAAACTAAACTTCTGCAGTTTTCTTAAATTTAATAAAATTCCAATGATAACCAAATTCATTTGAAGTGGGTATCAGTAAACTGCTTTTATATGTGATTCTAAATGAAATTTTCTTTCGCTTTGATAGCTAGATTTGCCTACAGGCAGGATTTATCTCACTGAAATTTGGCTGTTCCAAAAGACAAGCACAAGCCTGGCAGTTGTCTGGGTTTCTCTCATCAGAAGAGGAAAACAGGGTCCTCCAAAACCAGGCGCCGCCCATCCCAACACAGGGACTCATCCCTGAAGCTGTCTACCTTCCTCCACTAAATATGGGGGGGCTGATGTGGCTAGACACCACAAGTCTAATTCTACCCTTAATTTACAAAAAAGTAATGACAGAAAGCTAGGGGGGGAAAAAAGCAAACATTTTTTAGTAACAACAAAATGAGCCTGAGAAATCTTAACAGAGCATCTTCCTTGAGAAAGCACAAATGAACCATTGACCAAAGGTGTACCGGCTCATTTATTGCTTTGTCTGCCTCTGTCTGCCCTGTAGCTTTTTGTTTGACAAATTTAAGAAGTCAGTGTGGTTTCCAGCGTAAAACAGTGAAAATTGTAACTGAAGGGTGTTCTCAGGTTTTAAATTATAGGGCATATTACTTTGCCGTCATTACTACTGATTTAATGATGATTCATAACCAAAAGAGATTCTAACTCACTACAGTTAGCTTCAACCAACCAGATGACTTTTATTTAACAGCCTACAGAATTTAAAAGTGAGTTTTAAGGAAGTAATTTATAACAGATGTAGATCAAGTGTAAAATCAGTCGATTAGATCACCAGTACGAAGGACAATTTCTACTTACAGAAGTTATGCAGACCGAACTACCACAAGCACAAGGCTAAACCAAAACAAATGCGACCTCTCAGGGTGACCCTTTCCTTCCATAAAAATACCTGCCACTCTTGTGGAGTTAGTAGTGAAGGAGACTCTCCATGACACTGTCACCAGGTCTGTTCAGAAGCTGCCAGCAGCAGAAGAAATTATTTCAGATAGTAAAAGCCAGTATTGCTGATTTTTATGCACATTATGTCAAGAGCTTCATTTCCACGCGATGACACCAAAGTCTACCGAGTTTCTATACCAGCCATCCTACTGCAAACCCCAGGTGCAAAAGGCCAGAACAGTCAAGCTCTGAAAGACAGCAGAAGAAAGTAAAAAAGTCCTCAGAGGATGTTAACCCCATAACTGCCATTAAACGGCAAGGAATGCTCTCACCATCACTATTTCACAGCCTCTCTCCCCTCAGCTCACTGCTGTCGATGACAGCAGCCAGAGGGTCCTGTGGCCCTTGCGGGGTCCATGGAGGAGAGCACTGCAGTGGGGCTGGGAGGTGGGTTAGGGTTACCCTGTGCGGGTTGTCCCATAGAAGAAAGCTGAATGAAAAAAGGATGTGCACTGGGAAAGTTCCAGCACATGAAAATGAACTGCATAGACACACGCTTCGTGTCTTTAAATTCTTTATCCAGACAAAAAAAAAAAAAAAAAAAAAAAAATTGACAAGGAAAAAGCTGGAGATCCAGACTCAGACATACACATTCAAGCTGAAGCTAAGAAGTTCAAGAGGGTTTGGTTTTTTTCCCTCCAAATTACTGCTTCCTGCCTAATAAAAATGTGTCATGACAATATGTTGTGTTAAGATAGATGAAGAACTTAATATTTTGAGAAGCTGTCCTGGGAACCCATGAATCAAACTTTGCCTTTGAAACACTGAAGTGATTAAATCTAATGTTTGCTCATAATTTTTAATGGCATAATAAAAAAACGTAATAGAAAAAAGAAATTATTATTTAATCTGAAAGGAGTTGGAAAGGGAGATAAATCAGACTAATAAAAATTCCTATCTGCATAGGTAATCACAGGAAAGCCAGATCAGAATGGATTAGCTATATGCATGTTTAACTTGAAAATGTCATTTCTGAGATGTGTTTAACCTGTGTTCAACCTACAGGCATAAAAACATTTTTTGCTCTGTGCTTTAACAACCAGTTTAGGGCCCCCATGACAGAGCTAACCAGGGAAACTTAAAAATGAAATACAGAAAAGGATTTTGGCTATTTGGAATGGGTTTAGGGTGTAATGAACTTACCTAAGCTCACAGTAGAAGATTTGAATCAATGCATATAAGGGCGTTTAAGGTCACCTTCACTGGGGAGAAAATAAAATAGCTGCCTTTTTGGAAAAGGTCTCCCCAAAATGGCCAAGCTCTTGCTGGGCAAGAGGCTACTGAAAAGCTGAGCAACGAGATTTTTGCTTTAGGTGGGCGCCTCAGAGCTGCCAAGTGGACCTGAGCAATATGCTGAATGATGGCTGTTGGCAGAGTCATTTGAAATTCAGTTAAAAAGTATAGATTTAGCATTCTTTGTTTAAACCATGCCAGAGGGAACTGCAGCACCTTATCAACGTGAGGAAGGCCAATTACCAGTGCTGGCCTCAGCCATGCTCTACGTGCTACAGAAATCTCCAGGGGCTTCTGCAAGCGCAGGAATTTTCCTGTGCGATGCCCATCACCGATTAGGAATATGACAGTCAGGTCTGGAAAGGTCGTGAATGAAATCCCCAGTCAACTGAATTGAATCGGATTTCTGCTGTGGCTTTTTTCAGTGAGCTTCAGATGCCACCTGTTAACAACAGGGAGGGCTTCGCCCTGGGAAACACAACTAGTGGATCTGGAGGTCTGTAGTGATATCACTGTATCTGTCACAAGGAAAGGAAAAATGGATAAGCAACAGGGCTTTTATTTTTTTTTTTCCTTCTGTTCAAATGAATTATTAACATGCAATGTTTTGTCTCATTCTAGAAATTATATTTTCTCACCCAGCAGTGGTTTTCCTAAAGATAACATTTATCTCTGACCACCACACCAGCGCTCTTCCCACTAGCTCCATTTCCAAATTCGATGGCTTGCACACCAATGCCACTAAATATTGCGGAAACAGTTACCTTTTACATCAACCACCAGTTCAAACCACCACTAGCCAGACCCAAAGTTGCATATTTATGCAATTAGAAAACATGCCAAAAGTTCTCAGAAATCATAGACATTTTAACCTGATTTCATTATTTATGTTGTCTTTTAGTCAATGCTGTGTATATAATCAGCCAGTTATCTTCTCCCTTTACAAGAAAATCCTTACAGCTGCATAGGGAGAAACAAGAAAACCCTTTCACAATGGATTTTAGAGAATTACATAGGGAGTTGGATGTTCACCTGGCAAAAGGCCAGCATATGCTTCACATTAATTGCACAATATTTACGCCAAACAAAGATGTGGCCCGCTCTCCAAGTAAAGCTTCAAAAATTCAGTAACCCTGAAAATAACATGTAAAATCTTTCTTTTTTTCCCCCAAGGCATGGAGTTTCTCTTTAAAACTCTATAAATCTCATTTGCAGGGTAAGTAATTTTCAGTCTTTAACGACATATCTTACAATCTCTGGAAAGGAGAGCTTCTTTACTGCTAGATAAATTAAATCTCCAGCAAGATTCGTGCCACTGTCAGGTCTTCCCAGTCTCCCGAGGATGGTTAGTGGCGATGCACAAACCACACGCACTATCCCCTTCTCGCTGCCCGTCTGTTCACGCAGACCTGAACCACGGTCCCCGCCAGCAGACACTGCTCTTCAAGTCACCTGCTGCCAGCAATGCCCTGCAGCAACACCCACACCTGCCTGCAGCACCCACCAGGCTCGCTCTTTGCCCAGGATCCAAAGAACGAGGAGGGAGCACCCAGTGTGTGAGCAGGGAGATGGCCTTGGTGTCTTAGTTTTCTCAGGCGGAGAGGATTGAGAGATTTTCCCCTTCATAAACACACAGAACAGCCAGAGCAGGGTGGTCCTGCTGCCATCTCAGTTGCCAGCACCTGCCCCACAACTTCCAGACACCCTCCCCTGAGCTGCTGGGAATGGGGAAACTCGCTGCAATACGCTATCTTGCAGTCATTTATCAAGAAAAGCCATTGATGCCTCATTCTATTCATATTTTTATGCATCAAATACTTGTTTTCCCCTACCAAGCCTGTACAGACAGAGCTGCAACAGCTAAAGGGCCCTGGTTTTGCAGTCTGTGGCATATTGAAAAAATTAAAAAATAAGGTAGTGTGGTGATTTGGTGGAATCTGGTTTTCCACACTTGCTCAGGAATCCCTGAATAATTCAGCGGTAGCTTTGCTTCCTGTGAATAACGTACTCAGTCTTGAACTCGTACCAGTAAAAACTTACATTGCATCATTGTGAATCTTCTGCTGTCCAGAACACTGGCGGTGACGCTTACAGATAAACAGCTAATGGGTTTTGGGTATGAACTTGCTCTGTGTGTGCTGCAATACAGACACAGCCTTATGAATAACAACTGCTTACTGTTACTTAAATGCTCACATAACACATTTGACTACAGTTTTTCATACCCCAAGTTGGTTGTTAGCTTGATTGCCTGAGATGGCTCAGAAGTCACAGCATTTGCTGCCCCATCCTCTTCCTACTAATTCCCGGGCACCCCAATTTGCTTTTTTGACTACTGTTGAGCAACCAAGCCAATGTCTTCATAACACAAGCTATCATAACCCAGGCATACTCCTTCTGCGTGGTAATGGACAGTTCGGAGACAAACATTTTTGTACACAAAGTTAGGATTGGTTTTTACCATGTATACCTCTGAACATTTACACCCACTAAATTTCATGTTTTTCTGCTCAGTCACTATGCCTCAAAAGTTCCTTCTGGAATTCTTCACATTTGGTCTGATTTTTTTTATTGCCCCAAAAGTTCAGTGCTATTATTATTCATTCCCCTTTTCAGTCTGTTATGAATATATTGAACAAAGCATTCAGCTGCCTTAGCCATGAAATCATTCCCTCCTTCCACAGGTTATTCATCCCTCCCCTCCATGCAAGTTAAAAGAACTGAATTTTAGAGATGGTTGAAAGACAGAAATTGCAAAGTCAAGGTGTAGAAAAAATAGGAGCAGAAAGAAGACTACATGAAAAGACATACAGCTGGGAAAGGAGACAGCTTTCTTCCCATTCTTACTTTTGTCTACCTGGGACACAAATGGGGCTGGATCCATCCCACACGCACCCCTTCCTGTGCCGTGGTGGGACAGCACAGGGCCACCTCTCTGTGACCCGGATCTACACACACAGGCATGTGTGTCTGCAAAGGGGGCAGCAGCATTTCAGCGTCCCCCTGAAGAAGGGGCTCGGTTTGCCTTGGTGGCACCACGGTCGGTGCCTGCTGCAGCGCCCGGAAAGGGGATTCTCTTGCTTGCCAGCAAGTGAATTATTTTGAATAAATCAATCTGCATCTTAAACCCATCCAGAGCCTGGCTTCTTTATAAAACAACAGCGTCTCTTCAAAAATAATTGCTTGTGGCTGATTGCTGAACATTGCCCCTTTGGCACGTTAGGTCCCAAGCACGTGGGCCACGACTGCTTCTCAGTGGACCAGAGAAACTCTGAGAGTGGCCACCAGCAACGGCGCTTCTGCACCACAGCTCCACGGCAGGGGCCCTGGGACCCTCCCATCATCCCCTCCACTCCATGGGAAGGAAGGTGAAGGTAGATGACACTCTGCGACGTGTGCGAGATTCCTCCTCTGTGCCTTAGAAGAGCACCAGCCTCCAGACACATCACCCTTCATACCTTCTGCAATCATTCTTATGTCCCCTCCTCTGTGCCCCAGGGTTTATCTGCCATTTGTCCACCTCAATCTGTTCAAGCTCCAACACCCAAGCAATGCATCAAGTGTCAGTTTAAGGGAATAAAATACAGGATATAGAAGGGAATAATAAAATGGAATTCCAGGAGTCAATGAGATCAGACTATGTGGTCTCACAGCTACTCCAAAACCTTAATAATAAGGTCCCCAAATACACATCTTAAGCTCAAACATCACCACAGCCAAGGTATATTGTGTTTATAATAAATTCCCCTAAAAATGTATTATTAATCAGTGCATGTATTTCTGGTAGTGCATCTGACAAGAAACTTCCACATTTTAACTTTTAAATGTGCATTTCTTATGGAACAAACTCCGTCTCTGCTGCTTCTGGCATTTTTCGTTCGCAGCTTTTCCACTCACTGAAGTTAAAACACTGTATTACACTGAAGGGATTACAACCATCTCTTTGCAGACCTAAGTCAAAATGAAACACTTCGCCACTTAAACAGAAGTAAAGAGGTCTTTCAGTTAGAGACACATAAAAATCAGCAGGTATCAGGTAAACACTTCCATTTTGATGAAACTACGCTCTTCACTGGGAAATCATTCCACCTGCAGATTGGATTTATTCTAGTTAATAGTTAGCAGTATCTTTGAATTGCTGCAAAATACAGAATCATTAAAAATGCCCACGCGCAAGCGATGGCTGCCATTTGGTTCTGGCCGTTCACCTGTGTGGGATGGCCAGCTTGCTGCGCAAATGTAGGGAACACCTGGATCATACCAGTGCAACCATCCCATCATTCCCAAAAATGTGGAAGAGACTCTCCACATCTGACTTGCAGGACCGCGGTGGCACCTGTTGGGTCTGTCCCAAGGGCTCGGTTGCTAAGCAGCCCTGGTGTAAGTAGCCTTGTACTCCAGGAGAACCTGCAAGTGAGACCCAGGAGACTGCTCTCTCTTCCAAAGATACAACTAATGGTTCACGTATTTTCATTTTACCCTCCTGTTTGCTATACGTTTATTCAGGTTTATACCAAAACCTCAAAAGCAATGCCCAAGATTTTACCGCAGCCCTTCCAGAGGTTACAAAAAAATAGGAATAAAATTTAATTGCTCACCAAGCTGCAAATTCCTGCCTGCCTCCAAATCATATTTGTCCTCAAACCCACCTTATCTAAAAGGCAATGAACACCACAGGCATCTCTGCCAGGTTAAACTCAGCAACATGTCTGTGTTTGGTCTTACAGTGCACCAAAGACATCCTCTCTGCCAAAGACCTGATGTTCTGAAACAATCTCTGAAAGTCTCCCTTCACCCGGGTCCTTTCCCTTCTCTCTGCTTTCAAGACCAGGCTGTAACCAAGCCACTGGCAGATGGGTGACAGCACGCTTCTCTGCCATGGCTATGCGGCTCACTAGACCCCTGTCTTCTCTCTCAAACAGCATCTGAGTCACAGCATTCTCTTTTCTAATTATCACAGGCATCTAAATACTTTTCCTTTCTATCAGGGTTCTTACTAGAGTGAGAGGGTCTGAAGAGGTGGCTCCTGCTCATGGTTTCTCTGTGCTTAATGCTGCCAGTCTCAAGGGCTTTCACTTCTGGTGATGGGTTTAAGCACCCTCATCCTCACCATGATTTCCTTCTCTATCAGTCACTGATCTCTGCTCATCTCTGGTCTTTGCATTTTCTCAGTCTTGGCCAGCACTGGGGACAGGTTCAACGACAACCTGAAAAGCCTCTGTGCAAAGGTACAGCAGATGATTACCCAAAATGGGAGAGCCTTCATGAGATGGTAGGCACCAACAGCCTGAAGAACAGACTGCAACACAGTGTTGATTCTCTCTAAGCCTAATCTTTATATTTACTTTTAAAAACACAAGACATGTACCTTACTCCCTATGATCTTTTGTTTGTTTACAGATTGTCACAAACACTTGTTAAATGCTGGAAAATTGTTGCTGACAAGACCAGCCTCATTTCATGCTGAATTTTAAGTGTTCAGAGTCCAAGGCATCCTCAGAAGACAGTAAAGGGAAGGAGCTCGCTCCAGCCGTTCAGCTCACGTAAGACAGGACTGAACTTGCAAAAAGCAAATCCCAGCTCTTGCCACGGCTGCTGAAGGAGTCTCACACTGAAGCAGTTGGTCCCTGGGAGACTTTAAGGATGCACACAAAAGCATTTGTTAGAAACAAGGAAAGTCCTTGTACAGCTGAGACACTTCTTGGGCAAGTCCTTGATTTCTCTGGTTCAGATACTGCCAGTATCTGCACGTTTGCACATGAAGCACCCTTTCTCTGATAGGGTCAAATCTGCAAGCATCAATGTTCAGGAGGTATTTTGCCTGTTAAGTGCAGTTCCTCCAAGTTTCAAAATTCCCAAATATCTTCAATTTTCCTCTAAATTTCAGTTTTAAGTCATTCCAGATATCCAAAAGTATTGAGGATCCAACCCTGACCTACTCTAAGTGAGTCTCCTACCAGGCCAATTATTATTCATAGCAATCATTGACTGTCTCACCATCCTCTGTTCTTCTCCTGTGTTTTTGGACCCCGATTCTTCCCTTTCGCTATGCCCAGTCCCAGAGCTCGGTGAAAACCCCCTCCAGCACCCAGCCTGAGCCCAGAGACAACAGCTCTCACCAGCTCTGTGTCAGCCTGGATGTTATTTGGGTACTGAGATGGTGCCACAGGCTGGAGCATCAGTGCAGTTTGAGGAAACACAGGGAAATGAGCCCACCCAGAATAATTTTTGGCTCCATTGGAAATGACTCTTCATCACCCATCCCTGGAGCTGCTGAGCAGGGAAATGCCAAGGGCCTGCCTTTGCCATGAGTGCTGTGAAAGTCAGGGAGGAAAGGGTAAAGAAAAAAAGGATCTACCTCCTTGTCTACACATGAGGCAGCAGGATTTCTTTCTCGATGGAGTAATCCAACCCTGCATCGCCATGGGTAGGGATCAGCATGAAGTTTCTACTGCTCACCCGGAAAATCCTGCAGAACAAGCATTTGCAATACTCCCAAGGTACAGGTTTACTGCAGGATCTCTGCTTGGACTCAGGCTCTGGTATAGAGAATTCACACTACTCCCAGAGGGACCCAAACGTCTTGACTGCAAAAGAAACCTGAGACCCAGGGGCCTAATGCAGACAGCTGAAAAAAAAAAAAATAAAATGTTTTCATCATGTCAGCCTCATGCACTGCCCAAGGTCACTCTGGGGCTCTGGGTATGACAGTTTAACCAGAACTTGTCAGCGCAGCTGTCTGATGGCCTCCCCCACAATGCACAGTGTAAAGAGCAAGGAATGAAAAGCAGGATTATTCAGGAAAATCAGGGTTGATTTGCAATTAAGTAGCAGCCTTTATGTTTTCCAATAGTTCTATTCCAGCAGCTTCAAAATCTCACTGTGTGCAAGATGTGTCTCTTACCTAATATCTGCATAAAGCTGATGACGTGCAACAGCTTTTATTAAAAGCACCTCCCCTCCAGTTTTTTGATTTACAATGATAAATATATTTAGAAGGAAAATCTCTTCTCCAGCTGCAGTCCCACAGCCCACTCACACATTAATTACACTGGGAATGCCTGGAACCCAACACCACTATTTAGCAGATGGTATTTCAGAAGCTCCTGTTGCTAACATCTTTTTCACCTGCATTATAGCCGGTCTTTTCCTTATGCCCACCACCAATCAACTGCAGATTATATCCCGTATAAGGATGGTTTAGAATAAAATTCTTTGGGTTTTGTCCCTCCCCTACAGACAAAAAGAAATGCCCACTCCCACTGCTGTCACCTCCAGCTCAGAGCAAGCCCTCAAAATCTGCCAAGTTATTCTCTCCCAGTGATTCTCCAGTGTTGATGAGAAAATAACGGCTTTCAGAAGGAGAACGGCTCAGGGGGTAGGGCTTATGTTAAGTGGTTGCAATGAGATAAACTTGGCCTGTAGGAGAAAAACTATTTCATGCCAAGCCCTGCGAGCTGCAGAAGGATTAGGCTGCATTTCTCACGTGCGTTCCAAATAACTCATTCCAGAGAGATCATGCCCTGCAGCTGTTGTACCCCCAGCCTGCTCCGAGCCAACTGACCTGGAAAGCCAACACCTTTGGGGATACACACACAAAAAGAGGAGACAGATAGAAATAAGCAACAAATCAGAGATGCATTTAAAAAGCAATAGACATCCCGGTCCTGCTCTACTGCTGGCACGGAGGCACAGAAGTGGACAAGCTCCTCTAGGATGTCCATGTCACCTCCCACCCCCCGCAAGCTGTGGCATGTCAGACACAAAGGTAGCACATGTACATGGTATGCTATTTGCAGGAGCTTCTTCCTGCTAGGAAATTCAAAGGCCCTTCTTCCAAACCAGGTTTCAACCACCAAAATCCTCCCAGCGCAATTCAAAACACGTACTCTTCCTTCTCTGACAAGAACTGAGAAGCCTGTAAAAGATAAAATGCGGACTTAACCACAGGATGTTTCCAAGTTCTACCTACCAATGAACTTTTACCTACACAGTGCTTGTTTTCTCATATTTGTCACCAAAACCCTCTGAACAATTGCAGTTTCATTCCAGTGAAGATTTTTTTTCCACAGGATAACAAAAATACATCCTATATACAGAATTGCATCATGGCTGAGGTGGGAAGGGACTCTAGAGATGGCCTAGTCCAACCCCTTGCTCACAGTAGGGTCACCTACAGCATGTTGATCAAGGCTATGTCCAGTCAGGTTTTCAGTATCTCCAAGAATGGAGACTCCACAACCTCTCTGGGCAATCTGTTCCAGTGTTTCAGCACCCTCACAATAAAATGTTGGGATGTTTTTACAGTTAAATGGAATGTCCTGTCCCAACACTGGGAACCACTGAGAACCACCTGGCTCTGTCTTCTTCACACACCCCCAGTCAAGTATTCATACATAGCTAAGGTCCCCCTGAGCCTTCCCTCCTCCAGAATAAATAATTTCAGCTCCCTCAAGCCTTTTCTCATATGACACATGCTCCAGTTCCATCTTTGTTATCTTTTACTGGACTTGCTCCAGCATCTCCATGTCTCTCCTGTACTGAGGAGCTCAGCTCTGGACAGAGCACCTAGAGGTGTCTCACCAGGGCTGAGCAGAGTGGAAGGATCACCTCCCTTGTCCTGCTGGCAAAGCCCTGCCTAATACAGCCCAGGGATGCTGGTGGTTCACCTTTGCCACAGGGGCACGTTGCTGGCTCATGGTCATCTTGGTGTCCACAGGACTCCCAAGGGCCTTTTCTTGGGTCAGTTCCAGCCTGTAGCCATGCACGGGGCTACTCCTGCCCAGGAGCAGCATGGCATATCCCTTTGCTGGACTCCATGAGGCTCCTGTCAGCACATTTCTTGGGCCTGTCCAGCTCCCTCTGGGGAGCAGCACACTTCTCTGGTGTATCAGCCACTCCTCCCAGTTTCTTATCATCTGTAAATGCGCTGACAAAGCACTCCACCCAATCACCCAGGTTCATTAATGATGAGATCGAACAGTACTGGCCCCAGCATCGACCCCTGGGTCACCACCAGTGACTGGGCTCCAGTTGGACATGGCTCTGGGCCCCGTCATTCAAGCAGTTTTCAGTCCACCTCACTGACCACTTGCTAAAGGCAGGATAAACAACATCCATCGCCCTCCACTTGCCCACTGAGCCTATCTGACCTGTAGAATGCTATCCACATTCAGTTAGAACTACTGAGAAATGACATACATGTACCACAGGATAAACTATTTTATTTTAAAGTTCAAATAAAGATGACCCTTGAATTGTGATTCACTTTACACGCTCATCTAAAACAACACACATTTGTGCTTTGCTTATGAACAACTAATATAACATCAGAGTGAGCTTTGTATTATGAACAGTCAGATGAGTAGCTATTCCTGCCCATATCTCCCCTCGCAAAGTACATTTGTTGGAGCTCCAACAGAGATATCAAGATAAATGTGCTCTTTGGTGAAAGGAATACACCACAGCCATTCATATGCTGAGTTAACCTTGTAGCCTCTTGAGTTAAATCCATCATCTACGTTGAGATTAATGAAGATTAAGTATGTGTTCCGCAATATGCATGTTAATGAAGATGGCTTTGTTTGAAGCCAGCTGAAAGGGAAATTTTGTGACTTCTCTCTGCTGTTGAGCTATACAGGTTATTCCTCCCCCCCCGCCCCAGTTTATTCAATTTCAATTTTAAAATGCAAAAAACCTGCATCTCTCTGCCAACTGAGTCATACAACATTTGCAGACCCCTCCACCCTGAGATCGTAAGAGAAACCATGCAGAATCCAAACCTATCAAGCAGGTTAATCAAAGCAACAAAATACAGCCTCTCAAGCTCATCAACAAAAGCATCTCTGATTTTCACAGCAACACCCACCACCAGAGCTCAGAGTACTGGCAAGGTGCATCCCTGCGCTCCTGCTGCCCGCCTTCATATCCATAAAGGACCACACACACCCACAAAGTTTTAATATAGTTGGTTCATTTGATGAGATTTTGAAGCACCTTTTCTTATTTCTTGCTTTCAGTTTCTTAGAATTCTCAGTTTCATTTCCCTACCCTCTGTCCTGCTGACTCATCATCCCCCCTCCCCACCATCAGCCCGGTTTTTAACACCCAAATATTGTTTTCTCCCACACGTCCCTGCTTGACCCACCCGTCCTTTGCACTCTAAAGCTCCACAGCAGCAGTCATCTCGCACATATACGTAACATCCCTGTTCAAACAGGCTTACATCCCACTTCAACCGCCGTGGCATTCAGTGCGACCTTCCATCCCGCCTCCCCTTCCCCACTAGCTCCATCTCCCTTCCCCCTTTTTGCCACACGCGGGCTTCTGGCAGTTTTCCAGGCCTCTCTCCCATGGCACTGAGGGGTCACTATGAGCAGCTGGACTCTGCGCTGTGCTGCTATAACTGTGATTTTTGCGTCCAGTGCCAAATTGATTTTTAAAAGCATCACAGACTCCTCTTGCTAATGTGAAACCAAGTCTCTCCTGGTGCCAGACCTGGTGGGTATTTTGTGCCAGCCCCCTCAGCCACCGAGCCTCTCCAGCAGCCACCTTCCCCCGCGTGAGTAGGGGCCAAACGGGGGGTCAGCCAGCGGGTCTGCAGCCCCGAGAGGGTACATGACTATATCGGACAGGCTGAGGACACACCGAGACAACAGGGGTGAAAACTTTCCACGGTGTCAATGTCACGCCAGAATCTGTCACGTTTGTGACAGAAAAAAATGGCTGTTCCAGGTCCATAAGGAGAAACCTTCATTATCATTTGATCAAAGTGATTCGGCACCCATAAGAAGTTCTCATCTTAGACTCACAGAATCATAGAACCATTTAGGTTGGAAAAGAACTTTGAGATCATCAAGGCCAACCGTTAACCCAGCACTGCCAAGTCCACCACTAAATCATGTCCCTAAGAGCCACATCTACGCATCTTCTAAATACCTACAGGAATGGTGACTCAGCCATTCTCTGGAAGAGACCGACCCCCACCTGGCTACAGCCCCCTGTCAGGGAGCTGCAGAGAGTGACAAGGTCCCTCCTCAGCCTCCTTTTCTCCAGGCTAAACAGCCCCTGTTCCCTCAGCTGCTCTGCATCAGACTTGTGCTCCAGCCCCTTCCCCAGCTCCGTTGCCCGTCTCTGGACACGCTCCAGCCCCTCCGTGTCCCTCCTGCAGTGAGGGGCCCAACACTGAACACAGGGTTCGAGGTGCCACCTCACCAGTGCCGAGTGCAGGGGGACGGTCACTGTCCTGGTCCTGCTGGCCACACAATTTTGGATACAAGCCAGGATGCTGTTGTCCCCCTTGGCCACCTGGGCACACTGCTGGCTCATGTTCAGCCGGCCATCAACCAGCACCCTCAGGTCCTTCTCCCCCAGGCAGCTTCCCAGCCACTCTGCCCCAAGCCTGTAGTGCTGCCTGGGGTTGGTGTGACCCAAGTGCAGGATCCAGCACTTCTTGTTGAACCTCATACAATTGGCCTCGGCGCATCGGTCCAGCCTGTCCAGATCCCTCTACAGAACCTTCCTAACCTCAAGCCGATCAACACTCCCACCCAACTTGGTGTTGCCTGCAAACTTCCTGAGGGTGCACTCGACCCCCTCGCCCAGATTGTTGATAAGGATACTAAACAGGACTTGCCCCAGTACTGAGCCCTGGGGAACACTGCTTGTGACCAGCCACCAGCGGGATGTATCTCCATTCACCACCACTCTTTGGGCTTGGCCACCCAGCCAGCTTTTTCCCCTGCATAGAGTACACCCATCGAAGCCATGAGCAGCCAGTTTCTCAGGAGAATGCTGTGGGAAACAGTGTCAAAGGCTTTACTAAAGTCTAGGCAGACACCATCCACAGCCTTCCCCTCACCCACTAGGCAGGTCATCTTGTCATAGCGGGAGATTAGGTTCATCAAGCAGGACCTGCCTTTCATACCCATGCTGGCTGGGCCCGATTGCCTGGTTCCTCCAGGTTAAAGCAACAGTCACACCTAACTCAGTGTTGGTGCTGTACCTTGCACACTATGAACCCTCTATCCAGAACATTTTTTGCAAGGAGACGCTGAACAGCATCTTCCCACACTGGGGCAATTCCAGCTTCAACAGACTGGACCCTTAGTACTTATATATGTACTTGGATGTTAAAAGACCAAGTGAATTGACAAACGGTAAACATTGCAAAGGGCAGGAATGCACCACATCTATGGTCAGATGCTCTTTGCCTATGCAGATCTGATCAGCCCTATCAACCTTCAGATGAAGAAATAAATCGGTGTGGCCTCAGCACAGCACAAGTTTACCCCAGGTAGACCTGTCTTGTGCATGTGATGGATACTCATCCTGGGGCAGCTGCATCTAAATCTGGAGTTTAACCAGGGCTTATGCTCCAGGAAAGGGGCCTCCCCAGACATCCATCATGTACCCTATATAAATACTGCCCATTTCTAATAAAACCTATACATCTCATACGGTGGAGAACCAGATCAGCTACTGGGCTGAGGCCCCGCTGTCTATTCAATGAATTTCACAGAAGTCTTAGCACATTTTCCATTTACTGGTGTGGTCTGGATACAGCCCTGCCAAATCTACATCAAACTGCCCCAAAAGACCCGATATACCATTACCAGTATCTGTCCTCGCCCAGTTTCCCATACTGTACAGAGAACTAGAGGCTGTAAAAACAGCTTAGCAAAGAATCTGAGCTGCTTTTCCAAAAGTCACTTGATTTAAGACATTGAGGCAAATCTCCAGTACGGACAAGGCACTATATTTCTCTCAGGCCAAGAACATTAACAGCCTCCCTCTTTTCACAGTGAAGGACAACAGCTTTTTTGTTGCTTGCCAACAGAAATGTCAGTCTGCCAATCCCACACCACCACCACAAATAATGCCTTTATTTTCAATTTAGCAGTGTCTAGTCCGGAAAGTGAAAGACTTTATTATAGCTTTGAGTTTGCTCCAAGTTTGGAGCATGGTCACATTCAAACAAATTGTCTCATCTGCCTCTATTATTCTTCTCTTCACTTACACCAATTGCAAAAGTCACTCATCTTTCAGACCCTATGAGCCATGTATCAAAATCAGCCAAGAGTCACAAGAGTCAGGGAAATGAACATGGGACAGCCCTAGGAGTTACTCACCAGATCTGCAAATGCCCGTTTCACCAGGCTGGGTCCCCACAGTGACTCAGATGTACAGTGGTCTTTGCTGGCTCATCTTCTCCCAGGATGCAGAGGACTAGGCAACAAACCTTCAAACCCAGCTCCACAGCCCACTGCACGATGCACCGTGAGCGCAGGATCCAGCCCTGAGGAGCCAGAAAGCTGCACGCCCTTCAAAAGGTGCCAACACTGCATTCACCTCATCTCCACCCCCAAGTTTAAAGTCTAGGGCATAATTTACAGTTGGTCAGCTAAGCTTCCTCTTTGGAAGCAGAGAGACACAAGCATCCTCTGGAGATGTCCGTCTGACCCTCCAAGTGGCTCAGAGATACGTGTAACTTCTAGAAAGCCACACTTAAGTGAGACAAATCCTACCCTCCAGAGTGACAAGCTGATGTGCCGTAGGTTCCTCCAGCAACGTTATTGACTAAACTACCAGTTTCTATAAATTGATTCACTGTTTCTAAGATCAGAAAGAACAGTTTCCTCTTGTGGGTTGAGCATTTAACAGTTCTTGAAAATAACGAGAAAAAAAACCCACCTGGAAAAGAAAGAGACACACACAAAGATTGTGAGAAAAACAGCAAAAAATATTAATGGTGTTCTTTGCACAGGCGGTCAGCAATGCCAAGAATAAGGAGTGTTTGACATAATCGGCATTTAGAAGACAGAAAGCAAAAATATTGATGTCAATAAATATATACACTTTCCCCTCAGCTACTGCTCACACTTCAGCTAGTGACAGGATACTGTAAGAAGGATTCAAACAGGTTAAGAGGAAATTCAAACATTTTCAATACAAACTAAAATCTCATTGCTTATGTAGAAAAAAAATTGGGAACAACTATTTAGTGTTAGTAGGGCTGGAAATTTGGAGATGAGAGAAAATGAAGAACATTTCCTTTGTGCAGTAATGAAGGCTGAGACAGTTTTTTGCACAGATAGTAATATCAGGAGGAAGAAAAAGTAACGGCCATAAAATTTTCCTATTTGTTATAGCTATCTCGTGGCAATCCCTGAAATACACCACCCTGTTTATAAGCACAGGAAAACGCAGTTTATTTACTTGCAGAGAGAATAGTGCCACATGAGATTAATAGGATATACAGAAAAGAGCACTGTATTTCAACAGTGACTAAGAGTGGTTAGAAGAAGGGATATCTTTTTAATATATGAGCATTTTTCAGTGTGCATATACACCAACCATGGGGAGGAATTACTTAGTATGACACACTGCGGAGTACTAATTCCAAGCAGCAAACTAGAAAACAGTTAAAAATGAAGGTTAGGGGAAAAAAACCCAACCCACTACTGAAAGCAAAATATACCAAAGCTGTAGGCCACAGTTTGCAAAAGAACTACAGCATCACCACGTCTGCAACATCCCAGACAGCAACAGCCAGAACAGTTATTCATGGACAGCATCATCAAAAGCTAAGGGTGGGGTTTTTTGGTTTTTTTTCCCTAATGTTTACACATCTCCATAGCACCCATGCAAAGAAAAAAGCATGTTGAGAAAATGCTGAAACTCTCTTGCCTTTCATTCTAACCCTCTATGCCACCACTGCTTCTTCCGCATTTTCTTACAGTCTGGAGGGAACAAGAGCATCACTCTGTCACCAACATACCAAAAGGAAGTTACCAGCAAACTTTATCCAGAATTAGATGAGGATGTGAGATAAAACATGCAAAACCCACAGTGCATACAAGTCAAAGACTGTTCCAGATGTAGGCAAGATCGGAGGATGCACATCAGAAGTACATCAGAAGACACCAACATATCACTTGTCCTGCAGCAGACCATTTCTTTCTTAAACAGGTGCCTCGGGGCAGCAGGAGCTTTCCAGGCTCCGAGACTCTGCACTTGCCCTCTGGTCTCTGCTTTTACAGACACAAAGCATGGGCACTGCCCCATGAGGGACCCCATTCCCCACTGGAATTACTGTCAATGACACCTGAGCCGGTTGGAGCTGTCAGCGTGGCAAGGCTCAGGGCATGCAGTGGCACTGGTGCAGTGTGGTCACCACGTCTCCTGCGCTGCTGTGGCCAGGCTTTACGGACTGCATGTGGGCATCGGAGTCCCAACCCATCTGCTCACAGAGCTGGATGGGACCATTTCCTAAATTCTTCCTAAAAAACCCTACAGGAACCAAAACAGAGATTCACGACTCGACTCGACCAGATCACACGTGTGCATGAGTCAGAGTGTATCTTGGAGACTTACATTTAAAGGGCTTTCATCACAACATTTTTAACACTATTTGCATGAGTCGATGAGACAAGCCAGGTTATTTTGATAATGGATTGCATTGAAAAAGTCTCTTCCACAACATTCAGGGCCACTTTACCAGGATCTTATATATAAGATCAATGCCATAACAGAAAGCAACAGAAGGCTGCACGTTTAGTTCACAGACCAAGAAGCAAACAAAATTTTTGAAACTAGTATGGTAATCACACAGTGAGCAAGTAGCTATCATTGTATCTTCCACTGTGGCTGGAAAGGTTTTTTTAAAGGAAAACAGCCAAATCATAAATAAAGTGTACTAATAATTGCCATCAGCTAATCGAAGTGAACCACAGACTACCATTAAGGGGGAAAAGAATGTACACCCTAACAACTTTTCCGATTTTAGATTCACAGTGAGAAAATAGACTACTTGTTTACATGTGATGCCATCTTAACAGCATTTCTCCAGCTAGGAACTGTATGATAATAGTTTTAAAATATGCTGAGTATTATATAGGGAAAAAACCCACACACACCATTGTTCTCAATCATTTATAATAACAGTCACAAAACAAACAGCAACTCTTGCTCTTTCACAGACTGACTGCACATACGGGGAGCACCCTAATTTACTAAACTAGAAAATGAAAAGATTAAGAAATAGACCACACAAAATCCATAATTTCTGTTTATTATGACTCAGTTGAAATCAGAGTCAAGTCAATACAGAACCTGAGCCAAAGTGGCTTTTGTCAGCTGGAACTCAGAAACCTTCCACCTTTTTTGTAACCATCTGTGGGACTGCCAGAACGAAAGATACTAGTTTAGACCAAAACAGTGCTGCTGGTTTTTTTCCAGATATTTTAATGAAATGAATAATTTGTTTGTATTTCTTTGAAGGGAAGGTTTATTTCCTTTCTGTGTCCTCTTCTTTCGTGATTATATTCTTCACTGTTTCATTATGTGCCCCCCACGCTGGCACCAGAACCACAAGTGACTCAAGGAGACACAAGCAAACCCAGCATCAAGAGGGAGCAGCTGCAGAATATGCACAAAAATCAGCATTTTTTCATAGGCCACAATTCTCCTACAGATTCATCAGTAATGCTTTTTGCTGTATCACACCATTGGCCTACCTTGTGTTATACCAACTTTCAGCAACAGCAAGCTGACAGCATTTAGCAGCACATTAGTTATAAGCAAGCTATTAAATTCCTTTTTGTCAGCCAATCTGTTTATTTTAATAGATTGCATTTTTCAAGCAAAGTAATTTACAACCGAGAGCCCCACTGCTGTGCAACTCGTGACATTTGCATTGTTTGTCACAGCAGCTGAAATGCAAGCAAAAAAGCTGTAATTTGCTACCCACATGGAGCGTCCCAGAGAACAGCCATCCAGAACAGAGGAGCTCTTCCCTGCTGGGAAGTTTCTAAAGAAGTCACTTGTTTCCCTGTTACCCCTCTTTGCTACCAAGCTGCTCTGCTTGCAATTAAAGAAGGTTTGCTTTACGATAAAGTTTCCGTTCAATGAACTAGTTATTTCATGTTGAAATAAACTCTTCCATTTCACATACAAGCTAACTCGCACACAATTTCACTGATCAAAAGCAACATTGCACAGGCCAGGTCAACCAAAACCTGTGCAAACTTTGGGCAAACGACAGGGCTGAAACTCTAATACACCCCAAATACCATAGCTTAGAGAATATTAGAATACAGTTAGAATTATCATCAACCTTTTGGTTTTGGTGCAGAGGTGAAGGTGAAGGTGCCCAGCTGCAACATGGGAAGTCTACACTTAGGCAGAGAAATCCCATTTCAAGAATCCCCCAAACATATATGAAAACTGAGGCTTGAAGCCTGCAGGATATCTGCGAGTGACCAAGCTCACCAGTACCCAAACCATTTCCACATCATCTGGGGGACCCATAGAAACATGACATGCAAATGCATTTTGGCATTCCCAGGACTTTGTGATCTGCTAAAACGTACAGCCCCAGGTCATTCATCTACCGCACAGATAAGATGTTAAGGTTTCCACTGCAGGTTGGGAAGAGTTTCTTTTTTTTTTTTTTTTTTAAATGTCTGCATGAAGGACTGCCCTGCTCCCCAACATGTCAATATAACCACCCTTGGTGTAAACTAACACGATTCAACAAAATAATTTACTTTCCCAGAGGAACCATCCTCCCACTGGCTGACTGCCTTTACAAGGGAACCGAGGTCTACAAATGAATATGAGACTGCTCCTCACATGTAGGATGTTTTCCTACAAGCAATGGCTCTGGTCACAGCCTCTCTCCTAGTCCTGCCATCCCTTAGGGGTTTTGGTGCCCTCACAAAAGCGGGTAGAAGGAAAACAATGCCCTTCAGTGTTCCTACACAAAATGGAGCAAGTAACTAATCTGAGAAAACCACACAGAGAAAATGTCAGTTGCAGATCTGCATGAAAGCCTACCTGAAACTTCACCAAAAGGGGCTGTTTTCCTTTTAAGATCTAACTTGGTTTTGATGTGGGCTTTGGTAACTAGGCAGTTGTATTGCAAAGGTAGATCTCCTGTAATCATTCTCCTCTTCCTATTCAAGGGCTCCTGTGTTCAAAAGGGGATATTCTGTTATTTTTTTTCCTTTGACAGTTACTTCTGTGCAGGGATTATTGGCAGCTCAATAGCTGAGGTGTGCAGAAAAGCCACCCTGGGGGACGCAAGCCTCATCAGCTCTTTCTTCTCATCTCCCAGCATGTTAAAAGCAATCTGAGGCACAGAACAGCAGGAAAGTAGCATGAATGCAAATCATAGGTGTTTTTCTCTTTTAATAGATACTCTGCGCATCTCCATGTAGGGAAAATGACCTGGCAGAATCCCATTCTCCTCCCTTTTCTCCTCATTCCTACCTGGAAGTAACGGATAAGCCATTTTCAGCAAAAATGCACAGCATCACCATGGCGCAAACAGATCACCCTGCCAAATCCAAGCAGCAGCGCCGCACAAAGACAGGAAGGCACTCTGTGTTATCGCACTACCATCCTGCTCAGTGGCAACCCTCCTCCCAACAGGAATGGCAGCTGTAGGTCCAGCACAGCAAATCTTACTTTGTTTTCTAAGCAGTGAATGGTCCTGTTCAGCATACTTCATAATCCACTGCAAAATAATCTCTTTATGGATAGATAATATCAATATTTACAGGTTTGGAAAGGCTTAAACCCTCTAGGCAAAAGCATAAGGCCTTTTTCATAATCAAAGATACATAGGCACTGATAAGCACAATATCAAGAACAGAACACAAAATGCACCAGGTTTAAAGTCTCAAATAATTTTGGTATTTCACAGCAAGTCAAGTCTTTGCCCACACAGACAGAAGGAGCAACCCATGAAACCAGAGCAGCAGTCATAGCTGCAGCAGTATTTAAGCTAACTGCTTAGACACCTATGGACTAAGGTGAAGAGTGTAAGACCAGAACTGTTTCCTGCCAGTCCTCTTCATGATGCTGCAAGAGGCTGATCTTGGCATCATCTACTTATAGTAGAGAGGCATCAGCACTCCACACACCCTGCTGCTGCCCAAAGTCACTACTCTGAATTACATACCTGAGGCTCAAAGACTGTCCTGCTCAAATCCTAGTGACTACAGTCTCTTGGGGGAGCAGGGCCAGAGGAGCTCACAGATCTCTCTAGAAGGTGGTGTTTGTTTTGATTGGGGAAGGTAGTTTTCCAAAACGAAACAAAAAATCCTGCTCCATTTACCATGGCTGGCTTTTAAATTCCAAGTTTGCCCAAATCCCCCCACCCCCCCAACACTATTTTGAAGCAACACTCTGGATGCCAAGGGTCCAGAACACTGAGACAAGTGTTCTTAACAAACATCAAATACTTTAAAACAGGAGCTTGAGTTAGTCTTGAGACCATTAACTGCAACCTGGAGTAGCTCTTGCTATTTTCTTAATACTTTAGGTTAAAAAATTCCAGAGGCTTAAGAATTTCAGAGCAGGATGGTAATTCCTCAATACTTTATTAAGGTCTTTAGTTTATATTCCACCGTTTTGTCAGCTTGCCACTAGACCATGTAAAACATCAGAGAAGAAGGAAACATGTTGGTTAGAAGTGTGATAGGTTCTCTGAACAATATTAAGAGTTCTACTACACAATGCAATCAGAATAGAGTAAAATAATAGCCAACCTATACAGGTTGTCAAAATGAGATGAGACCATCCTTCCAGTACAGATGTTTTACTCACAGCACTTCTTTCTGCAGACAGCCACAAAAGGGACTGACCAAGGAGTGGGGGAAAAAAAAAAACAAAGTGAAGAGCTCCGAAGTTCAGGGAAGTTCAAAAAGTCTTAGTTTGCATACAAAACCTCAGTTAATTCCATAAATTCAAGTGCAAGTGGACTTTCAACTAATATTAATCACAAATGCCACCAATTTACCATGCAAATATTTTAATTGTTTAAATCACGCTCTTCCAAGCACGAAGAGACAGAAGTACCACTCCACGGTGGGATCTCCTATGACAAAGGACCACCTGCTTATAACTTAAATAATAAATTCCTGTTTTGTATAACTGAGGCTGAATACCCACAGGATATTATTAACAATTCCCCTCCAGCATCTAGTCTAATAAAGAAACACAGAACAGCTTTGCTGTAGTACAAAAGTTTACAGAAAGTTCAACAACTTAAAGACAATACAAAATATGTTGTCTGAATTCAAATAATTTATGTAAAAGTACATGCATGAGAAAATATTGGCAAGAAGATTTGCATAACCATATAATCAGATGCATGTTCTTCTTCCCTAGAGATAACATACAGTCAAAAATACATTTATATTTTAAGTTACAATAAAAGACAGCATTTTAAAATAAACACAATTTCAGGTCTACCAGCCCTTTAATATGACAAATCCCTGTTAACACAGGACAAACTGATAGAAGAAAAAAAATATGGAGCAACACTGAAGTCTCTGAACAAGCCTGTAGTGTTTGTTTTTCCTTTTATCGAGGAAAGAAGAGACAACAGAAAACAGAGGAGCATTTTGTTAGTGCTCTATCTTCTCAGTTAAGTGTTTTAAAAAGCATCATCAGAGCATAAGGTATTACTTTCATCCACATACTCCTGAAAAACCCACCCTCCTCATGAGGAGACAGGGTACAGATCAGGCACAGATCTTCCCTTCCACACGAAGCAGTACCACATCCACACAAGAGTGGATCCTGCAGGCAAAGCAAGCTACCCTTACTGTACTCAGGGTGGCAGCTTGGCCCCAACAAGCACTTTCTCTCAGCCTCTAGCAAAGCCACTATTCCTCTCAAATCACAAGTTATTTCTTCGTTTGTCAAATATTGAAACCCCAGGAGTCACCTTCTTGATTACTGTTATCAGACTACAGCCTGAAACACCCAACATATCTTACCATGTGTCACTTGCCCTCCACATTTTTGGGGTCAGCTAAACAGTTTAACAAGACAACACATGATTAATTTCTTCGAAGATATTTTAGTTCATTAATTCGAGAAAAGCATTGGTTGCAGTACAATAGTTTGACATACAGTAACAAAACGTACTCAATTTACATGCACAAGATATTTAACAATACTACATGATCTTTCCTATTGCCATTATAAAATTAACACTACTGTGACAGCTGACAGCCTTCTGATTGTTCTCATGAGCTCTTAAAGTGATGAAAACAGTGTTCCAGTTGGTACGATGGCAAAGAACAGAGATTTGGCCACTGCTGGAGGATTCCAACGAAGATGCCAGTATCATAATGGGAAAGTGTTGGAATTACTGTAAAAACAGCTACAAAAAAGCTATGCAAAACTGTTCTGATGTGTACTTCAAAGAACATATGGGAAATACTTACAGCTTTGTATAGAAACATAAAAGAAACAAAAGTATATGTAGGGGAAGAAAAGTTACGAATTTAAGGCAAAACAAATGTGTGGATGACTAAAAAAGCCTGATCACTGAAGTACTGTAAACCAGCAGCAATCTGTCGGGGAAGGAGTGCATAGTTTTCTAGTGGAACTGGTTTTTGTGTATATCTGTTGTGGTTGGAGGGTTTTTTTGTTGTTTGGGGGTCGTTTTTTTGTTTCTTTGGGGGTTTTTTGGGTGGTTTTTTTTGTTTTTTTTTTTTTTAGTAAAGCCTCCAACTTTGAAAATGCAAGCCAAAACTCCTCTGCATTTGTATTCTATGCCTGGCTGAGATTTCTTTCAGGTTTACAGTTAGGTCAAGATTCTCATGATTTAACGTACAAAGTACAGTACATGCTACTAAGGACTGTAAGTTTTCCAAGTCTGCTTTTCAAATAACAGATACAACACTGTCACCTTCATTAAACGTGGATGTTAAAAGTTTCAGTACTGCTGTTAAAAGGCTTCTAAGAAATGAGAACAGAGAAGTCAGATTTATGACCAAGAAATAAACAAGGAGCACTGTAAAACATACACGTTACAATAAGACTTTTCCTATAGCAAATAAAAGTCACCAGGGGACTTTTTTATTTTTTTTTTAAACATTTCTTTCTGGCTTTCAAAAGTGCTAACAATTCCAGCAGTAAAACTTTCAAAGTGCCCTGGCTGTACCTCTCTTTTTAGTATCTTTTCCAAATAGTATTCAAGCAGGTATGAAACCCCCCTTCTAATCAACAGTTATCAATTTAGCATTATGCTACTGCAAGTCTGATCCTGAAATATGATGAATATGCCACAGTTGTAATGAATTTATTCATGACTGTATAAAAAAGCACAGTTACATGTGACTGCACTGTCAGACCTATAATACACCAAGTAAGACTGCAAAAACAAAAGGCAAAAAAGGAAAAAGGCCTCAAGTCTCCTTTTTTTTGTTGTTTGGGTTTTTTTACTAATTCTCACAGCAAAAAAAAAAAGTAGCAAAGGTTTAATCTTAAATACAAAGTTATAATCTGCAAATCAGGTCCTCTAATCCAGACTGATGTTACATTTTGTTTCAACTGAACCACCCACGACAAACCTGCAATGCCTCCACTCACTTATATCCCAAAGTGTTCCCCAGCCTCATCCACCCAATCAACTATTCACATTTTCTTTTAAGCAGAACAATAAAAGTTGTTTGTGGTTTTGAAACAGTTGGTCTGAATCCTTTAATACCACACTCAAAACTCAGGAAGACAAATTTAAGGATCTCTCAACGTAATTCTCAAAATATTGTTGACAAAGGGGGGGTGGGGGGAAGAGATGTGAATATGGATGTACAGGTGTTAAAACACCACTAAAAAAACCAGATTTGATTAAGAGCCTATACTGGAAACACTTACCTTGTCAAAGCATTAAAATGATCATCTCAGAAGACAATTCAGAGACATTCAGAACTGTGAAAAAATGCAAACTAGACTGTTGCAGATCGCTGAAATAGCTAACCTAAAGGCAGTGCAAATTGATGGCTGGTGAGGGGGCAACCAGTCATCTTGCAAAGCGAGGGACTTCAAATTACTCATCACCAACCTCCTTAATAATCTGCATTGAAGGACCTGATGAACAGCAGTGAAATTTTTGTCATGCAATTACAACTGTTAAGCAACCAATATGCAACTCAAAGAGTGATACTGTCATCCATGATGGATTATTGAAGTAATAATCCATTAAAGAATAAGGTCAAAGGGAAAGTGGTAAACATCTTGCCGTAAGTGAAAACACTTCAAAAATTTACAATTAAATAAAAAGTTAGATGATATCTTATAAAAAGAAGTACTGAACACAACAAAGCCACAATAAATTAGTGTTTCCATAAAACGACATGCTGAAGGTTTTGTTCCCAAGTCTATACATTTTTTACTGTCTGTTAATTCCTAAATATTGACAGCATAATTGAGTAATTGAGGTACAGTAGTTTAACATTTGTATACGTCTTGTAAAAAGGTTAATTTTTTTCTTCCAGTTTTTCTTCCTCATCGCCAAAGAACAACAAAGGAAACATTCCTAAAATGCAGCCAATGGTCACTCCAATAGCTTTACCCTAGAGAAAGGGGGGAAAAAGTTTCTCACTGATCAGTAGTTACTCATTCGCTGTGTTGTACCAGCACAACCAGGAAAACAGACCCTTTGTTCTAGTTTTTGGTTGGGAGCCATGTTTTTCTTAGCATGCAGACTAGAAACACAATCTATGAGAGACACGCAGATATGACAAGGTTACATATAGCATGTGCTGTGATAAACAACAATTCCGAATAAAGGGGAGGGGAACGACCAGTGAAGAGCTGCACAGGTGGTAATGAAGGAGACAGATTCAAAGGATTATTAGGATGGCCAGGAAGTGGGAAGGGGGGAACGACACTACACTAAACCAAACAAAAAAAACCCGCCACACACATTTTAGGTGCAGTTAAAAAAAACAAGTCTCTGCTTGTATCTGGTAATGTAAATTATGAAATTCAGGAACGAGGAATTCCTTGCAAACATGACAGCTTGCAAAGGCACAAAGTGAAGACAAAAAAAAAAGTAATTCGAAAATATTTCACAATTGGCCTAGAAGTAAAAGTCAAGAGGAAAGGAAAGAAGACGGGCAACATCCAAACCACATCACCAGCAGAAGGTGGATAATGTTGAGAAATTTCAGACAGTGGGTGAAAGAAAATGCTAGTGTACAGGCAAAGGTGCTCAGAAGTCTGTTTGCAGAAAAGTGCTGTGAATGAACTGCAGTGCAGTAACAGGCTTTTGCCACGCAGACTCAGCTTCCACTGAGAAGACTTATGTTGGACAGACTAAAGGGCAGCCCACAATGTGCCAGTTTTTCTCTGCTCAATGTTTCAATCTAAAAAGTACACTAAAAGCAGAATTTTTTCCCCCCTAACTTTTCCTCAGAAAGTGCTATTTCTCTTCCCTTAAATCTGCAAACATATTTTTCCCCACGAAGGTTCATTCTGGCAAAGTGAAAGAAGCATCTGTTTCTTTATTCAGCTTCTTATAATCTGTTCCTTTAATCAAAATAAACTAACACTCTCATTGCTGAAGTGGGACTACTTCAAATGTTTAAAATGTTAATTAAGTAATCACCCTGCAAATGAATTTGCAAGATGAGTGTCCCGTAATTTTAAACCCAGGCAGTGAATATTACTCAAATGCTAGAAGTTTACCCAAGGGAAACTAATTTAATATCCAAGCTAATTATAGAATATTAGAAATGAATATATACTAGCACAGGTATATGAATAGCAAGCACCTGACAAAGAATGTATAGAAGTAAACTTCTATGGGGTCCTAACTTTCAAATAAACTATCCTATCACAGCAGCCAGAGTTCAGGTATCTGCACTGCATATATGAAGTCACTGCAGAGACTATCCATGTTACTAGACACTCAAGGCTTGTTGTATACAAAAAAAATACCTAAGCCCAAAACGATCCAGTCTCATGATGCTCCCTGACATAGGCTCACAACTAAACCTTCCAGGAGATGTGCAAAATGGTGGTGGTCAGTAAGGATTTAATGGCAGAAGTGACAAAAAGGATTTATCACATATTAGTTTAAACAAAAAAAGCTCCACACAAACAGTGCCTACCTAAAGCATACTCACCAAGTGTGCACTGAGACGCGTTTGCCACATATCAGCTTGTTTGGGTGTCAGATCGGGGATTGACAGACCCAGTCGTGAAGCTAAAGCTTCTACATAACCTGCAAGACTAGAAGAATAAGAAAACAAGAACAAACAATTTTGGATCTGACTGTATCTTCTACTAAGGATTTTGAAATATTTGAAGCGCTGAACTTAAAATGAATAGCTTTTCTTTCAGCATACTGATAAAGCCATTGAGAGGTAAATATGGGGAAGCGTTCAGACTTCTGATGGTCACATTTTGCAGAGTTAGTTAACTATCCCACTGATTTAATACGCAGTATTTCCAGAAAAACTTGATGCAGTAAGACACAACTGGCATGAATATTACAGTGTTTTTGCAGAGCTGTAACTAACTTTTACTGGAGGAAAGGTTATACACACACACTAGTTAGTAAAAAAACTTGTTATTTGCAGAAAAAAAAAAAATATCAGAGGGGAAGTAGGGGAAAAGAGATACAACAGCCAGCTTTACTTTCAGTAATTACACAGAAGCTTCCTTTAAAAAATAAAAAAAGTCAGCTGCATCTGTTTATATCAGAAATAGGTATGCCTAAATCTGAAGATACATAATTGTTTTATCTAGGGAAAAGCAAATGTCTTCAGATCTAGACATAACAATCTGTGGAGGTATATTAGGTATATTTTATCACAGCAACATACCATATAACAAAAAAATGTATTTTTCCATTTTGTATTTTAATGAACACACTTTTTGTAGAAAAAGTTCTAATACTTCTTTAAAAGCAAGCATTTCCTACAGACTACACTGAATCAGGTTAAACACCATCCCAATTCCACCACTTAAAATACATAATACCATAATAGCAGGACAGTTATTGTGTTTCAGAACTATCACATCGCAGTTTTAAACTCGACAAGAACCACCTAATATTCCAACTTTTTCTTAGCAAGGACAGAATACATTTCTACAGCCACGCAGTATACTGAATCAAAATTCAAGAGCTAGGAAAAAAACCAAAGCAATTTCAAACAGTTTATATGTTTTAGCTCAGTAGCACAAATAGTATATGCAAGAGGAAAAAAATTAAAACATTCTTAATACAAGTTCAGACATACCCCAGTCCAGCTAAATCTGAAACAAGGTTTCCCAAAGCTGCAGCTGGAGGGAGGAAGAGGGAAGAGAAGGGGAGAAGAAAGCAAAGTATTATTTTAATCACAAATAAAACCAACCAGCTCCCCTCCCTCGCCCCCTGCAGTGACCCTCACTTTCCTCAGTATATGTAGCACAAAAGACTAGAAGTCAGTTTCTTTTACTTTAGAGGTTTTTTCTGACCTTATTACAGTTTGCAATAACAACAGTGAAACAACAATAACAGGGAGTCCGACTATTTTTCTGAACTAACCTGAAGAAAACTTGACAAATACAAAACAACAACAGTGACACCTGAAAAATTTCAATGTAGCAACTTTTCAGCTCAGAATTAAAAGCAGCCACGTATGACTGCCAGCTTCACACAGCTAAAGCTAGACAGCCAGCAAGGCCTTCCAGTGCCTGAAGCGGCACAAGGGCACTGGAAATAGAAGGAGCTGTTATTCATATATGTAGCTTTGATCAACACTTCAACATACCCATGAACTGTGTCAGTTTAGCAATAAACACTGTACTTACGACTGAATAAAGTTACACACTTAAAATACATGATTTTACAGCAGATCTAAGACAGTCACAAGCAACAGAGGGCTGCCGATCTCCAAATTATTAACTTGTTCTGCTATCTACACTTTCATTTAAGCTATCTGCATGCTTTTGAGCAACGCTGCACCTGCAGCTGGTGGACCCGTGAGCTGGGTTTTTCTCCCTGACATTGCAGAGGCACCAAAGCTGCCGAGCAGAGCTTATCAGTTTTGGCCCAGTGCAGGAGCAGGGTGGCTGCCTGGCCCTCCCGCAGTATCACACAGAGGCAGAGAAGCCACCAAGAACACCGGCCAACGCAGCGAAAGGACACCAACACTGATCTTCACATAACACTGCAAGCAAAGAGCGGCTTATAAATACATATATATACACATACGTAAATATCAGACCCTAGGGAATTTAGAGCAGTTCTATTACACAAATGCAAATACGCTTTACATGACCCGGGATTTGAACTTTTAGATTAAAACTGACAACAAGCATTTCAAAAGCTATTTGAACTGAAATTCCATTTCTGCAAATGGAGTATGTCCTTGCTTCAACCATATGTTGTTTCTTTATTAGGAAAGGCAGCTGCAAGACGAAGGAAGAGACATTTACAGCCCCGTGGCCCGCTTTCAGCCTAAAATATAGGCATGTGCCATGTTAGTCTACACATACTGCGCTTTTATTACTTGCCTGCCATAGTTGAAATTCCTAGGACAACTCCAATAGACAATTCTATTTGGGTTCCCTGAAAAATAAAGAGTTCTCTCATTATTTGAGGGATTTGGGATTAGAATAGATTATATTGGTTCAACTGGCAAAAGTATTGCTTACTGCTTGTTTATGTTAAAATTGAAAGGATAAATAGACATTACTTCTACTAGACCTGCACTGCTCCTACCCTCCTAAGACAAGAGCCTACTTCTGATATTTTAAATATTTTATATTGTTTCATAATGCTCACCTAATGGAGAAAACTGTAATGCCTATCTCTGCACAGTATTTTCCCCACTAATTCTCAGCTGAATGTACAGCTCTGAACACAAACTTCAACAAATACTGAGCAAACAAATAAAACACAGTATCATAGCTCCTTACTTTTTCAGTTGAAGAAACAAAATCACAGTGAACTGCGGGATGAAACAGCAGTGTGTAGTCCAAAGATGACAGACAACGTGCGTGAATTAAAACGAGACATGTTCCAGTTGGATATAAGAAAATGTTTTCCACTGTGAGGACAGTCAAGCATTGGAACAGGTTGAACAGGTTGCCCAGATAGGCTGTGCAGTCTCTGCCCTTGGATCTTCTCAAATCCCATAGGATAAAACGATCAACAACTTGGTCAGGCCTTACAGCTGATCCTGCTTTGAGTAGGTAAGACTAGAGACCCTGGGAAGGTCTTGCGCAGGAGCAAGACTAGAGACCTAGTAGGTCCTGCAGTCCTTTCCCACCTGAATTATCTCATATTTAAGATCACACTATCAATGATGATGTTTGGCCTTCATAGACCTTCCTGTTCCACTAGCCCATTTAATCTTCCAAATAAACAGGAAAATATCTCAAGTGTTACTCTGGAATGCCAGACTATATCAGTACAAATCAACATCAGCACTAACAGTGCCTGCATCACTCAGAACGAAAGGGACACATCAGTAAAAACCCTGAAGACCTATTAATTACACATATTTATCACATTATAATCAGTCAGTACAAAAATATATCACCTTTGTGATGATAAGTGTCCCTTACAGCATAAATTAGGAGAGGGGAAAAAAAAGCAAGCCTCTAATTCAGTAAAATTTATCACAATACCAGCTTTCGGAAGGAACTCTCCTTTGCAGAATGCAAAGGCTGAACAGAGCATGCACATTTCTTTAAAAAAGAAAAAATTAAAAGAGAAATTAGCAAGTTGATACAGAGGGAACAGAATCTTCCTGAAGCTCTCATAGTCTAGTCTATTCTGGTTGAACAACATGAATCTTACTGAGTTGATCAAGGAATAAATTATGAACTTACCGCAGCAATCATAATTGCGTTATCCAAAAATCCAAACCCTACAAAAGGTAATGCATTGTGGAAGAACACTAAAAGAAATAAGTAACAAAGAGAAAATAAACATTTAGAAGAGTTCACTAGTTCACACGAACAACTGAAACGTCAGTCTAATACTGCCTTCAAGAGGAACAAGGACAACAAACACAAAATCCCTTTCCTACTACTTCTACTGGTGACCTTTTTATTTCTGGCAGGTTTGGTAAAACCCTTTGCCACATGTAAGTGTTACTAATGGCTGGCGAAGAATCAGTTAAAACAACTTTGCAAAGATTTTTACAATTTTGAATGGAAGCCACTTATACCCACTAGTGGATAAGAGAAATACTTAAAACTACACAAAACTTGGTACTATTTACAGTGCTTCCAACCAATGCTGCAGTATTACTGAAGATTGCCAAACTGTCTTACCAGACTCCCTGCATTCTTCTCTTGCTTGAAATAAAGCCCTTTTCTCTGCAAGTCCCTCTTTATTCCTGTGCAAGAGCTCCATCTTCACATATTCCTAAAAATTTGTACTTTAAGAGTATTGCCTTGAGCTAGGCAATTCCTATCAAAACTCCTCCAGCTAAATCTGCAAATGCTGAGGTGGTTTTGGCCAGTGTGTCATACAGCATTAATTATCTCACTATTCCAGCCCAAACTTCTGTATCTTGATTTCATTTGGGCACTATGCTGAGAGCAAGTTAGACTTGAAGCTGCTCCTCAATACACTGTTTCAGGAATCAAGTTCCAATTTTTGTTTCATGCATTTTTTCTTTTCATTCCTGAAATTCCAAGTAAACTCTGTTTGAAAATATTTTCTATTGCAGGAACTCAGAGCATGCTGGTCTGCATAATTTTTGAAAACAGGCACAGTAATACCGTATCATTCCTTTCTCTCCTGCCCCATCTTCTCTCTCTCTCAAGCTTTAGCTTGTAAGCTTCTGATGGAGATGGGATTGAATTTGCACATCATTGCCTCCAGCTGAGTTTCAAGGTGCTAGCTCCATAAAACTAAATACAGTACTGAGAGCAGACTACATGACTAAAAATACAGCTTAGAAAGTTAGAACTTTTCAGTTTTTTTAATATTTATCATGCATCAGCTATTTAGGGTTTCCCACACACACACTTCAGATGGGACCAATAATTCCTATATTTTATAAATTTCCAGAGAGGCAAACATAGGAAGAGGGAAGAAAGAAGCACGCATGAACCTTGCAGTCACATGAAAAGAAACTGGTATGAGTCCCTTTTGGATTGACCTCTTGTAGACAGCACAAATCCATGACCATATAAAAAACAAAGCCACACTCGAGAGATCTTCCATGCTTAGATACTAGAACATGTTTGGATTTCTGTAACTATTTTGTAAGAACACATATCCTTCTTAAATGCACAGGTAAAAGACTAAAGCACAGAATGTATTAAATTTTCCAGGGTTTGTTTTTTTTTAAATCACTGTAGGACAACCCCCCCAAAACCATAAATAACAAAAAAGCACACAGATATGTCCAGTATTTTCAAAACGTGCGTACCAAACTCTGGAGCTACACAGGGAGCTCAAATTCCTACCAAAACTGACAGAATTTTGGAATTCATGGAGTTAACAGAACCCCAGGGACCAAGCAAAGAAAAACACAGATAAATAAGTGTAGATACCTAGAACAGGAAAATATTCAACTAAATACATTTGATCACTGAAAGAGTACAAAAGTTACAAAAATACACTGATATGGAAACTAAATCAGAATTTGAATGACCATGGTATTATAAAGAATACCAAATCTATTTCCAATTTCTCCTCAATTTTATCCCACTTCTCAGTCCATTTAAAATATAGGCAACTAGAAGCAAGTCAATAGTTTTAAGCTTAAATACAAAAAAACCCACAAGGTACTGCAGCACCAACTCCACTTGGCTTAGAAAAACAATGTTTGCTGCTGGCTTTGAACAGCACGCCCTCATTTGGGTTTTCTGTCCTACTTTCACTAAATGCTGCACATTCTCCAGCTGAGGTGTTACAAAACAAGGAAGGCAGGGTGACTGTTGGTGCTTGCTTTGGTTTTCTGTTACTCCATACAGCAGGGATGAGGACAGACCAGCACTTGTAGGAGAAAGATGAAGCAATTCAAAAGACAGACTGCACAAGTACTGAATCACATTCAACAAACATTCTTCTTTTACCATGTTTCAGTTGTCCTGGAGATGGTGGTGCAACCTCCAACTTCTCTAGAGAAGTCAAAATGAAACGAGAAAGTTAGCTAGTTCATCGCAAATTCAGTTTATTATAAAGTGTCTACCAAATTACTAGCAGGCAAAAAAGCAGTTACATTATTTAACAGCTTTCAAATTTGAAGAAAAATGCTTCACATCGACATTTTTAAAAAAGGTAACATGATATTAAAAGCCAAAAAAAAATCTTACAATATTACAAGATTAAACTAGTATAAGTGATTATGCAAAGCAACAGCACACATTAGAAGCAGCCCAACAGCCATCTTTATTACTGAAAATTAGAAAAACACACTAAAATTAGAAAAACCAGGACATCTAAGGAGAATTGTATTTTATTAGTTTTTAAAGGTCCTCTAAGCATGCAGCAACCTTCTTTCTCCAGAGACAGTCTGCTAAAAAACCCCTACCATTTCAGTTCTGATAAAAATCTTTTAATAGCTAGTAGAAGAATAAAAGAAAAATACTACAATGACATTAGAGACCACTGATTTCAGCAACAGCAGATCAAGTTTGGTCAATTGGTCATGTTTCAGGTATTCCGGCTTCAAACCAGGAAGACCCTGGAAGGACCAGGACATCACTTCTGAACCTGACAGAGTACTCCATAGGAGACTAATGCAGTCTGTTAGAGGTGACACACAGAATGCAGCAGCAGCAGCTACCCATTTCATAAGGCCAAGGGAAAGAAAACAAGCTACTTTTTTAGGCTTGTTGTGTTTTTTTTAGATGTGGATATTGAGCACAAGACCTCTTTTCAAAGCAACACCTTCCAGTATTCCTTGCCCCAATACCTTCCAGTATTCTGAACCGTGAGCTTTTGACAAGTTGCTTCCATACTTACGATTAGGTAACTTCTACAGGCAAAGGTAAAAAATGGTAAAACTTGAGAGGAACCTACAACACTACCTCAGGTTTTCAAATTTGACTTGGGGCAGCCAAGAACACAAAAAGACAACGCTGCAAACACAGGCTGTAAATCATTTGAGCATATGTCTGAACAGTGCAGACTAGTGTGATTATCCCTACTGTAAAGAGAAACTAAAATATTCACTTAAATTAACCGTGGGGAAAAAAAAAAAATAGTTGTTACACCATAACACCAGTATTCAGCCAATCAGGACACCGACTTCAAAATAATTTCATTAATTTAAGGTCTTAAACTGTAACAGCTTTCAAGCTTTAGCAGTTATTGAAGACTGCTTCTTCCCTCTGCCCAACAGATATTACTACCTAAGGTCTACAAACACCAGTTGTACCCACCATGCAAGCGGTAGAATTACAGCCCAAATACTACAGAAACAAAGATTATTCTTTTTTCCCTAGAAAATGTCAAGGAAGTCACAGAATCAAACTTCATGCTGCAGGAAGAACAAAAGACCATCCCATAGTAAACAGAGGGGAGCCCTGCAAGAGCCGATCTTCCAAAGCCACGGGCATCACTGGTGCCCAACAGCCAGGAAGTATCAGAATTTTCAGTTTGTGTTCAGGAAGGATGGGACCAGGGATGGGATGCATTTTCCCCAACACAAACTTTTGCACTTGTCTGCGTATGGTCTCCTTCCTTCCTCACATGTTAAGTGAAGCTTTCACAGAAGCACGGGGAGGGGGGGGGGATGTGAACAAGAGAGCTGTCTGTATACACTAATACTGCCCTTTTGGCAGCTTTTCTGAGACAGCAAATTCACACAACAATGGGGAAAATCAGAGGCACTTTGAACCGAAGAGATTAACCAAGGCCACCGTTTCCAAAAGCTCTAGATGCCCTGGGGGTGACCAGGCAACTTAAGACAGCACTATCACATTCCTGATGAAGCCTTCCTAACCTCTCTTGCTCCATCCTGCTGGATGCCAGGGAGAGAACGAAAACCCAAAATCATGAACTCAAGCACTAGAGGTCACTGAGAAAGTGCTGCCCTCCACGGCTTTCTGCTCCAACAGAAAGCCATCACACTGACCAACATGGTTCCTTAGCTTCATGTGACACCGCCACTGAAACCACCCCTGCTGAAGTACCATCTGTTTTTCAAATCTAGTTCTCCATATACAAGGGTTTCATGATAAAAAGCTGTAACAGCATAAACAAACTTCCAGAAAGCACTGTTCACCTCTGAGGAAGACAGCTTTTCATAGTTTGCCTTGGTCATGATAACCAGTTAGTTTAGGTAATTCCCAAGTGAAGTGTTTTGGGTACCAACACAGAAGACTACTCGCTTTGTCACAAAATACTACAAAGCTCAAGAAAATCAGTCTTGGGGATTTAGCCACAACTGATTTCTGAGTTTGACAGCACACGACAGTCTACATAATTACACTCTATTCAGCGTAGCTAGAAAGCTATTTAAAAGAAAGGTAAAAACCAGGGCGTAATTGATTTTAGAAAGTTATTATCCAAAGGAGGAATTGAGGCCGAGCATTTGGTAGGAAGGAAAAAAACACCTAAAAAAGTCTTTCACATCTATGAATAATGGGAGTTTAAGTCACATTAACTACAAAGGACATTAATCTATTCCTTTGGAACACACGTCAAGGATTATCTCTGGATGGTTTTAAAAGGAGGGAGGGCTGGGGGACACTACTTTGGGGTTAGAGGAAAGATGAGCTGGTGTAAGGTAGAAGGAAACAGTAAGGGATCAAACATAAGCAAAAATTACTTCAGCATTGACATAACCTGTTTCAGTATCATAACATTCCTGGTAAATAGCCATTTTATGAAGCAGGACACCTAAGGTGCTTCAACACCACTAGGGTGGTCACTAAGGACAGCGTGGTGCCACCATGCTCTGGAGACCAGACTGCTCTTGTCCAGCCATAGGGAACTCCTGAGTAGGTAACAGCACCTTCCTCATGCAGCCATAAGAACTTTCTTTTATAAAAGAGTCTTGCTAAATTCATCTGGAAGCATGCCTGACATACAGCTTCCCTCATTGAGATAAAAATTAATCCAGGAAAAGAATCTGGGATCACATGTATTAATGAGACAGAGATAGAAGTCTGACAGAACTTCAGATAACTAGTGCAGGTCAACCCTCCTCACACTCCAGAGAGGGAAGCTCCAACCCTGACACCCTCTCTGCCAAAGCCAAGACACACGTCTTTAGCCTGGAGAGGCTATCTAGTCCCACCCCTGCACAAAGCAGGGCCAGATCAGACCAGGTTCTTCAGGACCTTGTCACATGGTACCTGCAGGACCAGGCTCAAGGAAAAAGCTGTCACCCATGGAGCACCAAACCCAGCCTTTAAGACAACTTGACTGACGGTTGCAGTACGCTCCACCACTGAGGTACAGAGCACTGCCCGCTATGGGGAAGGGGGCTGGACCAGCTCAGCTCCACTTGCAGAGGTCAAGGCTTAGTTTAAAGCTGGGACATTGGGAGAGAGGAGAGAAAAAAAAAAGGGCAGAAAGAATTAAATAACCACTGTGTCATGAAAGGTAGAACCTTTTTACAGCATCACTTCTAGTATCACCTCTTTAAAGCATAATATACTTTAAAACTCTGCAAGATATGAAGGCACCTGGGGAACACATCTCACAGACAGCCAAAAAAAGTCTTCAAAGCAATTTTAAACCTCTTGATAGCAAAATGTATTTCAGAATAGTGTATTTATTCATAGGAAGCTGTCCTGACTATTCGAATTTTCAAGGCTCAGCAAAAAAAAGACAAAAAATCTTCAGAGAGTACAGCAAAGGAAACATGTCCTTTGTCGGTTTTACTGGAGGGAAAACAAAAATCCAAACTGCAAAACCCGCTTTCAGGAACAGAATTCAGTCAGAATCCAACAGTTCAGAGTTTAAATGTCTGGGGGAAAAAATTAAAGTACTCCAGTATTGCATTTCACAATAGCCATTCACCAGCTTGTCCTGTGCCACAGTGCTTAATAAGACCAGAATTCATCTTATCGTAAGAGGAATAAAATGAAATGGCAGAGTAAGGAATACTGATGTTTTCTAACAGATGTTCATTACCATAAATGAAGTTATAAACCAAAGTTCAAGTGCAATACAGGTCATGAGCCCTCAATTAGCAAAGCCTGGGAAGCAGAAAAAAAAAATAAAATTAACTGCCTCTTAAATCTGTTCTTGATCTTTTTTGAATTTACAGTATCACCTTTTTGCTAACTAAACATTTACCCCTTTTTTAAAAAAAAATATAGAAAACCCAGGGATAATATAAAATTATCAATACAAACAATATCATTACCTACAACTTGGCCCAAATCCAGAAAGTTAAATTAACTCTGCTAATCGCAGCCAATTTAAACCAAGACAGTATTTGTGATTCAGTTTTAATATTATTATTCTTAGCTGACAACTGTGCTAACAGGTAATGGGGGTGCATTTATTCAGATAGTTGGTAAAAAAAAAAACAAACCACAACCAAAACCCAGAAAGCTGTCATTACCAGTTTTTGAGTTTTTTTTTTTTTAACGACTGGCCTACAAGCAAACTTGCAAGCCTAAAGGCGTGTATTATTATGTTTTGTTCAAGTTGCAGCTAACACTGCCATAAAAATTCATAGCTAAATCTGTTACTGTCACCCAGGGGCAGAAAACACGTAACAGTGGTAACAGGTACTGTGGCTAGGGCTATACTAGGAATATACATGGCTACAACTGAGTATTGTTAAACCCAAGACAAAAAGATGAGCACTGTTTTATAAATAGTGACCAAATTGTTAAGATTAATTATTTAACAATAAGTATCAAGAAGGTAAGGAAGAGGAATATGAAAATTATTAATAATCTGGATCTGTTCTAACCTCATTGTAGGCTGTGAACGTTTGTGTCTCATCTGGAAGTTAGGGAGGGGTTTCTCTCAAATTCATGAATCTGTTTCCTCCAAAAAGCCTGTCCAGGTCATTTCAGCAAATCATTCAGATACACATCATGGAGACAGCAAGGGTTTCATTTGCACAGAACAAGAAATCAAAGCAATTGTTCTGTCTACTAAAAAGAGGTACTCCTTTACACGTGAGTTCATAAGAGGATCTTTAAGCCCAAAATTCTGGATTGGAGCCTAGAAACGTGATGTGTATTATTGCTTTGTTCCATATCTAGAGGTGGATCCTTAAAAGTAAATTCTGACTATGATGTACTAGTTCATTCACGGAATAAGCTCATAAGGCTCATCCCTATCACCCTTTGTTCCTCTGTTTTTCTCGACATTTTAACAAAAACTGCAAAAGTCTCAGTACGTACAGCAAAACACGAAGTTGAAAAACCATGTCCACTGATCTTCAGTTGGATTCCCTAAATATTCCAGATGGGAAAAAACAATCCATGAGTTGACAGCAAGAAAAAAAAAAAAATATTCTGCATCATTTGTTATAACTCACAAATGGTTTCCTGTTACTACAGCAATTAAAGCATGAAAGGATGCTGACTTGTGCAGTGCTAAAAATAAACCTGGCTGTTAGCCCGTTCAGTCACATGCACACAAGAAGAGAAAGCTGAGCAAAGCCTGGTAAGACATGAATAGACAGAGGACATGATAGAATAATTTCTCGACTACCTCTGAAGAGATAACTATGTTCAAACAAACATTCTGCATACATATAAATAGGACATTGAAGGGGGGTTTTTTATACTCTGTAACACTGTAGAAAGTTACACAGTGATCATGTTTCATCTCCCTCCCTGAAAAACCTTGCAACAGCAGCAAAGATGAATTATCATCTTTATTTGAAACTACTGATATACGTACTGGACCAAGTGCTGAACAAGCTTTGCAGGAGTGCTGTTTGTTCCCTGCCATCAGCCACCCAACTCCCCTCAAAACAAAACCCAGGAGTGATTTCAGGCATAGTTCATTCCTGGGATACCCTCCAAGCAGGTGGGCAGCCCGGACATATGAGCCCCAGGACAAACCCAGGGCTAAGTGCCACATACAATGGATGCAGTCAACCTGCTCCAAAAGAAAGAAAGAAAAAAAAACCCACCTACGATCTGGAATACAACTACTCTGCACCACCTCACCTAATGGTCAGTAGCTACTCCCTAGAATGGATGCGTTTAGCAGCAGAAACGTACATTTCTCATTAGGATAGACTAGATTTCAGTATCATAGAACTTAATTTGAACTTTATCTGCAGTGCTGGATATTCACCATCAAATATTTTTAGTATAACGTACACTCATCCTATTATTCCTCCCAAAAATATGATACATCATTCATATCCTTTTAAAGATGTTTAATGAATCACAGAGACCTAAGGTAGAAACCCTGACCAGAAATCTAGGAGAAAGCATAAAATGCAAACAGGTAACCAGAGACTGAAATCACTGTCTTCACCACTAAGAGGGGTTTTTTCCTGATCTAATCCAATTCTCTATCAATGCCTTATAAATTTAAAAGGTCAGCCTTTTATTTCCACTCAAACAGGTTCATGCCAAAATAGGGTCTGCAATGGTTTGCTTAACAAGGTCTCAAACTGGAGCTGAAAAAAATCAGAAATAGGACACTCACCTAAAGAAACAAGGGGGTTAATCTGCAAAAAAAATGACAATGCAGAAAGGACTTGCAGTTTTTAAGAGATGCATGGTAAGGGTAGAAATACAGTTTGAGCTGTCTTCTTCAGAGATAAATGGAAATGTCAGAAAAACAGCTGAAATGTTTGTATAAAAATGCCAGAAACATAGTAACATTGACAGAAGAGTGAACAGGAACAATAATGTGGTATTCTGATCTGTGCATTCCAGAAGTGAATCATTATGTATTAAGAAAAAAAACCCAACAAAACTAGGTACTTGAGTGTTGCCAATAAATAAGCTGTCTGTAGCAATTCCCTGACCAGAGTGAGCCACCCCCAGAGTCAAAATTCTGTGCCTCAAAATAATCAAAAATCCATCAGCCCAAATGCAGGTTGCCTCTTCTTCCCCTCCTCCATTTTCAGTGCTCGTGGACTGTGATGAGTTCTCAGGAGCTAGAGGAGGGACACCTCCCATAGCAAAACTCTTTGCACTCTCCTCTCTTTGGATGAGCTAATCTTCCCCTGGGATTATCAACACCCTCTCCACTAGCAATGGAAAAAGACCAGATAAGTACTTCAAACCAACATTAGAGTGGAATTAATCTCATTCAAATACACTCCTCTAACTGTTTAAGTAAGGTGAGGTGTTGGCACTTCTGTGTCAGCACTGATTTTTCCTGGGCCTCTCTGGTTCGAGGTAAGCATCTATCAATCATTTCACTGGTTTCCAGTTGAGCAGAGCAGCAGCATTGAACTGGAAACAAGACCACAGTGTCTATGTATCATCTTGCTGTGAGATTAGGGTTTTGGCTGTCCTCCGTAGCAGGTTCATGTAAGAGGACAAGCAAAGCAATTCTGTGGGACACCACAAAAGGTTTGTTAACAAGAATTATCAGAGCTCTGCACACAGCCATAGAGATCTGATCTAGCAGAGGGCTTTCATCGCCTTTAAATAGAGCAGTGTTAGGCATCAGCGATGCCTACATATGAGTGTTCATGAAATATCTGGGGAGTTATATATACAATTATAATATTCTTTATTTAACCATTTTCCCTCCAGACCGTGTTTAAAAAGAAATCTGAGAAGGTGGTGACAGATGAGTTTATTCCCACTCCTCCTCGCTCTTATGCCCTTCCCCCATCTGCCCAAAACCACACTTGTTTCTCCAGGAAAGAAGGGAGGTAGGGGAAAGGTAATTTATGAAGAACAGGGAGCAGCGCTGGCTTTCAAGCCGGGGCACATGATCCTGTGCTTGCAGCCAGCAGCAGATCCCCTTGGAGGCCAAAGCTTACTTACGACAGTCTGTGCAGCACCCAGGGGGAACCAGGACACGCCTTCCTCTGCTGCCCTAGCACAAAACTGAGTGTATTAATAATATGGGGAGCTTATGCCGCATAGTGGGTGTAGTGGACCAGGTCCATGCTATACTCACTGGCTTTTTTCAACACGCTTGCTGTTTATACCCATCCCAGGCACAGAAAGTGAGATTTTGCCTTTTGCAGTACTCGAAGGTCTTGAATTGAGAAAAAAGTGACTTGGTTACTATCAAGACAGATGCTTATTGTAAGAGCAAATCCAAGGCTGGCAACAGCAGTGCTTCCCACAGTCCCTGGTACCAGCAGCACCAGCACCTGGACTCAGTCAGACAGCAGCAACCCTTCCAACAGCCACCACCACCTGCAGGCAGTTACAGCAGGGCAGTAACACCAGGAGTGCAACTGTTAAATTTGATGTGTTTGGTGGGATTTTGTTTTTTTTTCTTTAAGAGAACTCTCCTATGATCTTTACAGAAGCTGAAGTAAAACTGCTATTAAATCACATACCACTAAGCACCAGCCTTTTCTTAAGCAGAAAGTTTTCATTCCCTGCCTGAAGATGACCTTGGAAGCAAGTAAGAATGCAGAAATAAGCTTTCCTCTGAAATAATTTTAAATGCGTGTAGGATTTATTGCTTTTCATCTGTCTCAGAATTAAGGCAGCTACCCAGAATGAGATGGAGATGACTGATAAACTGAATGATGTTCAAACATTTTGTTACAGACTCACATTAACTGTAATTAAGCTCCTCCTCGTTTTTCACTGCATTAGGGCAATAAAGACAAAAGTATGAGCTCCCCTGAAGTCCTTAAGAAACTATTCATACTTGTCACCAAAAGGAATATCATAAGAAATCACCGACAATTTATGTTCCAGATATAAATTACACTGAGATAATTTGCACCTCTCTATGTAAGTGCCTAATGAATACAGAATGCAGCAGCAATGAAGCTATTCGTAGCTCTTAACCTACCGCTAGAGGCAGCACAGTGGATTCATCACTTGGGTACCTTCCTTCTCCCCTTCCCCACATAACTTAGCAAAACCTCTGCCTACATTTGTGAGACTAGTCAGACTTTAACAGCTGACTCTGCATAGCCAAAGCCAAGCCGCAATGTCAGCTGTCTTTGGCAAACGGCTGATGGAAAGAATGCGCTGTAACGTAAAAACAGATAAAATACACTTTACATGGAACTTTAACTCAAAATGTTCTCTTTTGGCTTTTATGTTGTAAGAATATAGATATCTGCTGAGTTATTCTGCAGCTGCATGATTTATTAATCTATTCTGCATGTGAATTTTAAGTTCTAAAAAAATTCATTCTGTTCATTAAAATAGTCTGAAGTTACTAAGATCGTTGATTTTGTAAATGAAGTCATATAAATAAGAAAAAGCAGAAAACAGACTACAGTGCTCTACTCTTCCTACAAGTGAACAGTTCTAAGCTCGCTTTTAACTCTTTCTACCAATTGCCCTTATTCTGCAAAACAAAAAAAGGAAAATTCTTCTTCCAGTCAATGTTTCTGCCCGCTCTCAGGCAGATTAACTAGCTCAGTTTCAAGTGCATCTCCACAGCTTCCAACCACAGAGCTAACACAAGCTTAAGCCCACATCACACCACTGCAAGTCACAGCTGTGCACACACTCCCTCTAAAGCCACTTCAGGACCTCTGCTCTATCAAGTACCACACACCTGGTTTGTTTAGTTAATCCCAATGTTGCTTTAATCTTCCCAGGAAACTGCCCAGCGCCAGTTCATGAAAGACAGGGTTCCGCCACTTCACACAGTCTTTGTTTTTCAACTTTGCACGTTTTCCCTTTTCCAGTGCTAGGGTTATTTTTTTTCCTCCCTGTTCTTTGGTCACAATTTCACTGTGAGCACACAGCGGACTCCCATGAGTGCTGAAATTACACCCTCCAGCTCCAGTTCTGCTAATCAGCATGAGAATTAGTAAAATTACAAACACAAACCCACAGCTGAATCCAAGGTTTTCTGCACACATCAGCCTGTGTTGTTTTCTACATGGGAGGAAACATGGAGTCTAATCTATTTAACACTTTTCCCCTTAGCAGTGGAAAATATGCTGTGACACTAGTGTACTGCCTGCATCAGTGACATACCTGTAATGCCAGTATTTTCTGGAGACCTTAATGAAATTTGTGCTCCTACAGCATTTTTCATGCTCTGTGATGGGGGCTGATCTCAGTGTGCCTCCAGCATCCTTCCCTCATCTGCTTCTCCAAAATCTGGGTGATGTTTACACCACCTCTTCTCCAGCAGCGAGAAAGGCGATGGATTCAGGCTGATGATGCCTTTTGCAGTGCTGAAGCAAAGTGATACAGGGGGGCAACCACTGACCCCAGAAGGAATAATCCTGGGTAGAGTGCCAGAAGAAGGGAGAAGAGAGACAGCTCCCTACCTAGGCAACAAGGCAAATTTCAAGGTCAAAAATGCTCCCAAATATAACTGCAAGTACTTGACAATACTAAAAAAATAACCTGGGAGATTGAAACAGTATTGCTCACTACTGACTCAATACTTCTCCTCCCATTCCTAAATTCCCTCCTGATCATTTATTTGGGACTTTTCCTTTATTCTAGCACTTGAGCTCAGCCTGATGTACAACCAGGCCCAGAGAAGAACAGCAGTGCTAGCTTGGAAAGCAGAAATGGGACTTTCACACCCAGAGGTTTTCAAGACACGGGGGAAGAACAGGATGCTTCCTTTGCAGCAACATGGGTAAGCCAACAGTAAATCCACACCATAAAGACAGGTCACATGTACAAGCACATCAGCTTGTTCCCAGCTCATCTGTGTGTGCTCTTATCCCACAGTGGGGAAGCCATGTGAATGTTTTTCCTCTGTGGCTGGGAAAGAATGATTAAAGTGAGCTTTTTTTTTTTAAACTGAGGTTTTAACACAAGGTCAGACATAAATCACAGTAAAACTCAGCCATATTAGAGTCCAGCTGCAAAAACTCATCTAAGCATGGGAACAAGGCAGATACAATAGGTTCCTAACATCCAACCCAGAGAAGTAAACCAACAGTGAAAACACTACAAATCCAAAGAATTTTTTTCTTTCTGATAAACCACACCCAATAAATGAGTAAACAACAAGTCACATGTATTTCTCACTGAAGTCATTAATCTTCAACACAGGCCATTTGTGCTGTATCAGAACCACCGGCACACCTTTCTTATGTTCCTTCTGTTGTTCAGGGAGAGGGACACCAAATCTCAAGAAGCCTGCCTGACATTTTCAAGAGGAAAAGGCCACTAGGCTGATTATTTAATAACAGCACTGCCACTTTTGCAGCTACCTATTTACTTTACTCCATAAAATAATTTAAACAGGCAATGGAGGGGGGGGGATTTCAGGCTGCTCTCCTATCTCTTCTCTCTGGCAAAAAACTATTAGGCAAGATGGCTGTGGATCCAGCTGGCAATTCTTACATCTCTTTATCTTGAACAAAATGGTTGATTTTACATTTGTAACATCACACCTTTACTTGTGCTTTGTTGAAATCTGCCTGTTGCCAGGACTTAATGAAGCAAAGAAACAGCTGGATTGAAAGCCTATTTACAATCTGAAAATACAAGCTGATGGTACTTAAACGAGCAGCTGGCTAAAGAAATTGGTTTTTTCCACGCACATTTCTCCCCAGTCTTCCATAAAACCAAATAAAACACAATTTCCACCCATTCAGATTGCTATGGAAGATGGGGTAATATCTTAATGGAGACTGATGATTCATACTCCTAGTGTAAGATGAGTTACAGCAAACTGGCCAGCAGTAAGGGATTGATGACCGCATGGAGTCAAAAGCTATCAAGAGCAAAAAACTGAAAGCCATGAACAAAAAAAGTTACCATAACAGTACAATAACCAGAAACTGATGATATCTAAAAGAAAAATGGAGCAGGTCAAAATGCAACAATTAATTACCTGTTGGTTCATAGTAAGCATTTGGACCTGAAGAAAATACTAGAGCTTTGTGGCAATACAGCTTTATATACATCAACACACTCCAAAGCAGACAGACCTCTGTCCGTGGCACGGACAAGAATCACAGACCATGTCCTGCATCTCCTAACTCTGCCTGACGCTTTCCCAGAAACTTTTGAAAGAACTGCTGGTGTCCAGCTGACAGGTCCCAGACTAGCTCCAAGCTTTGGGAACCAAAGCCTGGGCCACTGCCAAGACTCATGTCTCTGGCTCCTCTCAGTTCAAGTTGGCCTCACTGTAGAAGCCTTTTTCTCTCAAACTTCTCCATCCTTTTTGACATGAAAAAGATTTTTCAAGGCTTTGTCCTTCCCCCAGGGTCATGCAGGAGCCTTTCACCAGGATCACTGCCAAACAGTAAGGCAAGTTTTAATTCTGGAAATGCCTATGCTCCTATCTGACACCCTAAAAGCTACAAAGTATTTAGCAAGCGCGTTGAGGAAAGGTTTTATCCTTGGGTACAAGCAGTAGGGGAGAATAAAACAAGCCACCTGCTCCTTATGTCTGCTTTAAGGTGATAGGAGAGTCGATACAGAACATGCTGCGTCTCCAAACACATAATACTGCAGTCTTACGTATGTTCCTATTTGCTTTTTATTATCTAGAGAGAAACATGCAGGTTAAAAAAAAAAGTCCTGTCGGGATTTGCCAGAAGCTGAAGGATCCCAGTTTGTAAAAACTAAATTTTAAAAAACCCCGCAAGGAATACCCTAAAAGCAACAAACATGATAAGCCCATCACACATGAATGGAAACTGGCAAATGACGCAGCAAAAAAAGTATACCAAGTATCAGTATGCATTACAGCTGCTAGAGTGGGTATTTTATTAATAATTAACATAGAAATATCTAAGAATACAAAGTAAATGAACACTGGAAAAAAGCTATGATTTTACATCCAATAGTTTTGAATGGAATATGCACTCTCCTGTGTTGAAAATGGAATTTTGTGGGCTTTGCCTTAAAATGCTCCCTGTGTTGCAGAGGAAGCAAGGGTTTTGTTTCAGGCATGGGTTAGTCACATCCCAAAAATTCCAAGGGGCTCGTTCAATGTTAAAGGAAGTTCTCACACACAGCAACAAAACAGAAACAAGAACATATGCTTTCAGGTTTTTGAAATAACACAGTGCTAATTTAAGGAGAAAGAAAGAAGGAGGGGGGCACAAGACAGCTCATACACACAAGTTCAGCCTTCCCCAATATAAGCCACTTCTTGTAAAAAAACCAACCAAACACCACCAGAGAGATTCAACAGAGCTTCCTTAAGTACTCTGTTTGCATGATACACTTATCTCATTTTTCCATTTTCTACTAGTTTTTAGAAAAGATTTTCTCCCGGACACACCAGCCGCCTCAGTAGTTCCTTATTTGGATTGATTAAATAATAAATAAGGCTGACTAAAGCTACAAGTTTTCAGTCGAATGAGTAAGCTTTAAATAATTTCTTGGAGAAACTGGTAGACTTCATTTTAATTTTGATTACACACTGAAACGGTACCCCTGTGTTCACAGAATAAACATGATTCATTTCATTCATGCCTATTACAGAAGATCCAAGTGTTTCAAATCTATCAGGCTGAAAGGTTTAAGTTGTATTGTAAGTAAAAGTTGCATTTCAAATTATCTTTCCTAAAGACCTAAATCAAAAGCACCACTCATACCAGACAAGATAGCTAAAAAGAAAATCTGTCTCCTGATAACTATAAAATGTATTATTTTACAGAAGACACATACAGCTGAAGAATGTATGTGCCTCAATGGTTTAGATTTTTTTTTTTAAATTCACGATTTAAAAGATGTTCATGCATGACCCCTATTTTGTACACATCACATGCTTAAACACATGCAAAAGATGGAAAACATTTTAACTGGAGCAACCTTCTATCTTACATTTTCTAAAACATTAACTGCAGAGAAGGGCAAAGGCAGCTAACTAAATAATGGTATTTTTTAACAGTAATATTACTTCTGTGTTATGTTTAGACCATGTAATTTAATGCACAACACCTTCCTAGGAAAAGGCGTAAGGTAGATGATGCTGAGCTTCTTCAGTAAATGAACACGTTTCACAGTCTGAAGTCTCCGGTTGAGTATTATCTAGAAACTATGGTACAGCTCAGAAGTTCCCACAAGACTTGAAACACTTCTTTGGCCACATTAAGAGTAAGTCCCTGAAGTACTATGGGGATCACTGAAATTCTCGAGACCAAAGCCTTTGCATTAATAAAGAAAACCTGTACTTTTATTCCTGGTAGCAATACATGCTAACTGCATCAAAACAAGCAAGCAGAAAGTCTGTCAAAACAACAGCCTGCTGGCCTTATGCAATGCCACGTCTTAGCAAACACACTTTTTTGTAGGATTTTTTTTTTTTTCTACTGTACCAAAAGTACTGGTCGTCTCTGGTGATACTACCTCCTTCGCTGGCTTCTCAAGTGGCACCAGTGGTTTAGGATATCTGGATGCTACAACAAGTTTTCAAAAGCAAGACAGCAGTAAGTCATTATTTTAAAATCTTCTGATCAATACTGGAGTATTGGCCAGCAAGGAAAGAGCCTTTATAAAAACTAAGACTGGATTTCTCTAAGTCTTACACCGATTCCACTTGAACATTTGCAGGCCCTCCTCTGCAAAAACACACAGCAAAGATTCTGCATTTAAGCAGGAAACTCAGACTAGAACCTGCTTTAAGTTATATGAGCACATAAAATTTCAGAATATGAAAGAAAACCAAACCACAATAACAAAACCAACATGAATTTCAGAAAAACAGTACCTTGCTGAATGTGGTTCAAAGGTAGGCAGTTACAGTGACATTTGACATTTTCAGAAAACAATTTCAGGTTAGTTTTACCACAGCTGACAAAGCACCAATTTCTTGTTTATGACACTAAACCTCAGCCCCTTCTAATACTTAAGTAATATAGACATGGCCCTGTCCCAAAATACTATCTATATTAGCACAAATAGAATAAGCCTCACAAACAGGGTTTAAAGCAGAAAAAGAGAATTACCAAATTTATTCGAAGTTAAAGTGTTATTAAAATTTTTCTATATAGTTAACATTTCCATAAGATATTAAGTGTGCAATGAGATGACAACATGATGAAGAAACCAGCTTCCACCAGCTACCTAAATTTGCAGCTTTACTGTTACTTAAAAAAGGAAGTCCAAAAAGATCATACACATCCAGTTGAAATAAAGCTTAAACATGAAGGAGCACTGCAATAAAAACATGCAATGTCTGACTGACTAATGCAACACAGTAAAGTGCTAGAATGAACAACGGAAACAGATTTTTCTACTGCTCAAGAGCACACTTTGGAGGTGAGGTTTTATTCATGCATTATTTTTTGCTTTGCAGTTTTGGGATTCGGTTGAATTTTTTGTTTGTTGTTTTGTTGGGTTTTTTTTAAACTATACTTTAACTTCTGAAAGGTTTCTTGGGGAATGGGGCACACCTCTCAAAAGGACTTCAGGAGTATTAAATCTTTTAAATAAGGCACCCCCATGCAGCATCCAGACCTTCCCATGCACTTCATCTTTTCTGATAATGGACACCCATATTCTTGAGACGGGGTGTAAGAAAAGAGAATCTGGAACAAATTTAACTGAATTTCGTAAGTGAGAACCCAATCTAGGGACAAAAAGGAGGTGGAACTCCTGCCTCTACCTGTTACTTGACAGAGTAGCTGCAGGGTTCACTTGATCAACCAGCCTTATCCCAAGTCACAGCATCTACATAATCACTGTCAGCAGAGCAAGAGCCGAGCTTCCCCCAGCAAAGCTCCGTCCCTGCTCCCTGAAGAAGGCAGAGCCCTGCTTTTCAGCATCAAGGCCTGGGAAAACCACAGCAGTTTTATGCATCAAGTACTCCAGATACAGAAGCACATGACAGCTACAGGGCTGAATACAGCTTCTGACTTCTCCCTCTCTTCACCAAGGTTTAGGAAAAATAGTGTCAGAACAACTAGAAAAAGATGTAACTCATATTCCTCACTGCTCCCCCCCAGCAAAATGGCAACAATTCAAATAAATGGCTAGGATTTAATATTAGCATTAACTGACATTTAGGGTGAGAAGTCTTTTATAAGTATAATTTTATCCCATTTAATAAAATACTTTGCATTACACAGGTGACCACCATTTGAAAACAGAACAGTTCCATCTCTCGGCATTAATGAAAATGATCAGTATAACCTGCGTAGCACTCTCCCTTCTGCACCCTGCCTTCATGAGGGCTGCATGACTGGGGGAAGCGTGGGGGGTGTGTGCGTGCAAAAAAAAAGTTTCAGACGCAGAAAGAGAAGTAGGATGTGTTTCCACCTGAAACACGATATTCCTTTCACTACTGAGTATTTTTCACTCAGTGGCCAGATTAGCAATAGTCCTGGTGTATGCTGTGGTGGCCTAAGAACACAAAGGGACTGCACGCAGGCAGGATGGCAAGAGTTTGTCATTTTAGCCGCTTGACGGGGCACTTCAAACTTGCAAATGAGATGCTTGCCAGCGGTCTGCCAGGCAGCCTTTTCCTAGAACAGCAATCAAACACTAGAGTTAAAAAACAAGTTTCTTGACCTAGGTCACAGCAAGGGAGAGGTAGATGATCCTTCTCCACACACAGCACAGAGTTCACCTGCGTATGTTGGGTCTGTAGAGGAGAGAGGAAGAGAACACCATCCCCACCAGGTGCCATCGTAGCTGCCAGAGCATGCTGCCAGGACGGTTCCTTCTTCTCCCAGCTCAGCAGGCTGGGTGGTCCTTGCCAGAAGCCGCACACCTGCACCGTGAAATCACTCTTCAAACAGGACAAGTACTTCCAGAAGGATCGAATTATGCTTTGTTGTGTTAACACAGATCAAGTTTTATTAAAAAGGGGTATTAAAATCTGAGCGGTTCTAAACCACCACAGGAGATGAACTGGTTTGTTCATATTAGCAAGAAGTGTCCGACTCATGCAACAAAGGGAATCCTATTCACAGGAAACGGTGTTTGGAATGCCTAAAAACCACAGTGAGATCTGTCCGTCTTTGATGACATTTGCAGTCTTCTGAATTAACTTTTCTTTTTAAAGTTGTGGAAGTAGAGGCACCTAGGCTCAAACACTCCCTAAGCTATTCCAGTAAACTGAAGGCTTCATAAGTTTAAACACCTGATCACAAACCAGATGTGTTTCTTCTGACACCCAAGTAAGACTTCACCCAACAGTGGCTAAAAGCTTGCAAATTCCCGCAAAGAGATCTTACCCCAGCTGTCAGCCCTATTGAACACATGGAGAGGGTGACCTTTACCTGCACACTAACTTTCTTTTTAAGCAGGGACAAGATGCAGTAACTTGAAATTATGAACATTTTCTATCAGAACACACCATTTCGGTCAGATTATTTATAAAACCATGTATAGTATGACATACCAGTGCCTTAGATCTAGCTAGAGACTGCATTCTCCAAGACCTGCAAATTAAACCAACAAAACTAGCTGTCAAGACTGCATTTGCTACTGGGTTTCTGCATGTTTTCCAGTTAATACACAACCTCAACAGGCAGAGAAACAGGCAATTACACTTCAGAATGCCTTTTAGTGATCACATCACAAAAGCCTTCCATTTAAACTATAAAATGCAATGTGGTGCTTTCAAGGAATTGTGTTCAATGTACATACAGTATATATTAACAAACATATTTTATACCTGATATATATATAAATATATATATTTAATATATTCTATGTATATGTACACAAAGATGGGAAAACGGGAATTGTTTTCCCATCTTTGCAAGAAAAGATGGGAAAATAATGGATTCTCTCACAATTAAGACCTGAGATTTCTCACAGGCCCTAGACAGCCATCATGTTAGTATTATTAATGGAAAGTGGTTACATCTGGGCTCAAGAATATTTTAACAGCATAGGTAAGAGCAGTACCCTTAGAAGAAATGAAGACGCAGCAGACATGCTAAGTTTAGTATTTCTCACCTAACCAAGTCAAACCCTTTATCATTTTTCCTCCTTGTTACTGGGCTTGCTGCACTGCTCAGAAGTGCTTTCATGAATCACTTCATATCATACATTGGAAACTAAAAGTAGGAAACCTGAATACAAGCTCCTTAAGAAGTTACCTCACCTTTCTAACAACACTCTTTCACAAAGGTCAGAGGCATTAAATCATTCTCCACATTACCAGTAAGACTTCTACATTTTCATCTCCCCCATGCAAGAAAGGAGCAACAAGAAGGAGGATTCAACTGACTGTTGCCAACAAAACCAAGCCTTGATTATGAAGCACCACTTTCACGAACAGGAAAGCAGAACTATCACATTTAAACTGAACCGGCCTACTTGCTACTTCAGCGTTCCTGTAATTATGAGAAAGAAAAATACAAAATGCTTGTATTCAAGTCCACATGTATCATCTTCACCTGGTGTAGCTGACATGCTTACAAGAAACACAAGCTGAAATTTAAAAACTTTGTTTCAAACCTATTCCTGGGAAAACGTGAGACCTTATTCACCTTATCAAGATTGGGAAAAAACCAAAACCAAACCAAACCAAACTAAAAAACTTGAAAAAGGAAAACTAAATCCAGGTGGAAAGGTCTTGCAGCTGTCTTCAAAAAGAGCAATTTAGTGATATTTTGACTAAACTTTCAGACAGTAAGATACAGATTATAGTCTAAGTCAGGACAGTTCTCAAAATATCTTTCATCAAGATTCAGTTTCATAGCCCTCCGCCCAGCTTCTCCTACGCAAAACCCATCTATTAATTTCAACTCAGGCTCCCATCCTTTATCACAAGCTCACAGATCGAGCTCTGTCTTCCGACTGATGTGCTAAAACAGAAGAATCTCTGTGTTTCTTAATAAGCTAAACTGTTTAAACTGACTGCTAGTTCTTAGCATCTGGAAGCTCTAAGAGTCCAGACAAACATCCCGGTAAGACAGGTGACAATGTGATGGCAGGAATACATTCACAGACCCCTCCCCACCTACAGCTTTTGCAACTACAGTGCAAGTAGACGCGTTAAGATTCAAAAACGCTTCAGACTCACCTAACTTATAGGTCATCAGCTACGACTCACCTACCTGAAGACCGTCCTTCAGCGTAGCAGCCGCAGCAAAAGATGGGTTTCCCTGTAGCCTCTGCCATTAGCGGAGGCCACAGATAGTGTGGCCTGTCATATTTCGCGCTAGGGCAATTAGTTGATGGAACTGCATCCTTCTGGTGGTAGGCCTGGGAACGGGCTGAGGAACAGGCCCCAGTTGGTTCTTGCTGTGCCCAGGTCTCCCCATATTGCTGACAGCTTCCCCTAGCTGATATGGGGTCTGTTAGGGCACAGAAGAGGCAGTGAAGGAAGAAGGTCAAAACTTAACCCAGTAAGGATTGTGTTAAGAAGGGTACGGGCTAAGACCTCCCTTTCCATATGGAAGTATGAAAAGATCACAGGCACAAAACAAGCTTAAGCACAGCGGCAAAACTGCATAGGCATTTTGCGATTGAGGAGAGACTGATTTTCCAGGCTCAGACAGGACACAGGAATTTGCTCAGTGAATCTGAAGGCTGCATTTGGATCATTTTCATTGGAAATGAAACACAAAAGTAGAACGAGCAACCTCATATAAGGAATAAAGTACTAGGAGCTGCAGCATGCTGCCATCGAATGAGAAGATCGAGAAGAAACCCAGCAACTCTAAAACCATCTCATCTTGACTGAAAAAAATCAAAAGGTGACACTAGTAGATTGAAGGAAGTACTTGGAAAGCAGGGCACAAACACCTCTAACCCCCCACCTGCTACTCACAATCACAACCTGTGTACCTGTTGGATCATTCCTACACAGTCACCATTTCAACAGCAGGAAAGAGCAAATGTACAAATTATTATCTAACCATAATAAAACATGTTAAGTACACAGTATCAACACCTAGCCCAGAAATCATATAATTTTCTTTCAAGTGCAGCCCTCCTATCCACTTTGTCTTCTGGTACTCCGTGGTGTTGAGAGTGATGATACACATCCGACACTCCCCACAAGCCTGGCCCTACGTTCACTGCCTTTCTTCACATAAAATCTGAATTCTGTCATATCAACCCTCTAAAAAAACAGCTATGGGCAACCCATCCCACCCAGGGACTTCTGGAATTACTATTCCCTTCCTCAGCCCAGAGCAGCTGGTACACATGCACACCAAAGAGGATTCAGTGCTATGGTGGGTGCACCTAATGAAAGCAGAGCACGCACTTTACCAGCACTGAATGATTTCTGGGCCACATTTCCTCTCTTATTCATGTGATTTTAGTTCTCTATAGTATCTAGGAACGTACATAAGGTACACGCTATAGTTTTCAGATTTTTATTTCCTCTGATTTTTTATTCAACAGACTTACCAGAAGCCCTCCTTGGTTACAATTTTTCATTTTCCACAACACATGAAAAAATCTCATTTCTTAGAATTAAAAGAGCTGACAGCTATTACCATGCTGCAGTCTCGTAAAAAAACATAACGCAGCTGGCTAAAGGAAAAGGTTACTTTCAAAAAAGTCTTACCAAGCTATTGGGGGGGCTGATCAAGAATCAGACTCCAAGGACCAAGGTCTGATGGCATTACAACACTGCACGCAACCCTCACCTGTGAGACTACAAAGCCCACAGCTGAGATTTTGTTCAGTCGATCTCTCCAGTGAGATTAACACTCAGTTTCAGCACATGTGAATTGCAATTTCCAGTAGTGGAATAAATCTGCAGTTTACTAATAAGATCCCATGCAGTAAAGTCTCTAAACTCAAACTAATGCTTTTGTTACTCTTTCTAAATCCTGAATCATCCGAAAGTCACAGTATTTTATAGAAACAGACTTTCATATTTTACCTAACAGTAACTGAGCAGCAAGATATTAAATAGGACCATCTGCTGAATTATCTCCATATAAACTTTGAGACATTATACTGAAATGCATTTAGAAGTTTCACTTTGACATCCACCACACCACGCTCCAGAGCCACAGAAGCAGTGCCAGCAGCCCAGTTTCACCTGAGCTGTACCTGCCAAGATAGAAACTCACACAAAAACCTCATAGCAAGAACCCTTCAGAAGCTGAGAAGGCTTCATTTAGAAAAAGTATTAGTTGTTAGTATTCAAAAGTTAGTGTCAACTTACAGCTCAAAGCGTACCTCCCACTACGCTGGAAAACAAACGCAACCGACTCATGCTCTGCAAATCAGAAGTGCTGCTCCTAAAATGAACTATTCAAGCAAACTACTCTCCATCTCACTAGGAACAGTAGCGTTTATGTGCTCTCAACAAAACCAGAGGTACCTGCAAAGGTTTTGTCTCTTCACAACAGCAGCTCTCCTGCGGCTGACCCCTGGACCTGTTCTCTGCCCACTGCAAGATTTCTTCCAGACACGTACAGAAGAGCCACAGGGCACAGAAATGCCCTTCCCAAGGGCACAGCACTACCAAAGTCACAAAGAGGCCCAGATCAAATGCACACTGATCTCCTGAGTACCTGCTATCACCTTCGTCGCAACAGGGGCCGTAAATTACGGCTGAGCATCAGAACCACGAGTACCGAGGTCGCAACTAAAAGAGGATTTGGCTTTGTCAGGTTTTGATTCGTTTAAGGAAAATCGTCAAGTTGGTGAGAGCAGTTGGATCAGCCGGAAGAAAAAAAAAGAAATCACCGTGAATTATTTTAATTGGCGTTGCACAGCACTACCTTCAGAGACACATCTATAAGCCTCCCCAGCACCAGGCACACCTTCCCGCAGAGGAACCAACACTTCCAAGAGGCGATGCCAGGCAGCTCCCTGTGCAGGGAACTGTAATTTCATGAATGAGCTCCCGGAGCAGCAGCAGCCCAGCGCTCCTCAGAGGTCTGCGACCAACTTACTGCGGCGCTGGGTGCCGGGGGCTGTCACCAGACACGCTTTTCTACCCCCGTTCCCAAGAACGGCCCCCCGCGCCGCCCCCCAGCCCCTCGGGAGATGCCAAAGAGGGGCCGGACTGGGCACGGTGGGTGGTCTGAAGTTCTGAGGGTGCTGCAGATGCTTCTGGAAACTACATTTCAGGTTGCGTGCCTGGTTTGTAGCCGGGTAGGCGGCAACACGGGCTGCCCCGTCCCGCCGGAGTTGCCCCCTCGCCCGGCCGCCCCAAGGGGCCGCCCCAAGGGGCCGCCC
>JAVJGI010000040.1:16913438-16947523 GCA_035590275.1 Ibycter americanus | reverse complement strand
CATCCTGAGGGGAGAGCGCTGGTGGCCGGCCTGCGGGGAGCGCTGGTGGCCGGCCTGAGGGGAGCGCTGGTGGCTGTCCTGAGGGGAGAGCGCTGGTGGCTGTCCTGAGGAGAGCACGGGTGGCCATCCTGAGGGGAGAGCGCTGGTGGCCGGCCTGAGGGGCGCGGGTGAGGGGGGTAGCGCGGGTTAAGCACCTGCCCCAGCCTTTGGCAAGGCTCCCCCCCAGACTCTCGAGTGCTGTATCTATTGTTAAGGTACCTGTAAGCCCACAGGACGTCTTACAGCAACAAAGGGTGTGGCCCCGGCCCGTGACACCCTCCAGCATCGTACCAGAGTAACAAGGTTTTGCTCGTCCTTCCCGTTTCCCAGGCCGTTTGCTTTGGAGGATTGCAGTATTGCAATACCCGCTGTCTGGTTCAGTCCGCTTTAGCTGCGTGTGACGTTTGTATTCTTTAATTAGTTGGCAGGCATTGTGTTTGAACCACCCAGAATGGTTGTGTTTCTTTAAATACACATTTAGGACACAGATTATATCTTTAAGGAACAAAGTATGTTTGAAAACCAGATTTAAAGTGTTCTGCCGCTCGGTCTGAACACTTCCCCACTACCTACATCGTCCTAGGGGATAATCCTGGTCCTGTTTTTTCAAAATACTATTCAAAAAGTGTTAGATTTTGTAGTTAGACTACAAAGAACCTAAATAACCACAACCGCAATTGACCCATATGCCTAGCTCATTTAATACTAAGATAAGTGACTTCTGGAGGCACTCAACATGTATTGCTATATGTCTCGCTCTTTTAATACCAAAGGTAGCAGACTTCTGGAGTGGGGATGTCCATCCAGGGGCTTTCTTTGGCCGGGGGGTCTGCTGCTGCCTTGGAGGGAGGCAAGTGGAAAGTTTTAACTTCTCCTTGCTGCCTTCTCTGCAGGGAGAAGTTAAAACTTTACATGAAAAAGCAGTGTTTTCTCTCCAGTTCTGCTGCTGCAGAGTTAATGCATGGTATAAAGACAAAGATCTCGTGATAAGCAGAGGTTTCTTACCTAGAGTGTGAATTCAATATGGATATTTACATATAGTATTTGTACTGTAGAGAGGGAGAAGAAAGTGAACACAGAAGTACAGAAAATATGTCATAAAGGCCTCATATATGATGTTATAATTTTCACCTTGTTAGAGAAATAGTGGAGATAGATGGATGTTTCCAGTTAAATGTGTTTTTGCCATGCAGCTAATAGATCCTGCCTCTGAGACGACATTTTTTACAGTCTGTAACTCTTGCTTCCAGTGCTTACTCCTGATCCTGAGCCACTAAGCCTTTGATGATGCTCAGAACTGTGCTTATCTTCCCAGGCATTTTATTGAAAAATGGTATCTTCTGCTACTCTTCAGGGGCAATGTGGCGGTCAGTAATAGCTTTCACTTCCAGAGAACTGTAGCAACAGAGTTCAAAAGTGTTCAAAGATGCCGTTAACATTTTCTTAATCAGATAGCTTTTTAAATAACAATAGATGCTTCTGCGCAGAAATGCAGGACATGCAATGGGATTGCCAAACACCTGAAAAAACACCACCTGAAAAATAAGGAAAAGTCAGGCTTTCCAGATGCCAAACTTCTAATACTTCAGTTTGACGTATTTGTGATCGCCTATGTTATATTTTATATTCACACAGCTTGATTACACTAGAATACAAAGACAGGTCAGAGAAGGAACACTGATACCTGGCAAGAAAAGAGACTTCCTGTCTTTCCCACCAGCGCTGCCCATGCCATTCACGCTGTGCATCTATTGGAAACAATGGTTGCATTTGGATTATTCTTGGGGTGTTTTGACAGTACTTGAAACATCACAGGTGTTTTCAGACACTAAAGGGGAGAGTTTCTTTGTCTGAAGGGGCTGGCAGTCTATCGTGCCAGTCTCTAAAGGATTTCATTACAGACAGAACCCTGTGCCAGTGTGGATCTCTGATGAAATGAATGTGAAATCAATGACAACAAATGGGGAAGTTGTAACATAGCCTTTAGGTATTTGTTGTATAGGAATATCAACCATATAGAGAGGTGCAAGGGCATCATTCAAGTAGACATGCTGCAATACTACTACAAAAATAAACTCATTACTTATATGCCAAGATAGAGATCAGGGTTTAGCAGACTGTAAATTCTTCTGTGGGCAGCAGGTGTGGCTTATGCCTTTCCAAGCCTTTAAAATGCCATTGAACAAGTTGGAATAAAAATGTCTTCGGTGGGTGTGTTCTGCAATGATGGGAAATTAACTAGGTAACCTCATAGGTTTTTTCCATAATTCTTTGTTGGAACTTTTCTTTTGTGAAAAAAATGAAATTGAAGCCATTGGCTAAACTGACACTTCAATTAATCAGACTGACTAACTCAATTCAGCAGGTGGTGTAGTGACTTTCATTAGTCCCTGACACTCCAGCAGAGCTTGTGAAGCTGCTGAAATGCATATTTCTCACAGTGTTCTGAAAAATGCAGAAGTTCCCCTTTATTTTCTTGTTTTCTTGCTGATAGGTTAATTTTCTTCTAACATGATTTATTTAATGAGTGACCAAACTAATAAAGCCAGTTTATATACCAAATGACAGAAGTAGGAGGAAATTGTTTTAAATACTACATGGAAAAATCAGCGATGTTCAGCCATAAAAGCCTGAAAAATGCTTATGTAGAAATCAGCTGAAAAGTGCCAGCCAGCTCGAACAGAATTTCTGCAAGGCCTTCTAAGGACTGCAGAGCTGAGAGACAAGTCTGTTTGTGGAGATCGGCAGGAAATACTAGGCAGCCCTCATCCTATATAAATTTTGGGTGCACATTTGATAATTACATTTTTATGTGGTGGAGTAAGAGAATATTATTCATGAAGGAACTTTCTATTAAGGGCATAACATGGTTCCTCAGCACAGTGTAAAGTTAAGCATTAGCTAAAGCAAGACCAAGATTTAAAGGTTGGTAAACGTTTGATACCATGAATTGCAACTATGTACAGTCTGTGTTTTACCGGTTAAGTACTGTATTTAGGCAGGTCAAAATTTCTAGGAAAGTTGCAGATAAATAGCTCCAGAGAGGCATGGACAAGCTACTTTTCTTCTGCCTCACATTTCTGAAAAAGATGTGGCTCTTCTGGTCCTGCCAGCCCAGCTAGGGTCTGGTCCTACAGCTGTTTGTGTGCTGGCAGCTGGAGGAATCCACAGAGAATGCAACACGATACTCACTTAAAAAAGGAGCCCTGAAATATATTGACCACTTGCTAAGATTCAGATTCCTATCTACAGTCTAAAATATGAACGTAGGGCAAGACTGGCAGCCTAAAATATTATTACTTATTTAAATAGTGCAAAAATGAGTAAGATCTTGTCATTTCGCAATAAAAGAAGTTACAGTAATCTTGGGAAGTTGTAGGAGATCAACTGCAAACAGAGGATCTTTCTGACCATCGCAGTTTCTGTCCTTGTACAGCTTTGTACAGTCATATCCATTATTATATTGATAAACAGTTATAAATTATTTCAAGACGATTTTTGGCTTAGGAGCCTGTACTTGCTTTGGCTGGGATAGAGTTAAGGTTCTTCATAGTAGCTGGTATGGGACTGTGTTTTGGGTTTGTGCTGGAAACAGTGCTGATGATAACACTGATGTTTTAGTTATTGCTGAGCAGTGCTTACACAGTGTCAAGGCTTTTTCTGGTCCTCATCTTGTTCATGTAAATTATTCCATGTTTTTAGCATTCAGGAAGCAGACAGGCACATTTAAAAAAATGTGGTTTAAACAAAGCTGAGGATCATGGCAGATGATCACTGAAGTATGCTCCCTCTGGAACACTATGTCTGAAAGGGATAGTATGTTTTTTGGATATACAGACATGGAATTATCAAATACAAGATCAGAAGGTACACTTTTTCTGTCTTTCAGGGTAAATGCTTTTAGAATATTATATTCAGCTACAGTGTCCTCAGTCTAAGATAAATTGCACACAGCTGAAAAAACTGTTGGGAGAATTATTAAAGGTTTGGGAAAACGCTTCTTAGGAAGAGACTGCAAAGATCAGTTTATTTACTTTATTAACTGGAAGTTGGTGGGTTTAACATAAACATAGTCTCTAAGTAACTTGCTTTATAAAAGAACGTTTTCAGTACATAAGAAAATTATACGTAACAGTTACACCCATCAGTGTATATTGATGTATGGCAAGTCTTGAAGCTGAAACTAGGCAGAATCAGACTACTGCACAAAAGTTTAGCAGTGAAAATAATTAACAACTGGAACAACTTTCTAAAGGTTAATTTTCTAAAAGATGGGATCTGTTTCATATAATAAACAAGCTCTTAGCTCTTCTTTTAACTTAGAAGAGCTAAAAGTAGGTGTTTACTATCATTCCTCCCACATTTATAACATACGGATACACAGCATTTCATCAAATGAGTCCTGTATTTTTCCACACTAAATATGATGGAAAACTTTGCCCTTTGTCCCCCAGTATTTGTGTTCCACTTCAAAAAGAGTTTCTGACCACACATCCTTTGAGGTCAGAAAAAAGATTTTGTTAATAAATTGAGTAAGATGAGAGGGCTGAACTGTTCCAGTTAGTGAACTGCATTAAAATGTATCAGGGGAAAGGTATGAAAGAAGATAAATATTCCAAAAGAGAATAGGGAATGTCAAAGAAAAGCAGTGTATAGAGCTTACATTTATTGGGCCCACTTAGCCATTTTCTGTTGTATGTTTCTCAGGAAAAGGACTAGGTGGTCCAAAATTGTCTTTGGGCATTTCCACTGTACAGGGGGTATCCCGCATTAGTGTAAAGCTGAGACTGTTGTCAGGGGGTACCTGAACGCACTTTCAGGTCTGTAACATTCATTGTTGGGTATATAAAAATGGTGAGCATGAACTAGAGTGGCTGGCTTGCTGCGAGGGCTGACAGCTCCTGCACAGCTCTGAAGTCAGGTGAACACACAGGCACTGTAAAGCACCTTTGCTCGGAACCTTCATCTGGCCCCGAAGTGCTGGGGTAGTGAAACACGCGAAGCATATTGAACCATTACCTTTCCTTTGAAGCATGGAAAAAAAGATAAAGTTCTCAAAGCATGACAAAGCAGCTGGATTAGGACCTTGGAGACATTCACCGCTTTGTGGTGTAAAATGGGCGAGATGACCTACAGCGACACCATCCTGATAATTTTTTGCTGTGGCTGAAGCAGCCGTTCCCTTATGCTATACAAGAAATTTCCATCAGCATTAACTGTGTTGCCCCTTGATCCTGTTTACCTCTGCTGAACAAAGCTAATTAGTGACAGAAGATAAGAGTTAAATACCACCGAAAGGGCAGCCCAAGCGGTTGTTCAGCCTATTTACAGAAAGAAATGATGAACAAGAGTTTTGTTACCTCTCAGCAGAGGTTTTCAGTTAGTTTTGCATCACAGATTTCTGAGCCATCCTTGTTTTTCCTGTTCATCAGTTGCTTGCTTTCTCTTACTTTCTCACTTTCTACTCTATGAGTCTTCCACCCACGTTGTCCTGTTAATACTAATACTCAGCCTGGCTGTTCCCTATCTGTTACTTTAAATGGGCCTACAGCCACTTTTTGGAGGCTCTCACCAGTCCATTGTTGCTCCCTGCTGGTCCCCTCTTTTTCCAGTTTTTTCTCAGTAGGGTCACATGCATGTCCCCTTAAATGAAAAAAAACCAAAACAAACCAATAATGAGAATAGATTAGAATGCACATTTAGAACTTTTCCAATTAGTAGCTGTTGTGCAGATTTAATGCTGGATTAATTCATTAGGAGAGTGGCAATGAATTTTTAATTACTATCTACATTTCAGAATACTTGCACTGTTCTAGTGAGATCTCCAAAAGTTCTATTGCATACAAGATGCTAGATTTATTTAATTGTTGATAGAGGATCCTTATTTAAAATAAAGACAGGTACAATAACAGAAAGGTGAAAAGGAAAGAGGAGTAGAAACAGATGGTGTGTAAGATCCTGATGATAGTTTACACTAATATTTCATTCATCAATGGAAAGAAAAAGCACCAGGTGGTTCATAATAACTGCAGACATACAGTCATCTCCCAAGCATGCAAGTGACTGTCAAATGCTAAATCCACCATCACACCAAACAGTGTTTTTAACACATGGTTTTGTGTTATGGTGGTTTCGTTTTTAATTAACCACTTAATTTCTATACAGATGAATAACTACAAAAAAATTTAAAGTCTTGGTTCCTCTTTCCCTTAGCAATAAGAAAATAAATTAACTTCCTTAGAATAAGAGTTACAAGGTAGAGAACTTTTTGTAGTAAACTGGCTACTCACAGAAAAGAATCTGAATATGGATGTTATGCCTGCATGACTGTCTCCTGTGCAGATAAAATAATGATGAGTAATTCCAGCCGACTGTTTTTAGTACTGCATTCAACCTAATACCAAATTGGAGTGTGAGAGGTGGCAACTAGAGATTGTTAGTAAAGAGAAACTCTTTCACCTCCAGAAAAGCAGGTGCAAATGCAAAATGAATCAGTAATGACCAAAAGTCACTGCTTTGCAATGGCTGGACCAGTATTACAGCCTGAACTCATTCCTGGATGATGTAATTTTATATTAAAACAGAAATGGTCTTAATTGTCAGATGTCTGGATATAGAGACAGAGATTGACGTGCAACTTCACTGTTAGTGAGGGTTCACTGCTGGCGATCCCTGAGGGTGTGCCTGCTGCACCAGTGTGCAAAGAAAGCAGTATTACCAGCGGCAGGGTGTGAACTCTGGCCTTGGCATTAAATTCAAAATGACCCAGCGAAGCTGATATCCAGCTGTTACAGGAAAGGTATGACTGTCGAGCTTCCTTTATAATATTGGCATGTATTCTGCCAAAGTTAGTATCTGTTATGTTTTAGTACTTTAGGTGATCATTGTAATAATTATTAATATATTATCTAAATAAACAAAAGAAAACCTGGTTTCCTTCCCAAATTTGGATACACCAGCCTTATCCAGGAGACCTGGTCAAGTAGCCAACAGATGGAATTTTCTTCCTCATCTCACAGGCAGGGGCAGAAAACTGGCTGTATTCATTGTAGCAAAGTATGAGATTTTGGGCGCTGTATCTTAGCTCCATTCCCTGTGTTCTCTCAAGGTCCATCCTCACCCCTTTTTTCCCTGTGCTGTTGCTGAGAGTGCTGCTATAACAGAAGATTGAGGGTATGAAATCTGTCCTCTGCAAGTTCTTTAAGAAAATGCTCTGAGCTAAAGAAGAGTCAGAAACAAGGTAAGACACTTAGCAGAATGGTTATCAAAATTAAATGTGAAAAAGTTGGAAAGGACAGTGAACGTTGTGAGTCAGGACTGAAGCCAAACTTTAGTCAGAAACCACTTTATACGGAGAACAGGTTATTCCATACCTACCTGTTGTGGGGTTTCAAAGGTCAGATACCAATCACTGTCAAAGATGAGATTTGTGAACTAGAGGGACAATAGGCTACACAATGTCAAAACCAATGTTTCTGTCCCTCTCGCATCCTAGGCTATTTGTTTGGAAGACGTTAGAGAGCATACACAAGCAAATAGTCCTGTGTAATAAAGGAAAATGCTCACTGCCAGTTGGCTCTCTCTCACTTCACAGCCAGTTGAACATGAGCCAGCAGTGTGCCCAGGAGGCCAAGAAGGCCAGTAGCATCCTGGCCTGTATCAGAAACAGTGTGGCCAGCAGGACAAGGGCAGTGATCATCCCTGTACTCGGCACTGGTGAGGTGGCACCTCCAATACTGTGTTCAGTGTTGGGCCCCTCGCTGCAGGAGGGACACGGAGGGGCTGGAGCGTGTCCAGAGACGGGCAACGGAGCTGGGGAAGGGGCTGGAGCACAAGTCTGGTGAGGAGCAGCTGAGGGAACTGGGGCTGTTCAGCCTGGAGAGGAGGAGGCTGAGGGGGGACCTTATCGCTCTCTGCAGCTCCCTGAAAGGAGGCTGTAGCCAGGAGGGGGTCAGTCTCTTCTCCCAGATAACAAGTGACAGGGCAAGAGGAAACAGCCTCAAGTTGCGCCAGGGGAAGTTTAGATTGGATATTGGGAAGAATTTCTTCACTGCAAGGGTTGTCAAGCATTGGAACAGGCTGCCCAGGGAGGTGGTGATATCACCAACCCTGGAACTGTTCAAAAAATGCGTAGATGTGCTGCTTAGAAGCATGGTTGAGTGGTGGACTTGGCAGTCCTGGGGTAACCGTTGGACTTGATGATCTTAAAGATCTTTTCCAACCTATATGATTCTATGATTCACTTGTGAAATCCAAGGATTTACCTTGCTTTTGAACAGCTTATATTTCTTTTGAAATTTTCAGCGCCTTGATGACATGTGGAAGAATGTGTTGCTGAATAAAGTGACCTATATTCTCTCAGACAAATAATTGCCACTGTTGAGGGTGGCTGAATTGTTCATTGCTTGGATTTTTTTAAAGAAAAAAATGACAGTTCAGCCTTAAGTCTATTTGTTACCCATGCAATAGCCCACTACTGTACTCCTGTTTTTCTCTTTTGCTCTCAGTCTACAGCAAAGACTCTTTGAATTCGTTTCTTTTCAAATATCGGTTGAATAAATGTACAGAATATGCATGTGGGCATAAAACCTGCTACAGCATCTGAAAACATGTTTATTGATTTATTGACCTGTTTTCCTCAGGTACTTTAACGCCATACAGGAACTCTTTTCAAAAAGGTTTTTCTGTTAAAAAACAGACGGGTAGGGAATAAATTGCCATTATGGGGATTATGTGTTACATAGATAGTTGTATCTGGTAAACAAACAGAGGGTTTGAGCCAAACTTTTAGGTGCCTGAAGATAAATAGGCTCAGTGGAGCTATGACACTTCTGTGACCCAGTGTAATACTCTATAACCATTTGGTTTACAGTGTTGTTTTAACAGGAAAATGAACTGCAAGTTTACATTTCTATTTTTGTTTGTTTGTTTTATTCCAATGTCTTTTTATATGCTGCACAACTACAAGAGATAAAGAACTTATGTTAAAAAAAAACTTGCCCCAGCAATGCTTCTCAGCATTTAAGACTGCTTGTCCATAGCAAGGACAGCCAGAGTCTGTCCTGCCTGATTTCTTTACAACTATGTAATCCAAGAAGATATCAATTTTGTTTTATTACTCTGCTTCAGTATTACCCAGACCTCAATGATCTCTGCCCAGCATACATTTCTTGCTTTTCAGCTTTGTGCTGCCTCTTGGAAGTTCACCTCAGTTCACCTCTTACTCCCTGAAGCCTACATGATCTGGATCAGCAACGTAACACTTTTACAGTTTTGACTCTGTGTTACCTTGGTACATTTTCTATCAGTCCCTTAGTCTGGCTGATCTGTGGTTTCCCTCCTGCGCTTTACTACCTGAACTTCAGATTTCCATGGACTACGAAGAGAGACTAGACAAATGAGTTCAGATTTAGACATCTACCTTTTTAGATAGATGTGGTGGCATCTACAGAGTAGGTGTCTGGGTGCAGGTGTCTGGGCTCCCAATATAGACAGGGAGGGATGCAGACATCTCCGGAAGGCAATTCACTTGAGTTACCGTAGAGGTACTCTCTGATGATGAGCTTAACCACCCTCTGCTCATTCTTGGTTATCAGCACGGACTGTAAAGGGAACTGGGAGTGACTATGACTTAAAAGCTTAACTTCCAGATGCATAAGCTTTAGCAGATGAGTCTTACTCAAAACCACCTTTAAAGCACAGATACACTACCTTGTCCTCAGATGCTACTTTACTTTTATTTATGCTGCTTTTTCTACTGCAGTCCCTGGGTAGGATTTAAAACCCAGTCAGCAGCGTGCTTACTGTCCAGCATGAAATAAACCCACAGGACAAAGGGACGTGGGCTCACTACATGGGATTTCAGCTGGTCTGCCAATTTGTGCAGAACAAGGGATCCTGCGTCTTGTATTGGGCACGTGGCAGAAGGTAAATCCCACAGTCTAGACTAGTTTCATCCATCTTTATCCTGTTCTTTTACACTCTTTACTCTCAAATTAATCCAGAATATAAACTTGTCTTGGCAGTACAGATTATTTTCTGAAGAATAACTGATATTTTTCTCAAAACTGTATTTTGGCCAGAAAAAAAATATTAATAGGCTTTTGTGCATCAGCTGAGGGAGAAAAAACTGCTTTTCTAGAAGTTACTAGTTGTGATGCATCGTAGGAGCTCTTTGTTGATACCAAGCATTGTTATTTTGTGCTGTATTGCCACTAACAAATGTGATTTTTAAGTGGTTTACAAAATCATCCCTGTGGAGGGTTTGAAAACACATTGTGCTTGACAAAAACAGGTGGTAATGTGGACACGATGTTAAGGACCCAAGGCAAATGTTCATCTGTAGACTTATTAGGGACAGGGCATTCTCCAGAGAAGTAGCTTCCAAACAGGAGATTGCAATGCCACTTAGAAATACAAGGGGAATCATGAGCACAAGTTTTGTTCTTGGTGTTGCTACAAGCAAAATAAATGATCAGTAACGTAGCAGTGGTAAGACCAGTTACTGCAAAACAATTTTTCCAGATTTCTGTCTCTTCCATATGCAAACTAATTCTGTGATTATATAAGGAGAAAGAACCAACTCTTCAATATCTATGTCAAAAACAGGCATTGTGTGTTCACTTGTGTTCACTGCATATATCACCTTTTCCTTTTTGCAATTCTATTAGCTTACTATGCTCTGTTTTAAAAAAATACTTCACAAGGCAGAGATACAAATGAACTTGAGATTTAAGACTTTGTTATTTAACATGGCACGTAACCCATAAAACCAGGATATGAGATGATTTTTTTTAATATGCAATCTGAAGTCTAGTAATGAACAAGGACCTTTTTTTAGTAAATTGACAGTGTATATCAGGCACTGCAAAATGTATGTGAAGAGTTTCAGAACAGGAGAATATTGGATTCCCAACAGTAGAAATTGCCTTTGGTTTTCCACAGCACAGAAAGCTGCAGTTGTTGCTTCCATGGCTGGGTAATTTCATTACCAAAGTCTGGCTGGCCAAAGAGATCTATAAACACACATACAGGATTTTGCAAGTAGATTACAAGAGCGATTTGTTAACACATCTATAACCTGGGAATAGCTTTAGAGAATTAGCATCCAAACACTTCTACGGTTTTTTTAATCTGATCCAGTCTCTGTCAGCCATTTCCCATTACCTATAGCTCTTGCTTTGGTTCAATATATGGAATACTCTGGACACTTTAAAATGAGCCTACAGCCTACACCTACATCAAAGATTTACTTAGAAAGTTGTACTGCTTCCTCTTTACAAAGCACCTTATAGGCAATGTTTCTTTTTTTATTATTCTTTGGGAGTTTGGGGCTTGTAAAGTACATTCTGTTAATGTTTTCAAGGTTTTTATCATAATCACAATGACTAGAGACTTACATAAACAGACAAAGAAAAAAAAAAACCACTCTGTTGTGTAAACTTCAGACTTGAGCTCTCAAAACCCCCACTCTATTGTATCATGAGAATCATTAAAACTGTTAGTGATTGCCCAGACTGGAGTTTTTACTATATGGTAGGGAAACCTTGAAACTACTTGCACACAACTTTTAGGTTTGCTTAGTGTTACGGTCCTCATCAAATGACATTAGGGGGGATCCTGAGCACATCTGGAGATCAGGTGGCAACTGAGACACCAGAAATTTAGGTGTATGTGTACTCTAATTTGAAGGTCAGAAGTACTTACAGAGTAACCTGGTAGTACATGTGCCAATTTTGACTTTACAATGCTATTTGTAAATATTGTTTATAATCAAATGAATAAATTAAGGTTTCTAGAAGTGTTTTGAACAAACTATGCCAAATTTCCAAACTGTCTAGATAATTAAACTTTCCATCTTAACCCATTTCCGAGTTCATTTGATCTTAAATACAGATCTAAGATTTAAACACTGAAATTAACTTTTTACCACACATACTGCTAATGTTTGGGATAAACAAAATCAAAGACTTATTTTTTTTATTGTGATAAGGCCCCTTTAAACCACCTTGACAATGTAAAACATATGTACAATTCAGGGAAATTAGGTCTACACCCTTTAAAAGCCCTATTACTCTGCTATCGTGCAATAAAAGCATCTTATTGTGAAAGAAAATTTAAGGGCCAAGAATCTAATTGAGAAAAAAATCAAATCTTCATGAGCTCTTAAGAGATCTCTCCGCAACTGTAACACAATCAGCCAGGATCATGTAGAAATTTGCATTTCTCATACAGAATATGAAATTATGTATAAAATATGTTACAGAACTTGTTTTGAATTCTGCTTACATATGCACTTTACCTCTGGGCGTGTTCTCTCTTGTTTCGGAAGGTCTGACTGAAACTTCTCTTTTTTCCATCACATTCTCAGCAAATCATCAGGAAGTGAAATGCTCAATAACAGATTTAACAGTCAAAAATTACAGCCTGTGTAGCTTTCCTTTGTAATCATAAAATGAAAGAAAAAAACTTTGCTCGGTATGTAGAAAGATATTCTATAAGGATCCAATAAGGATATACCAAATAGGTGAAATTCAGTGGGTAGAAATATGGGAGAACATACATATTCATGAGAAAGTAATACATAATTATCTGTAAGGATTAAATTACAATAACTATTTTTTAATTTGTTTTACTAGGTCAAAACATCCACAGCAATATGATTGCTGCAGCTGGTGCAAATGTGGTGAGGGAGTAAGGCCCTGACTCAGAGAGCTTTGTGCTAGAGAAGTCCGGCATTGACTATCTCATCAATAACCTCGATACTGAAACCATTATGAAATGCTAGTGATAAGAATGCACAGCAAACAAGAATTCACACGTAAATTTTCCTATTGCTGTTCTGATAACACATTTATATAGCACTTTATACTTCTAAAGAGGTAGAAAACATCAGTGAATTAATTCTCACTAGAAGGAGGTGGCTTCCACTTTATTTTACAACCAGTGAAAACACTTAAATAGTGAATCACTGATTTAAGACCTGCCCAGTCTCGTGCACTGCATGTGCGACTTATTCATTTGATTCCCTTTTCATCATCCTCTGCTGTGGCACTTCTAGTTCAGGTGCTTGCTGTACAGCTACATCGACTCTGCTGCTTTCTGATCCCACATGCTAGGTGCTGTGATCTGTTTGCCAGCTGCATCTTAGATCTCTACCAGCTGCAGCTTCTGCATAGGAACAGGTGAGCCGCTCTGCTCTGCAGCTGCGGCCGATGCCAGGGAGCCCTTCCAGAAGCCGAAGCCAAAGCTCTCAGCTGTAGATTTGCATCATGACTAACGATACAGGCTTCCCTTGTTGTGGGATCTGACACATGGGTTTACAGCCCAGACTCAGACCCGCTGGACAGATGGACAGCCCTGCCATGGGCATGCAGTCACGTGTTCTATTATATGAGCAAACACAGGGGACTCCCATACAGGATTGCAAGAAATGCTAGACCTTACTTGGAAAATCTAGCATAATATGGAAAATTCAAGCCAGGTTTGAAAGTATATCAGCTAATCCTGCCTTAAAAGCCATTGAAGTCCCACTGTAGGTCATGTTCCAAGCAGCCTGAACTGGCTTTAAAGCCTTCTAAAAATGACTTTTCAAAACTCAGGAAAAAAAGGCCAAGGCACCTGAAGTTCTGTCTGCACAACAGTTCCAGCCGAGTTTAAAATTGAGAAAGCATCTCCCCAGTGTGCAGTAGGTTTTTGAAAACTGAGAGCAGCAATTACCCTACCCTGAGGTCTCAGCTTTGTCATAGTCCTATATAGAGTCCACTAGAGGCCACCACCTCTCCATCGTAACAGAGATGTTAAGAACAAACATACAGCATCATGTTTTAGGTAGATTTCAAAATATTCCTCTGTAAGTGTGCTTGAAATTCTGTATCAATAAAACTGTTTATGTTAGTAATGGCAATTGATACACTATGCACATCTTCTTTTATCTTTTTGTACATTTACCAATTTAAAAGCTTCTTAAGACAATGATCAAGTAACAAAGTCTCCTTTACCATCCTTAGAGAGAGCCAGATTTGTTCCAGCCATGCAGTTCTCTGTGCGTGCAAAATATGGTTTCGTTAGCAATGTGAACTCTACCTCTTTGCTGAAATAGCCCCTCTCAGCTGGTTACTCTGAATCCTGCAGCAAATTTAGATCTAAAGCCCATCTCCAGGCAGCTATCCCGCTGAACTCAATAGAGCTTTCCTCAAAACTGTGGCAAGGTTGAAGCACAGCTCCTTCCGCAGGCGATTAGTGGTAGCTCTCCCAAGCAGAGCCTAGCAAGAAAAAGCAGAGCTTTGGGAGAAAGGGTGACAGAGAGGAATGCATTTCAATAATTTCATTCGGTTTTAGGCTTGTTATAGTCCCATTGTGGAGCATACAAAATCAATCCCATACGATCTTGGGACAGATACAGGCAAAGGAGGAGCAGCTTCTGTAAGTGTTCTTCAATACAGAAAAATCATGATCTTAAAAAATCTCAGCCCTCTCCAAAGAAAATACTTATTTACAAACACAAATTAAAAGGGTACAGCATGTCATACAGTAACACTCACAGCCAGGCCTTTTGCTGAAAGTTTGGAAATTCCCCTCTTCTTTTCCTGATTTACTTTAAAAATCTCTTCCTTATCTGACATTTATTATGCCTACAATAAAATGAGGGAGATTTTGGAGAGAAAGCACATGTGCTCTTAACTCTTAATAGAGATTTTCCACTGGGTTATTTTTGTACAGTCATGTGATGATGATTTGTAGACCATAAAGCTCTGAAGATCATTTCCTCCACAGATGTTGGAGAAATCTACATTATTTTACAGGGAGCATATGCTTCTGCATACTGATAGTAGCATTTCAGTACAGCTACAGAATCACAAGCTCAGATACAATGAACTGTCTGTAAAATTTCATTTCCAAACCGGCTGGTCTCTGTGTTCCTCTTTAATTTCAAATTAAAACTACATTTGACCACTAAACACCTAGCTCTTCATGCAATCATTCAAAATAGCAAACTTGAAAGTTTGCATTACTTGATAAACTTGCAAAAATAAATCATTTACATGAAAAATCAGTTACATGAATTTAAAAACTTGTTTCTAGATCCCGAGAGAATTTTCATACTAAATTAGGCTATACCAGTTAGATACTTCATTATCTTGTCCAGACTCTGATTGACATCAGTGAGAAAGATATTAGGCAAACACATGAAAAAGATAAATGTCTTCTTAACCGTGTGCCATTGATGATTTCCTCATCTCCTGAAACATAAAGGTTTTCCATATTCATATCCGTGTCCAAATCCTCATTCATGTAAATAAGTAACTCTTTTCAGCTCAGCTGTTTCATTCAGTGTCATCTAGCAGCAAAAATATATTAATATAATGCAATATGATATGATAATGATATAATTATAATGGGATGAAACTTAACAAGTCCAAATGCCAGATTCTGCGCACCTAGGATGGAGTAACACTGGGCACAAGTACAGATTGTGAGAGGAGCGGCTGGAGAGCAGCCCTGCAGGAAGGGATCAGGGGGTGCTGGCTGACAGCAGGCTCAGCATGACCCAGCAATGTGCCCGGGTGGCTGAGAGGGCAACCCGCATCCTGGGGGGCATCGAACACGGCATAACCAGCCGTCAAAAGAGGTGGTTATCCCGCTGTGTGCAGTGCTGGTGCGGCCTCACCTCAAGTGCTGTGGGCAGTTCTGAGCCCCACCATTTAAGAAGGATGTGAGGGTCCTTGAACATGTGCAGAGGAGGGCAACAAAGCTGATGAAGGGCTGGAAGGAATGTCCCATGAGGAGCGGCTAAGGACTCTGGACTTGTCTAGTCTGGAGAAGAGGAGGCTGAGGGGCAACCCTCATTGCTCTCTACAGCTTCCTGAGGGGGGGACGTGGAGAGGCAGGTGCTGATCTCTTCTCCCTGGAATCCAGTAATAGGACACAGGAATGGTTCAAAGCGGCACCAGGGGAGGTTCAGACTGGACGTTAGGAAGCATTTCCGTACCGAGAGGGTGGCCAAACACTGGAAAAGGCTTCCTAGAGAGGTGGTCAATGTTCCAAGCCTGTCAGTGTTTGAGGCATTTGGACAATGCCCTTAACATCGTGCTTTAACTTTGAGTCAGCCCTGAATCAGTCAGGCAGTTTGACTAGATGATCATTATAGATCCCTTCCAACTGAAATAGCCGATTCTATTCTACAATATAATAACAGAATAGAACAGAATAGAATGCAATATTTACTGATACTCGCTTTTCTTTGACCTTATCACAAATGAATCTGTTTCTGCTATATAACTCTATTGTGTATGTGTAAAAACTAGGGAAACTTTTTCAAAGCCCCTGAAGTCCATAAAAGCAGACAATTTTCTCTCCTTGACATATAAATGAGATTCTTGCAGTGACTGGCTTTATGCAACTGCATAGACGCAATGCAGTAGTGATTGAACTCAGCATCTTTCTTAGCATACCTGTCCCCTCACTTCTTTTATCTGTGACTAATGGTGTCACTGTTCTTCCTGCCACCCACACTTTCTAAACCAGGTGTCATTTGTTTATTCCTTTTTTGGAGCACTTCCTTTTCACCATCATCTTCATTAATACAAAATTTCCCATTCTCAGTTTCACAGCCCTGCAGGATGCCCCATTAGCTTCCTTTTCCCATTCTTCCTACATTCATTAACTATCCCAATTCTTTTGTGTCTTTTCATTGTCACAGTTCAAGACTCAGTATTGAATCTTAAAGAAGAAACCATCACACCAGGGCCTCTGATGACCCGCTCCACTCACGCTTCTGGCCTGCAGCATTAAAAGAAACAGCTAAATTTAGAAATATCTTTTGGCTTGCATGCATCGTCAGCCAGACATGTGCGGGCAATAATATGTAAATTGATGTTTTATGTGGCTACAAATATTTTAAGAACAGCAAATCACCCTTGAATTATTTTGATGTTGTGCTTGACTTTTCATGCTATTTGTGCTAGTTCTGGAGGAGGGAAGATGGTGAGGGGGAGTGAAACCTACTGTCAATATTTTTCCTGTGAAGGTTTGTGGCATCTTTACCATTAACTTTCTTAAAACACTCTTAATTTTGAGATAATGACTTTACTGTGCATAGTGGGCTGCAAGGAATAGTATAACTTCATGCAGATTTGATTAATTATTATGAAACTCAGAAGATTGTTTTTGTACTGTGTGGTGGATTCAAATTTGCTGTTCTATAACTTTCCTTGCCCTGGAATATATTCTAACATTGGACTGTCACTGCCAAATTTTTTTGTGGACTCTCATCAAAATCAGAAAGATCCCATTAATGTGCATTTGTTCAGACTTAAGTTTTTGATGTTATGGAAGGATTCATTAGCACCTCAAATGAATTCAAACGCAGAAGAGGAATTTTGGTTATATGTGAAAATGAGACTGTCAAGTTTTACCTTAGTTCATATCTGTTTTTAGGACACCCCTGTGGGGAAAGAAGAAAGCAGTTTTCTCAGCCTTTGCTGTGGACATTCAGTTTTACAGATTCTATATTTGTGGAACGTGCTCCTGCTTGTTTACTGTCAGAAATACCCCATAAATTAGTTCAACTGAAATCTCTTCTTCTATTACCTGCCATGAATCTCCAGTGTCCAAGTCAGTGATACCGTATTAGCAGCTCAAATGGTTTAAAAGCAATCTGAAAATGTGGTATTTTATACAAATTTAGTCTTTCTGCTTAAAGTGGTTTTCTACTTATTTCTGGGAAAGCAAAAAAGGAACTTGAATATGTTGCATTATAGTATCTGTGGCACAGGTGAAGCTGCCAGGTGATACTCTGCAATAATTTTATGCACGGTAAGTTAAGGTTAGCCTCACGTTACAATGGAGGGAGACCACCCTTCTCCATTCAGTCACCTCAGGAGGTTGAGGCTGTTGCATACAATTACTTCTGTTCTGATCCTGGGTGAGTAGTGGAGAAACAGGAGCAAGGAGGATTACAGCCTGAGGTCTTTCAGACCCCAGTACAAGCCTGCAGCAGATGAGACAAAGAAGAGGCTGGGCAAGGACTAAAAAAATGCAGAAGCTTGTGTGGGGCATATCTAAAGGTGTCCAGTGCAGACAGGACACTCCACTCTTAAGAAATCATGTAACAAGCCAGTGTGAACACAGCTACAAACACACCCCTCAGATGTGTTTCTGTCCCCAGCCTGCAAAGCCCAAACAGTCCGTGCCACTGCAGAGCACTGCGCCTCTACCTGCATCCATCAGCCATCCACCAGTGGCTGGAGACACCATCTTGGAGCCTCAGAGCCCAGCCACTTGGGAGCCACTGTGCATGTTCCTCTGCCTTTGTTTTATTTGAAAAGCAAGTATAGCCTCAGTAGGAGTTTCGTTTTCTCTCATGTCAACAATCCACAGACATCACAGTTTTTGCAACACCTGATAAGTTAGCAAAGACGATAGGTGAGAGGCATTATTCAGTGCCTCTCATATCTGTGTGCAGCCATTGCGCTGGCCTGGAGAAGGGGATCTGTCAAGGAACCACACCACACCAGGAGGTATCAAAGCTGCAGCCTGCAACCCTCTCACCCTCCCCCAGGAAAACCACCTTGACAGGAAATACATGCCAGCCTGGAACTGGCTCCAGCAGACAAAGTAAGTGCTAAGAATGGAAGGAGACATTAACACAAAATCCTGCCCCAGTGAATTCAGTTGCAAAATTGTCATTGCTTCAGGGGACCAAGGTGTCACACTTTGCATGCAGGTATGGGAGTGTGTCTTCTTAAAACAACAAGGAGAGGCTCAGCAATCACTTTCAATAGCCCATTATGAGATAAATTAATCCTAAAAATCTTCTGGCTTCTACCTCTTGCTGTAACTGCTTGCTTAAGCTAATCTTCCTGCTTCACATAAGTGAAGATTAAAGAGGATAGTAAAAAGCAGCTAACAGCTAAGGAAGGAGGTTTTCTTTCTCCTGGTTACAGTTAAGCTTATTTCATTACCTTATTTATGATCTCTAATGATGTCTGAGCACGCTTGGAAGTGGGGGTCACTTAGGAAACAGCAAATTGTTACTTGCCATGACCAACCATTTCTCTGAGTATGCAGCAGCAGACGTGATAATGTGTCCCAGAATGGGAACTTAATGGACTTACCTGGTGGAATATTACTTTTCAGGGACAGAGAATTGAGAACAAGAGGTTTCACAGGGCTAACTGCCTAAATAATGTGAAAACTAGATGAGTATGAAAACAGCCTGAATGAGAAATTGTACAGAGGCAGGGAGAATAAATGACTCTGCTTCTCTAACATAACAGTGAAAATCTGCCAGGTATTTGGTGCTGGAAAGCAACAGTTAGGGTATTAAACTTTGTAGTAGTGGTTGGTTAGAGGCAAAACCAGCTTTGTGAAACACAACATTTACTGTTGTATTCTGAATTCTTGCACACTAAGTTTTTGGCTGAACAGAGAACAATTTCATACTTATCATGTGCAACTACTTAGTGTACTTACCATATAAAGTGGACATCTTTCTGGGAAATGAAGGGTGAAATCTCTCTCCACATAAATCACTGGGAATTTTTCTTTCAACTTCAGTGAAGCAATCCAAAGACATCAAGAGATGAAAAAAATTAGCATAATCAGCTCATGTTGTTTAATCCCCCTAGTCCAGCCCAGGAACATTCTCTGTGTGTTATTGGTTAACACTTTTATCCCAGCCAGGTTTATATGACCTTTAATTTCCCTATTCCACTGACTGTTGTAACTGTCAGATAGCTGACAATGCGTATCTTGGATTTTATAGAAAAATGCACTGCACACAATATATTTTAAAGTATAGTTATATTAAGTATAATGGAGAAAGGAGAGCACAGAGAAATATGGGAGCTACAAAAGAAAATGCTTTCAAATCTAATTATTTTATACAGGCATAATACGCATATATTTTTTATTCCTTCCTTTACAAAAAAGCTGCTAAGATCTGATAGTGACTGGAGCGATGGCCAGGATGGAGATCAGTGATGGATGACAGACTGAAGAACACAACAGAAGGAGGGCTTGTAGTAGGAGATCTATCAGAAAACTAAGGAATCTGCTGAAAGCTGTGATGTTTCCATCAGACAGCATGAGCACTGAAGGCTCAGAACTACCACAGGTAAGAAAATCAGCTTCTCTTCAGCAAGTATTTATGTCTCGCTTAAGTAATGCTTGGCATCTGTCACTATAATGTTTATATCTGAGACATAAAGTCCTCTCGGACTTGATTTCAAATAAAAAGCTGCAAATCCTATCCCTCAGTTCACTCAGTTTCCACTAAGGTGAAATCACCCACAGATAGCTTGAACTGTCTATGTAGTTTGCAGACCATGCAGTGCATGCCACAGTATTACTAGAACAGCAATTTGGTACAGATTACTGATATTAATTAAATGCTTGCCATTACAGGGGAAGAAAGCAAGTTAAATGGCAGTTGTTCTTATAATTTTATCTTTAGAGTTGAAGAAAAACATTTAGATTTAGACACCTCTGCTTGATTTTGTGTCATTAAACAGAAATAATGCCAATTCTGTAGAAACTTTCCCCTTTGTCATGGACTCAGCTGGTTTCCTTAATTCCACTGTACTTAACAATATGACAGCAGCTGATAATTTGGCCTTATGGCCAGATGTTATTCCATTATATAAAATCTGGATGTTATTCCAATACACAAAATCTGAAAGAGGAAAAGGTAAAAACAGTGTATTATGCTGGCTGCTGAGACAAAAATCTTAACAGAAATGGAATATTGATTAAATTGGGCAACATAACTTGGTGGAAACAGGAATGGGTGGTTCAAAATGGCTCTAGGAAGGCTGAACAAAGATGAAACAATACCAACACTATAGGTGGTCCCTGTATAACAGACTCTGGGCAATGGCTACAATTATTTTGTATTTTCTAGAGATTAATTTGGCTTTGGATTATGCAAAGTTCACACACACGCACATACCTAAGAATCATTTTTCACTGGCACATTTATAATTCTTACAGATGTTCTCTTCCAACACAGGAATAAAAACATTCCAGTCATTACATTTTCTATTTTTGAACTGGCTTCTGGAAAAAAAACCAAAGCAAACAAAGTGCTACAAAAATCTGCAGCAGAGAGACAGACGATAATGGGATGGGCCACTCAGTCCTTGATAGTCAGATGCATTAGTCTGAGGTCTAATATATACAAGCTCTTTCCATGGCTTTCTTCCCCTCCTCCCACCATCACCAACACCATGCATGGTTAAGAGTATGAGCCAGTCAGATCATATGACATCTTTTTTTTTTTCCTGTGAAGAGCCTCACCAAAAGAATTACAGGGTTTTTTTAGGGCTGGGGTTTTTTTATTGCACTATTTTGCTTTTGTTAAAAAGTCCAACTCTGACTCCAAAGAAGGATTCCTTCCAGATAAAAAAGATAATGCAAAGGTTACTGAGGCTCTTAGCTTCTATAGTTACAATCTTTACTATATGTGAACTACAAGTTTTGGTGAAAAACTGTGTAATCAAGTTTTCAAAGGATGTCCACCACGGCTCTGTAAGGTGGATCTGTCTTTACCCTTGCTTCTTGTGCATGATCCCATCCTTTTCCTTAGGCCAGCAGCTGCAATTATGTGTCCAAGTTAGAACCCAAATCAGGGAACTAATCTAGGGGATTAAAAAAAAAGGGTGCTTAGTCCATAGTGTGGTTCATTGTATAGCTACATGAACTCCATGCTGGGATAAAGGGAAGCCACTGAGCTGTGTTGCCAGGAGATAAAACAAGGGACCATCCACTTCACCAGCAGCACGACAGTCCATCAGTTCAAACAGATCAAGAAAGTTTACCCAGGTGGCCTGATCCAAATCCTGCTAAAGCCAGTACAAGCACTCCACATCATCTCCTGCTTGGAAGGATTTCAGACATAGTTGACCAGAGAGAGCGTGACTCATATAGCGGCACTAGACACCCTGGCCAAAACACCTGGGAATAGTAGGAGGGGGCATCGAGGAGCCAGAGCTGCTCCCAGAATCATCCATTGCAACTCTGAAAAGGTTTCTTACAGCACTGAGCAGTAGGGAGTGAAGTGAATCCTGTTTAATAAGACTATGGGTAGGGACCAAGCATTTGGCTCTCAGAAAGGAAAATATGGCATATTTTTTTGCTAAAAGTGCAAATGAAGATCCTTTTTGTAAGAATAGTCATGCCAGACAAATATGTTTTTTGTAGCTGGTATCTGAAGACTTTTTTTATCTGGGGAAAACTGAAGGTGCGATTCCAGGAACATTTCTTCAAAAGCAGTACTGGCACATGGCTTGTCTGGAAACACTGAGCTGGACTGAGGAGCTGCCCAACCAGTAGACGGGAAACATTTTTGCCTTCCACATCTTTTTTCCAGCAGGGTGCCTTTTCCAATTCAGTGCATCATGAAATGATGCTGTGTAGCTAAACAGAATAGAAGGGAAGGGAAGGGAAGGGAAGGGAAGGGAAGGGACCACATCATACTGGCATAATACAAATGTTAGAAACTCTCCATCATTTTCTATGTAGATATTATTTATGAATGCTCGGTCAATACACTGATGCAAGTTATTAAAATTAGTAATTTGAGTCAGTTCACCATCTGCTATTATCAGAAACATCAATATGCTAAGTTATTTGAAATTAATAACAACTATCCTTACTCTTGCTATACTAGGGTAAAAAGCATCAAGAATATTCCTTTTAGCTATTTCTCTACCCTGCTGTTATAAAAACCATCAGTAGTAGAATTCCCACAACTCACTAGGAAGCTTGTCTCTGTACTGAGCTGCCTGTGTAGATGGAAAGCTTTCTGTAACACTTAATTGAATAATCCTTTACTGCATATTATGTCATCCCCCCTTTTTTTTTCTGCCCTCGAAGGTAATACAGGAAATGTGATCACCACCGGGCACTTTTTCCTTAAAAAAAATCAACTTTTATATGGATATTTTTTTGTTTGAAGGCTGCAGCGCTTTTAACTAAGAGAAATCTTATCTTACATGAAGTAATAGGCATGAGGGGGTTATGCCTTTCTCCTCAACCTCATGTATAACACAGTCCTTTGCAGGAATATTTGAAACGTCTTGCAAGGCTGCAATATTTTCAAATAAGCAGAAGAAATCTATCATTCCTGTACTCTCTCATACACTTTTGAGTACTGACACATCTAAAGCTTCTGTTTCATTCCTTGTTCATGACAATCCTAGTTGCCCAGAATATGCATGTGGAAATCAGGTTAACGAAAGTCTTAGCCATAACCAAATTGCATGGGGAAAACCCCTTTCCCCTCTTTGTGGTATGTTCTATTCTGTTTGTGTCAGCCTTCCTTCCCAAAAATCGTTTTCCACTCTTCAGCTCTACTGCAAGCAAAGCGATTGCATAGACTGGAGTTTTTGGACAGCATTAGTGTTTCAGCCCACCCTGAGCAATGACAGAAAGCTGAACTTTCTACAGCAGATCCATTCTCTCTCTGGTCCACAAGTGAACGTGGCCCTGGGTGACCTGGTCCAATGATTCCAATTCAAGCATTAGCAGTACTCAAACAGCACACTTCTGCACCATCGCTTACAGTCACTGCGGTGGCTTAGCGTGCACGGGTCACAACGGACACGTAGACCGAAGCCCACAGTACTGCCCTCAAAAAAGGTCGCGGCAATGGAAAACATTTTGAGCCTTTGAATCTCCTGTTAAAAATGCGCATCCACAATTAATCGAATTTAAGACACTTAGATTTCTCACTAGTAGCAATTTCTCACATAGCTACATCAGCATTAGTGTCACCACATCCACTGTCACAGGAGGTTCATTCTGTCCTGGAGAACAATGACTTGGCTTCAGTTATTCAAACATCTATGACATGTCAGCCAGATTACAGTGATACAACATGTCTGGCCCTAAAACCTTTGACAGGTGTCTATGTAATATTACCCCATCTCTCCAAAACCCTGTCCTTTGCTCCCTATGCCAGGTTCCTTTACAAAGTGTAATTATGTTCAAGACCTCTGTCCTGACTTTTGGGGGAACCAGTGACCTGTCCCCTGGATATCTGAAAGATCAGCTAAAGCCTACAAATGAAAACCACTGCCAGCAGCTCAGCTCTCTACTGGAGTGGAGTAATTTACAGTTACAAAGCTCCTTGGTCTAGAAAGTCACACTTCTTGCGGTCCTGGTCCAAAACTATGAAAATGATCTCAGGTAAATTCAGAGACATTGTAAGCATCATGACATTTTGCTGTAAGTGGTAGGTGTATTTCTTCAACTTGGTCTTCTCTATGAACACAGAGTATTTCCACACCGGGGAATGCCAGATTAGTGAATAGGAGCTTTGTAGAAACGGAACATTCAGCACCTACTGGGAAGCAAGTACTTTGCTTTCCTAAATTTGCACTTCTAGACAGCTCAAAAATGAGTTGATAAACTGAAAGTTCCCGATGGTGGGAATAAAAGGCAGAATTATTCTACTTCTAAGGAAGTGAAAGGACTGCTTGCACTTCTGGAAAGGATTCAGAAATTGCCAGTCTTTGATAGCTGAGAGGGAAAAGTGGCAGACCGTAAAGCAGTATCTAAGTTCATTGCACACTAATCCTCACCCCTCCCCATGCCAAAGTTATGGAAGGAAAGAAGGAACCAGTAGCAGAGCAGAGCAAAGCAAAGAATTAACAGCAGATTATCATTCACTGTCATTTCATAAAGCAAGAAAAGACATCTCCTGCCAGTTGTGAGAGTGGATGCTGGATCAGAAAGCCCACAGGGGGGAGGATATTTGTAACCTAATTATGCGGAATTCCGTGGGTTTTACAGAACTGTGCGATTACAGAGCCAGGCACGTGGGCAGGGCAGCCTGGGTGCAAGACTGGCACCGTGTTGCATCACTCGGGAGCATGTCCTGCATCAGCGATGCCAGTGGGGTCAGAGGGACTTGCCTCCCCGAGCGCTTCTTGCCTCCCCTTGTACTGCAGCTGCAGCTGCAGATTATTGCAGGTTTTGTTGCCTTTTGTTATCTTACAGTTCAGCCATGACAAGGACAATGAAAATAATGTTAACATTTCTAGTCTTGACTGTGAATTATTTGATTCTTACAACCAGAACAGCCGTTTGGCATGCTTTCCTCCTTCCCACAAAACACGCCTGCCATCTCCTGGCCAGCCCACCAAGCATCGGGGCTGGCTGGAAACGCACCTTTAAGTGTTGGTACTGGATGGGCTTTTCCAGTTGTTAATGCAATCAACCAAACAAGCAGGTCGAAATTAAATTTTGCTTTGGGATGTGAAGTTCCCCTATCCCAGAAGAATTTAGCTTTCAAGCTGTGCAAAAACTTCTTTCTCTTGATTCATAAGGATTTGCATGAGTTTTTCTTTTATCTTCTTACCTGCAAATATTCTGAGAGTTTAATTTATCCCAAGTGTAAAGGAGACATTCAGCCAAAAGGGTCATTATTACACTGCTTTTACATTTAAATCACAAGTTTCGGTGGCTTTTACAGGAAACTAGTGTCAATCAAAATAGAACTATGGTTTTCATGAATATTTATTAAACACCAACATTGCAGTGGAACATAAGGCTGAGCAAAGTTCAAGTGGTGTCAGCTTCCAATGCAAATATTTGATGTGGCTCTAATCAAAGCCAATGCTAGAGTTTGGTATCGCCTTAGGAAGCTTCAAGGAATTTGCTAACTGGGAGTAAATTGTGAAAACAGTTCTTTGGTCCTTGCGATCTTCAAAACAAAGCTGAATCTCTTTCTGAAGAACTTGAGATATTTTAGGTGTAACAGCTACTGGATGATATTTCACAGCCTGTTATGCAGCACTTCAGATTGCATGCTCATAAATACACCCTTTAAAGTCTGTGACTAACCCACAAGAGCAGAATCCTGAGATTTTTCTTTCCAGGTTAAAGCCATCCTGCAGGAAAATTAAATCATATCAAAATCAAAACACCTCACGAACTTTTCTTGAAAGAAAAGCAGGAAAAGGTTATGATGATGTTTTCAAAACAGGATACTGATCTGGTTTTCTTTTCAATATCAAATGTAGTGCAAAGTACATCTTTATAATGTATGCATATAATCTACATCTTATGTGCATATTATACATACTATGCTTATCGATGCAAATAATATTGAGTCTTCAAAATAAATACTTTAATTGCTCAGAATTTTTAAATTTTCAGTGCCTCAATATTAAAATATAAAACTAGTTCATAAAACAGAAATTCTGTGCTCCACATCACTTGCAGTTAGGAGGGATAAGGTGAGAACCGGAGCCACCTATACGAGCACGTAAAACATCAGTCAAGCTAGTTTCAGCACCTTCCCAAAATTTACAAGATCATTTCTCTTGTCATTGATGGAGATTATGCTGTTCAGTCCTTAGTGGTACGCTTCCCCCACCCAGGTGAAGTGAAATGAAGGGCTGGGAACCACCCGGCTTCCCTGGACAGGCAATGAGAAGATGTCTTCTCTGGCATCTCTGGAGAAGGATTCCACCTCTTCAAGGACAAGTGTCTAAGACAGTGGTTGTGTGGTGGGTTGACCCTGGCTGGATGCCAAGTGCTTCCCAGCTGCTCCATCACTCCCCTCCTCAGCAGGATGGATGGAAAAGATGGAAAAGAATTGTGGGTCAAGATAAAGGCAGTTTAATAAAGCAAAAGCGAAGGCTGTGTGCAGAAGCAAAGAAAAACAAAAGATTTATTCCCATCAGCAGGCAATGCCCAGCCACTTTCCAGAAAGCAGCGCTTCAGTACACAGAGCAGTTGCTCTGGAAGACAAATATCGTAACAAAAAATGCCCCCCACCCCCCTTTAGACTTTATTGTTGAGCACACATCATATGGTATGGACTATCCCTTTGGTCAGTCTGGGTCAGCTCTCCTGGCTGTGCCCCCTCCCAAGATCCTGCCCACCCCCAGCCTGCTGGCCTCTGGGGGTGAGGTGGGATGTGATGTTGGAGAGACAGCCTTGATGCTGTGGGAGCAGGGCTCAGCAGCAGGCAAAACACTGCTGTGTTCCCCACACCTTCCTAGCTGCAAAGCACAGCACTGTGAGGGCTGCTGGGGGAAAGTTAACTCCATCCCAGCCGGACCACATACAGGGTGTCTGTCCCGCTTCATTAACTTCTCGGGAAGCCTGGAGAGTTAGAGCAAGCTTTTAGACAGCAGTCACCTGGCAGGAATCCTACCTGAGGAGTCTCGAGATGGTGATAAAACCAAAGAGCTGAAATGTCTTTGAATGAACTTGTCTCCATTAACAGAGGAAGTGAGGCTGACTTGATGCCCAGCTCCAATTCAACATCAGGCAAAACTCTGCTAGACATTAGTCTATCAACACCATGAAGTTTATCAGCATTTATCCTAAGGTCTGGGCTTCCCTAGGACAAAAAAGGCGAGACTAGACATTGCCCTGAACCCTAGAAATCACTTATGTTCAACTTCACGTGAACCAAACCTGTGCTGCCCTCTTCCCCCCTAACCCAGCCTCATGCACGGTTAATACCCAGACCTGTCTTTTTGCCAACCAGATTCAACGATTTACAAACATGTTGCTGAAGGCTTTTCATGGCAGCAATGCTGGGATCCTCCTCTCTCAGGGAGGATCTTCTAAGAAGACCACATTTTCTGCCATGGCAGGTCTGTTTTCCAGTATAATTTCACATTCTCTCTACTTTTGTCTGTCACATGTTGCCTGTGAACAAATATTTCCCAGATCAGCTCTTCTGAAGACTGAAATCATCATGAGATTTGTCAAGACACATCAAGAGATGTGTCAAAACTAAAAAAATATTCTTTCCAGTATGCTTCATTAATAATAATAAAACAAAAGCTGCACTATAGAGCAGCTGACAATTTTTTTTTAACTAGTTTAGCTAAGTGGTGTCTCACTGGTGACCAGCAGTACACTTCAGGCCTGCGAACCCTTTTCAGTTATCAGGGACTACGTAAATTTAGTAGCCCACAGATCAGCAAACAGATCCTGTTTGGGACTGTGCATGCAAAGGGCAGCGGAACTAGGGGCTGGATTGTTCTGCGTGTGACTTCAGAAAACTGAGCTTTTCCACTAAGATTTTTTTTCTGCTGAGGCTTTGTACTAGTAGTGGAGTTCAGTGAGACTGGCAATTGCAGTGTGAACCTCCAGACTGGTAAAGCTAAACACAGCCCTACTGAGAAGCGTAGGAAAGTGCTGGCAGACTAGGCTCAGCCCAGTCATGACAGGGAGATTAATGTTTCCACAGCTGGCATTTCCTCTGTAAGGCAGGATTTTTCAGGAAGACCACATTTTCTGCTGTGCTGTGTCTAGTTTCCAGTATGATTCTGATTCTCTCCACTTTTGTCTTTCACAAAACAAGTTGCACAAATGGTAAAATGAATGTCGAGCCCCAGGTTGAAGGAACGTGCCTTGCTTTTATTTCACTTTGTAACTTGGAGGTTTCCACATCTACGTTCCCTATGTTGCTAAATATCTGAGAGAAAGAGTTCTACAAGGCCTTTGTTTTACATATGTTTAATTAGAATAGCCAGAGCTTGCCTTTCAGCTGTACAACTCCCCGCATGCAGCCATGCATCACCTCGTAAGGGGAAAAACAGTTGACTGTAATGTGTAATTATTTTTGTTAGCTGTAAAAAACAACATATAGAGCAAGTTTCTATATGTACAGTTGCTATTTAATTTGTGGTTTCAAAGGGAAAATCTTCATTAATGGGGTTAAAAATTAACACTGGATCGGCATTTCATTTGCTCCATTTACAGCTGTATAGCACAAAGCATAGCTGAGGTCAGAGAAACTGCTGTGATGGTAGCATTTGCTCTTCCATGTGCTCCACAGAAAATACCACAATCATTTCTATTTCTCCATCTCAATCAGGCACACAGTTTCTGAACTGTTGTCTGCCATTTGAAAAAATGACCTGCACCAGCTGTCAGGATTTTCCAGCTTCCCACCTTCAGCAAAGACACATTTTTCTTTGAACAAACAGATACTGAGCTCACAAGAAGCAACAGCCAAGAACAGCTACAGTACAGAAACTATTATTAAAATCCAGAAAAATATTTAATATCAATTCCTAGGACAAAGTTCTAGCACCTGCTTTGAGCTACTTCAAATATATTTTACTACTTAACATTCGAGAGTTATTTTTACTGAGTACGTAATTTGTAGTAAAGCACATTGCCTTTTCCACTATGGATTTGTAACAGGATTACGGGGGCTGGGAAAACTCTTAGGAAAGGGTATGACATCCAACAGGCAAGCACATATTGCCTGTCTCAAGTGAAAGGCACTCCAACAAGCAAAAATCATAGCAGGAGAAAAAGGCATACTTGGCAATAATAAAAGAAGGGATCTTTATTCATTCTTTCTTTTTGCTTGCTTAGTTAAGTCTTTAAATCAGGCTTGGAATACATAGTTAGCAGCTCTGGAAAAGAAGGCAAACCCCTGTAGCAGAAGCCACGATGCCTGTGTGTGGCGACTTGTGAAAGACATTTCTCTGCGTAGTGCTTGGAAAATGAAAAAACAACAACAGCAACAAAACCAGTGTAGGTGAAGGATCAGGGAGCAGCAATGTGAAGTGGTGCATTGCCCCAGGGCCCCTGCGCAGAGGAGGAGCGGAGCCAAGAAAGCCAGAAGTGAGTGCTGCCCTGAGCACGGCACCTCGGGCAGGAGCCGTGCAGCAGAGCTCTGGCTGGCAACCCGATGGTGGTGTCCACGTCTGCCGTCCTCACAGACCGTACATCTGTCCTGTAGCCAGAGAGACACCAGCAAGGGGGCTGCAGGCCTCAGACACACTCCATGATCCCTTTCTTTTCTCGTCTCCTCGCTAAGTATGCTAGTCATAGTTAGCATAGGAGATAAACATGCCGGTGAGCAACTGTTAGTATAATTCGCTCTCTTACCACCCTTTTTTCACAGAAGGCAAACCCCAAAGGTTCTTTCTTTGCAGTTCTATAGAATTTTGTAAAGCCATAAACAGCAAGGCCCAACGCACTTCTTTGCAATCATCTTTTTAAAGAGAATGAGAAAGTTTGTCATTAAAGGAATATGGGGGAAATTATAGAACTAAGAGATTGTCCTCATGCAGATGATGCACGTGTACATAAAGTCCTGTCTAATGTCAGAGATAACCCAAGACTCGTCGCTGTGTTTTGCCTCTCTGATGCATCCCTTGCATTGTCAAGACAGAAAACCCTTTTTGAACTTCCCAAGTGAACATTCTCTTCACATAACAAGCATAAAAACACTATCCTCCGTCGAGGGAAAGAGAGCTAGTGCTCACGCTATGGACACTGTTACTTCACACAGATGTGAAATCAGAATCAGTCTTTCACACAACAAGCTATTATAATTAATTTTGTAAAATGTTTACTACGAGTAAATTGCTTTCTGCTTTCTTCACTTCTTTTAAGAAATGCTATCTAAGCCCATGGCATGTAGCTGTAGAGAAGGAATAAAACCCAAACTTAATACAATAACTAATCTTAAACACATTAATTTTTGTAGGGAAATTCTTAATATATTAAAAAGGTCCCTATGTCAGTAACAATATTTATAGGTTTTACCTTAGCTTTTCAAACATTATCTTAATTTGCTCTTTTTCTCTTCAGAAGAAGAAACAGATAGAAACTATTCTTGGGTGAAGACTACCAGCGTCTTTAACGATAACATTAATAATAGTCATGTGAGTGTAAATCATTTCCATTGAACCTTAAGCAGTAATACGTGAGTCTTTAAATATTTTGCAAGTACCACAGTGGAAGTGCCACAGATGACAGTCGGTCTATACCGAGCTGCAGAACAAGAAGTTAGCTGTAGGAAAGCCTGTGCATCTATCTGCATTAGCTAGCAATTCATTCTCATTAGCAGCGCGCAGACTGACAAAGCCCCAGCCACTGCGTGCAGGCAGGCAGAACTGATGACACAAGCTGTCCTCCACAGGACGTAATGAGCAGCTTCACCAAGGCACAGCTGGGTGCCACCCACATGCCAAAGCCACCAAAGCCTACATTAATGAAACATTGATATCTGGCTTTTAAAAAAATGCAGATTGGTCTCTTTTATGCTAGAATATCATCTTAGGAGAAGAAAAGCCACTTCAGGGCCCTTTCACGTCTCTTGGTTTTTGTTTCAGTCCACAATACAGATGTCCTTACTGATTGTAATGACAAAGCTGTTATAACAAAATGAAAGATATACTGTACAGAGCTTTACCCTTATGTAAGGAATGCAAAATGGTATTGGGTAATTCACAGCAGAAGGTATCTGGGGAGGAGAAATGAAATTTGGAAATAGCTAATGGATTGCTACATTCATTGCAAACTAAAATGAATTTTTGACGTGCACGGTTTGTACTGTTTTTCTTAGCAAGTCAACTGTTTTCATTCTTACAAAATTTACGATGTATTTCAAGATAAAGGTATCGTGTGTATTTAAAGCTTTTCAGGATCTTGTAGTTAGAAAAAAAATAGCACTCAAAAACCCTCCCTGCATTTTTATTCTTTTTACTTATAAAAATGTGATTTTTGCAAGTATTTTGTGATTTTGTGGTATCTGTAATAAGCACTGGCATTAATCCAATAAAGCCTTTGGCTTGAAGGGCTCACGAGAGCAGTTATGCAAAAGGAGGAGTTTTAAAAACTCAGAGGTTGTTTTGCCAAAGAGTAGTTTTAGATGTGGCCATCATGCATGGGCACAGACCCTAAACATGGCCTTGGCAGACTGGTATAGAAAAGAAGCAGTTCTACCATTCCGTAAGATAATAAAGATTGCTTTATGTCCAATTATTTCAGTGCATGTTACTTACACAGCTGTAGTTCAAGGAAATCATCAGAAGCTGCACTTGATAATTTGTATTAAAGCAGTTCCTCTTGTTCTAAAAAATCTCAAATTGAAAAATATTAATAGCTTTTGAAAAAAATAATGAAACTTGACCACTCTGAGCTGTCAAAAAATGCCAAATCATTCTTACACGACTGAGACTAAACCCCCAACCTTCTGCCACACGCTCTGTAAGACATCAAAGAATTCCAGTGACCTATAGTTGTTATTGAAGCAAACTGATCTGTAACTTCCTGACTCATAGCGTGATAGAGGAGGTGTATTCAATTATTTGGAAAACATTTTCAAGTCTTAAGTTCTCATTTATTATGAAACAGCTCCCTTGAGCACGTTCTTTGCACTGCCTTGCCATGGGGTGTAGGCTTGACACTTGACACATTTATCAAGTCAGGTACACACAGCCGCAATGATACATGGAACCACCTTCACCCTGGAGTTCAGGACTATTTGTCCTTAACAATTAATCTAGATGGACAAATAAAGGTGCTTTATGCTTAATTTGTATGTTAGTTTATGCACAAGAAATTGCAGAAGTCTGCAACTAAGAAAACTTTTTTTTATAGGAGTAATAACATGAATATACTTAGAATAGGATTTGACCTCCGCATTTACAAAGACGTTGAGACTGCATTTAACCCTAAAATTGATATGACAAATTTTCCTGAATTGGTATATATAACAAGTGAATTCAGTAGAGGTATACTCACGTAACAAAGTCGAATTTGGTTTATTATTCCACATTTGAAACTATGCAGTGCAAATTGCAAAATTAAAAATATCCAGTAGGTGTCATCTTCCTACACATTGTATGCATGATAATCAAGTTTAAGTATCTTTTTTTAATTGAACTTAAAAGTAGGACTCTCAAACACTGCAACAGGTTTTCTGAACATGCATAAAAATGCATTAATTTGATCTGATATGCTTTACTAACACTAGGATTTCTGGAATGTTTGCCACCTGGAACTGTTTATGCACAAAGTAATTTGCAGATATCCATGACTGTACTTACATGCCTGAATAACATCTGTAAAATATGCCTGTAAATGCCCACATTTAAACCTGAAAATCTATTTAATGGATTCCAGTTAATCCACATCCTTAAAGCAATATAAATATGTACTACAGCATTGCCTCTGATCCTGAAGCCTGAACGGCAAAAATAGGGTTATGATCCTCTTTACTGATGATGATATTAAATGAAGTTCGAAGGGCTTGGGGAGGGCAGGGAATTCCATTTCCGTAAGTGGTGTTTTAAGTTGTTTATTTCTTGAAATTACAACTCATCTAAATAAATATTTTCATGTGGATTATTGAGAATTAGCAAGTACCCAGACCTGCTTGATTTACATTGCCATTCATTTTAAACCAAATACTTTTATTTATATTCAGCAGCTTTATACATAGTTGAGAAGTAAAATTACCCAGGCAAGTCTGAATCACTGTGATTCAGCCATCTTCCAAACTAAGTAAAACAAACACTTTTCACATTTTAAACCCTAACCTCTATTATTTGGTGTGGAGATACTTACTAGGTCAGAGTTATGCCTTTCAGCATGTGATTAAAACATGCACTTTGTCCACGTCCACGGATTTTGTAACACAATCCTTCAGCAATCTGGCAACACTTCTGGCTTTGTTAGTGCGGGGCATGGCTTAGGGAAGTTCCTACGCAATATTGTTTTTGTCTGATCCCAACATCCTTTGAAAAGAACAGAAAGCCTTCCAAGGGCTTAAGTCAGGAACCTGTCAGGCGCACGAAGAGGCTGAGGGCGGGCAGGCGAGGCCGGAGGGCTGGCAGCGGCAGGTGCCCAGGCGCACACAAGCAGGTTTCCGCCGTGGCCCGAAACCCGCTTTTAATTCGCACGGGCAACGGAGTGGGAAACGCTCTCGGTTCAGACGGACTAACAACGATTACACAGTCGCATCTAAATTTTATTTTTTAATTAAGTCACCTTGACGTTTCCAGCAGGCCCGGTACGTGTGGCTTCTGTGAAGACGCACGAGGAAGTACACAGGATTTAAAAGGAAAACGCCTTTTTTTCCCGTATGATCCCGCTCTCTATGGTTACGCATCGAGTAAGACGCTTTTTGCATCACGCAAAAGATGCAGCCAAGAACAGGAAATTCTGCGTAACCCTCCCCTAATTAAAAGCTCGTTAGTCCTTCAACGTGAAGTACTCAACAGCCAGGAAACGGTTACCTCAGCGCTGGCGTCGCCCGCCCG
>JAVJGI010000040.1:16900175-16911755 GCA_035590275.1 Ibycter americanus | reverse complement strand
TTTTTTTTTCTTTTTTTTTGTTTTGTTTTCTTAAAGCCCTTTGCACAGAGCGATGTCTTCCTGAAACGCGCTGCTAAATCCTTATTTTAGGGACAGCGGTTCCGAAATGCCAGGAATTCGTTCCCAAAACGAAGTCTCTTGAAACTTGCCGATGGTTGTTTTTAAGCTTTTTAAAAAATTTTTTCTTGCTTGGGATAAAGGTTGAAAATCGCTGGTGTAACTAGGTGATAGGATTTTCAGTGTTACCTTGGCTTCTTAACTTAGCCCGGGCCAGGTTGGAGCCCCGTTCTGCAAACTGCTGTGCAGGTGATGCTGCGTCGTGTATCGCATCTTGGAGTTGGGAATCCCGAGGCGGGAAGGAAAGGAGAATCCAAAGTACAGCAAGAGTTTGTTTTGCAGGCTTGCAACGTGTTGATTTTGTGTTTTGTTTGATGTTTATAGTAGAAAGAAAAAAATAGGAAGGAAATAGGTGGTAGGGCTGTTGGGGTGAGAGGTTAGAAGGGAAGGTACACAGCAGTGTAGTGGTGACGCACCGTGGAAATTGAGGAGCGGAGGGGAAAAATAAAGGATAAGCTATAGCAAGGCAGCAGCTGAGAAGAGAGCGAAAGGAGAAAGTAAACAAAGTAGGTGTTTTATTATTTGTGCTGCGCCTTCTTTGGTAAGGGGTGCCTGGGGGGAGTTGTCGCTTGTGTGAGAAGGTCCTGCCTGCCTCCTGTGCCTGGCCCTGCAGCTGGTACCCACAGCTCTGGGATGGGAAGGAGGGGGTCTTCCTCCCTACTCCCCATTTTATTGACCCCGTTGTTCCACACTTCTGGAATTGCTAAGGGCACTTCTCACTGGTAATTCCAGTTAAAAAAAAAAAAAAAAAAGACATTGCAGCACCTCACCAACTTAATTTTAGGAGTCCTTCCTCGTATGATACAGACACTCTAGGAAGTGCTGTGAAATTAATCCCACGTGATATGAGAATGGCGCATGTGTTATTCAATGATAACTTTTAAGTGTGTGATATTGGGATTAACAGATTCAGGCGCTTTCCAGGATTGTGTGTATATGATCGCTTTTCTGGAAGGGTTTGGGGAACAAGAGGGTAATCCCTGCCTCCTGCGAAAGAGTGTTGGGAACAGTTTATGCCAAGAGATTTATCTTGTACTTTGAGGCAAGTGGTCTGTGGTTTTTTGCTTTCCAAAATTACAAGAAAAATTAAAATGTAACTACTTAAAGATGATGTTAGAAACCTTCCTTGTGGTTCAGACAACAGAGTGGTTTTGCATCTATTTTTTCCTCATATGAATTTAAGGATTACAGGGCTGGGGTTTTGTTGCTGTTAGGATAAACCGAAATACTTATTTTGGATCATTCTGTATTTAAATAGTGGGGAGGTTGCCCTTCTAGTTACCGTTTTCAGGCTTTGAAAGACTGATCCAAATTTCTCCTGTAGCACAATACTATTTAGCATAGGATAAACACACAACTTGTCCTCTAGATACAAAGATTGTGTCCCTGGGGAGATCGATAGCTTTCGGGGGTGAGGTTGAACAGTTCTGAAATGTATTGGAAGTACAGTTCTTCAAGAATATTAGTAGAGATCTGTATGATTTTTTAAGAAGTTTTACTGCCGTACTTCTTGGTCTCATTCTTCCATCAATTATTTTCTACACAAGTACATAGCTGTACATGGCACAGAACCAAGTTCTGCAAGTGGAGTGCAATTTTTCTTTAATCTTTTTGATTAACCTTGCTTCGTCTCCAACACAGTGTTTGCTGTTCGTAGCTTTGCATGTTTTTTTTAAGTGTCGATGCCAGCAGAACCACCGCCCCCAGGAGTGTGAAACTTCAGACAGCAGTCCCTCCTGAGCCAGGACACTGATTTTTGAGAGGGTTACTATAAATACAGTAGTCTGTAGAAAGATGTGGAAGCAAGTAGAATGGCTGGGGCTAGGGAAAATGTAATTTGGCAATTCCATGTGATTACGATACTTGAGTGAAGATAGCTGAACCCTGCAACTGACTGGAAGTCAGATCCCAGGTAGTGTGCGACTATAAAGAAAATAACAAATTGCAAGAGTTAAAGGAAGAAATGAGAGGGAGGGATTCATTGTAATGCAAGAAATTCACTTTTAAAAGTAAATGCCTGTGATTAAATGCTGTGTTTGGAGGCCATATTGGAGACAGCTGGTGATGGGATGGCATAGGTAGGAACAGTAAAGATGAGCAGCAGTATCTACAGAAACATGAGACAAATCTTATCAAAGGACAAACTGCAGCATTTCTGATCGAGGAAAAATGGGAAGAGATTTACTGTGTGGTGAACACCTTGCAGGGCAGAGCCGTCTCATTGTGACAAGATGGACTGAGTGACAAAAATGCAAATGGGAGAGAGGAGCGCTCGCCAAGCCTCCCCTCCCGAGATTCGAGTTACCTCCTGTGGCCTTTGGAGGTTCCTGTGACGGGTCCTGACTTTTCCACACAAGTGTTGACAGAGAAATACTTTACCTTTTGTTAGTCCTCCTTCAGAGGAACCAGTAAGTCTAGCTTCTCTATTGACTCACTGTAGTGCTGTTTTTAGGGATGTGTCCTGCGTGTGAAATGCCAGTGTTTTAAGATGACCTATAGTATCTAAATACAGGCCTGTTACCGCAGCTGCAAGGCAGAAAAATAGGTTTTGTTAGCAGGCGTGTTTTGGAGCAGCCTGCTTAGTGCAAAATGCATCTCGTCTGGCTCCAGTGAGCAGAATTATGTAAATAATGAGCTTGTCACAGGCATGCGAGCCTTTTCTGTGACTTCTGAGAAAAGACAAAGGGTACAAACTTGACGGCAGCATTAGCTTTCCCGAAGGTGTTTATGGTGGTATGCATGAAAAGGCAATGAAACTGTCAAGCTTATTTTTAAAAACAAGTGCTGTATGTAACAAATATTCAGCTTTTCATGGAAGAACTGAGCTATGATACAAGGCACTTCCTGAAAACTGGTTGAGGCTTTTCCTCAGTCCACTTCACAAGATTATTAGGTTAATGATTGGTTAAAGATAAATGTTTTTATATCAGCCAATGCTGCTTGCAAGGAGTACTGTTAAGATTCATTTATAACCTTTCTTTGTAGTCTGCCTTTTGCTGTTGATTCATGTTGACCCTCCCCCTTCCTTTTCAGTCCTCCAGGCTGGGGGGTGGGGGGGGTGGGGGTTGGTTTGGTTTTTTTTGTTGTTGGTTGTTTTTGTTTTGTTTTTAATACAAGCAGCTGGCAACACTATTGGTGGAATGAAATTTTTTATTCTCATGATCAGGATACCACGGCTTAAAATATTTTTTTTAAACACTTGATTATGGAGGATTTGGAACAGTCTGAAATACAGTCGTCAGAAAAGACTGATGCTGTCCTCCAGTAGAAAGAGGATTACTTGTGACTTCATTAATTTTAGTACTGAGACTGAAAGCAACTTTCAATCAAATGTAAGTTGTAGAGATCGAAGTATCTCTACACCGGTTTGGATGAGAAAGCAGTTAGGTAGGCTGGAAGCTGATTGAGAAGCCCAAAACAAAGGCAGTGTGTTTCCTGAAGAAAAAAAATGTTTAAGGAAGTGAATCTAGTGCTAAGTGCTATTTAATTTAACACTTGTTAGGGCACAGCCCTTACCTATGTAGTACATAGTGATGAAATTTGTAAGCTACACTACAGAAGGAGTTTACTCCAAGGACATAAATGTATACCAAAGTACTGTTGATCTATGATAGGATTTCTTACAGGAAGGTGCAGACTTTTCCAGTCGTGGTCAGTATGAGGGAAGGGTTAGAGAATAGGAACGTCAAGATCTAAATCTGACTTCTAACAAGATGCAAGTTCGCATTGGCATTGGCAGAGGCGATTGGTAAAGTTTTGGATTTGTGTACGAAAGCTTAATATTGTGGAAGGTTTTCTCCAAGGGGACTTTTGTTTCAGAATGCCTTATCAGAAATGAAAGCAAACTGAAGGGAATTGGAAGAAGAGTGCCACCCTCCCAGTCAACTACAGTGATTTTTCACTATTTTCCCATTAAAGGGTTTAGCTAAACTGTTTTGATGACTGTTATCTTTAGTACTCCAGCTTGGACGTCCTTGCTCAAGTGAATTAGAGGACTTCATAAACTTTACTCATTTAGACCTTATTAACTTTGCCTATAAAGGTGTATCTGGTAATTCTTTTTTGCTTTTACACTTGTCAGCCCTTAAGATTTCCAGACTAAGGCTGAAAGGCTGGGAGTTGTCACTGCTGTAGTCTGAAACTGCAGGTGAACTTAATAGAAATTGTGACTTAATGTTTGCATTGGCTTTGCATCTCAGCTGCAGCGCGCGGATGTATTCAATGCAGAGATCTAAGTCTTCCTCATCTGTTCTCTGAAAAGGGCACCATTGGTAATGCAAAGTTAAGAGTGACTAATTGGAAAGCGAGACATTAAATCAGTGTAGCTCCAAAGCTAACAGGTTAAAATCTGTTATTGAATTTCTGCTGATAACTAAATATAATAACTAAAAATAACTAAACCATTTCCATCTGTTTTCAGGTGTCTTTGTATCCAGTGTTGTTCTGGTCTTACAACAGCGAGCACTTTTCAAGTTTTATATGATCGCCTCAGCATTTCTGCTGGCTGCAACTTCAGTGTTGGTGAATTACTATGCTTCTTTGCACATAAACTTCTACAGTGCCTACTACACAGCTGCGTTTGGAATTCAGATCTTCCCTCATAAAGGACCTTCGCTATGGATGGCCCTTTCCATCCTTCAGCTTACCTTTGGAATTGGGTATGTTACATTGCTGAATGTGCAGTCCATATACTCTCAACTCATCATCCTGGATATACTGATTCCTGTAATTGGCTTGGTTGTTGAATTACCTTTAAACGTCCGGCAGATACTAGTTTTTATTTCAGGCCTAGTTCTGACACTAAATACCACAGCCATTTTAGTTATGAAAATTAAATGGTTCTATTATTCAGTGCGGTATGTTTATCTGCTGGTGAGGCACATGTATCGCATTTATGGATTACAGCTATTGATGGAAGATACATGGAAAAGGATTCGGTTTCCAGCTGTACTGCGTGTCTTCTGGCTAACAAGACTTACAGCACAAGCTGTGGTATTAACGTATGTTGTCAAGATGGCTGAAACTAATACAGAAGAAAAATTCTTCTTGATATCATGGGATAACTGCTGGGAACTGATCTGCAGTCTGATCATAAGTGGGTGTGACTCTACTTTAACTGTCTTAGGCATGAGTGCCGTCATTTCCTCAATAGCACATTATTTGGGACTCGGTATCTTGGCCTTCATCGGATCAACTGATGAGGATGACAAAAGGCTTGGTTTTGTAGCACCCGTCTTGTTTTTCATCTTGGCTCTGCAGACTGGTTTAAGTGGCCTGAAACCAGAAGAACGATTAGTTCGCCTGAGTCGAAACATGTGCCTTTTGTTGACCGCAGTCCTGCATTTTATCCATGGAATGACAGACCCTGTGCTGATGTCTCTCAGTGCCTCCCACGTGTCGTCGTTTCGCAGACACTTCCCTGTACTGTTTGTTTCTGCTTGCCTTTTCATTCTTCCAGTTCTGCTCAGTTACATCCTCTGGCACCACTATGCACTAAATACGTGGCTTTTTGCAGTGACAGCATTCTGTGTAGAGCTCTGCCTAAAAGTAATAGTTTCTATCACTGTTTATATATTGTTTATGATTGATGGCTACTATAATGTGCTATGGGAAAAACTTGATGATTATGTCTATTATGTTCGTTCAACTGGCAATATTATTGAGTTTATATTTGGAGTAATCATGTTTGGAAATGGAGCTTACACAATGGTCTTTGAATCAGGAAGCAAGATTCGCGCGTGCATGATGTGTCTGCACGCGTACTTCAACATCTATTTGCAAGCAAAGAATGGCTGGAAGACTTTTATAAATCGCCGGACTGCTGTTAAGAAAATAAACTCGCTTCCGGAAGTAAAAGGAAGTCGGTTACGTGAAATAGATGACGTCTGTGCAATCTGCTACCATGAGTTCACCACCTCTGCTCGCATTACTCCATGCAACCATTACTTTCATGCACTTTGTCTTCGGAAGTGGCTGTACATTCAGGACACTTGCCCGATGTGCCATCAGAAAGTGTATATTGAGGACAAGGAAAACGCCAGTATCTCCAACAACAACGGGTTTGTGGCACCAAATGAAAATCCTGTACAAGCTGCAGAAGAAGCTGCTGATGCTGAAAATGAATTAAATGAAGATAATGACAGTTCCGATAGCGATGAGGAGGACAGTGACTGTGTGGCACAGCACTTGAACGAGACTCTTAATGTTGACTCCAACTCTCTTGGTGATTAAGATGTCCTTTACTAAGCCGTGAGGTATTTGTTCAAGATTGACTTCAACAGAATAAAAGTATCACTTTGTAGTTATTGTACTTAAGCACAACAGCAGTATCTCAATGTTGAGTCTGTGAATGGTGGTTGTTTACTGTGGTGTGTGCTCCTGTAAATATACCTCTAATTTTTGCTGGTCTCTTTCATGACCACCTTAAAATTATGTACATTATTGTACATGGAATAAAATGTTTTCACATGTTTTTAAGATGGTTGGAAAAACACTCTTTAATTGATGTAGTGATAATGCTGTGCCAAAGACTGTAGACCAGTAATTCCCGATCAATGAGTTCTGGATGCAAATGAAAAATACTGGTGAAAACAGACTGTTCAGCAGGTCAAATCAGAAACGAAAAGCCTGAGCCAAAGCAGCTTTACTTAAAATTCAGTATTAGCAGAGCTTTATCGCTAAAAACTAGTGAGTTGTGTTTTTAAAAAATAAATAAAAACTTAGGTTGGTAGACATAATGTTATAGCATTTGCATATGTGGAACAAAAGATGAAACTGCTAAGCTTTCTGGTAAAGTAGTAAAGCATGCCATTGATGTGTTAAACATTTCTGAATTGCCAGTAGTAGCTTCAAGTGCTCTACATGTGAACTCAGCAGCCTGGTATTAATCTTGTAATGCATACAGGTATTAACAAGAATTGCTAGCTTGGGCTATCCTGAAAATCGATCCTGAATCTTGATGAAAGGGAAACTGAGAAACTGCACAAATGCAGAACACCTTTTTCAAAAGCAGCTTTAATCTTTTACCATAAAAAAAAAAATCACTACATATTGGCTTCCATTGATAAGAATTTGCAGATACGATAATTTTTAAGTTTTTGCAATATATTTACTAAAGTTATGCTGAATAAATGTAAGAAAAACAACTTTATATATTTGGAAAGAAGACTTTAATAGTGTTGTTATATAGAGTATTGGCCAACTCAAGCGGGTCATCTTCTCTTACTGCCGCCATTATTTCCAGTATTTGACTAAAAAAGAAAGATTGATATTAGAAGACTCTGAAACTCAGTACTGAATATACTTCAGACTGCTGCATGTGTATGTACAAGTCACTTAAGATTAACCTGGAATAAAAACCTACGCTGAGAACAACAGGGCAGGGTGCTCAGATATGCAAGTAGCTTCACTTTTAAGTCACTAACTGCCATTCCCTTTACACTGAACACTGGTTGCTCACTGGTACAGATTCATCTTTGGTCTTTTGACTCTTGTTTGGAGGTAATTAAACAGCTTTCTGTTTCAAAGAAAGTGTCATTTTGTGGGTGTCTTTATCAATGGTTTTAATTTTTCAGACTGAAATTCATTAGCCTTTCAAGGCTAAAGCTGTAGTATGAATATACTGAAAACTGGTCTATGGCAAAGTTTAAATTCCAGATACAGCCTTATCTGACAGTATAGCTGCCACAGTAACTCACTGCTACTTCCCCGTTCTCTAGCTTAATTGTGATTAATCAATCAGATATTTGCAGTAAATGTTAAATGAGAAATCTTAGAAGGCCCACAGCCTTGATACAAACCAGGAAAGAGGCAAAAGAAACAGGATGAATAGCATTAACACCAAGTAATAGAAAAACAAGCCGCTATCTTTCCTCTGTAGTTACTTTCTTGATTTTGCATCAGTCTTTCTGGAAAAAAACCCACCAGTATTCCATACAGTTCCTAAGACGCATGGTGCTTTCACTTTTTTTCTAGTAGTAGAAAAAAAATTTCATGGTGAAGAGCAAGCACCTCAAGTTTGGTGGTAGGATTTGGTGGTTTTGGGTTTTGGATCTTACCTCTTAACTTACGCAATGGCGAAACTGTCTTTTTAAGGAAGACAGAGTAGGAAAAGTTGCTCTTAACAGTTACTGGAATGCAAATGTTTTCCTAGATGCAGAATTACCCCATTTCATAACCACTCCTGTGCTTTGCAGCCAAACAGCTTCTTAATTTAAGGGGATGTTCCAGATGAGATGGGGTGAGATCAGGGCCACACAGAAATAAGGAACAAATACCAAAGAATTTCACCCTTCAGGAGTCTTGGTAGGGCGTAACATACCTATCCTCACTTGGATGCAGTTGCATGCTGCATGTTACTCTGCTGTCTTCTGCAGAGGGCTGTACAGCTCCAGTGCTGTATCAGTTTTAAAAATAACTGAGCAACAACTGAGTGAAAGTTACTCAAGTCAGGTTACTTTACAGGGCTTAACCCCTTCTCCCAGGTATCAAGTGAAAAGACAAAAACAGTACTGGTTTCATTTTCAGGGAGCTTTTTATATCCGGAATCGCAAGTGGGAAAACTAAAGCCTTTTAAAATTTTTCGACAGCCTATAAAGCAATACTTTGCACAAGTTTCAATATATTTAGAATTCATTTCTATTTACTACATTTCCAGTGAACTGATTTTTTCCATATTTTTCCCCTATGAGATTTGAAGTATTTTAAATAATAGTACAGCAGTACACTTACATTATGTGGCAGGGTTCATTTCTGTCCTTCAAGCAGTGCCCTATTTCCCATTTCTTTTTTGTAGGAAATGTAGTTTTAACGTATCTTGATCCAGCATGAGTATTTTTCACTCCACACCAAGGTGCATCTAGTTTCATGTGGGGGAAAAAAAAAAAAAAAAAATTAAGAGTATGTAATCGTTTGAGAATAGGATGAGAGTTTAACCAACCACTTCCACAGACCAAAGTTCTTGCAATCTCTTTCTAACAGTGACCTCCAATTCAAAATGGAATCCAAGAGATTTGGGCAATTTAACATCTTCATAATCTTTGGATTTTCACACCGTTACCTTCAGGATTTTACATTTTTAAAATACCAGCAATAATAGTACGTAACACTAATTTCCTCTGACATGATAAAGATAGCTAGATACACTGCACATGTTCCACAGAAACTTCCTGTATAACAGCCCTGTACTTTGTGTGCAAATAAATTCAAGGATTTAGGCAGTTCTAGTTCTAAATCTGGGAAAGGAAAACCACAAAGTACTGTATTTATAACTGCCAGTTATTGATAATTGAAATGAACATGCCAAAAAAAAAAAAAAAAAAAGAATGCATCCCTAGTCAATTAAAATCACCGCTTATTAGGCCAAGAGGGGAATTCAAGTGTTCTTCCTTACTCCATTTAAAGACCAGTTGTTTCCAAATGCCGCTACTGCTACCAGTGGCAAGCTCACAGCCACTGCCCTGTGTCTGGCACATCTCCAGCAAGCTAGATTTTAAAAGATACTCAAGCAGGATTCTGGCACCTAGGTACATTTAAAAATGTGGCCTTGTCAATTTGTCCTTTTCATCTTCCCCTGGAACATCAGGAACTGAGACAGCAGCTTAGTTCTTCCAGCAGAAAGCTAGAAAGGAGTATTTCTGGAACCTGTATACTGCTTTCCAAAGTGGAGAAACAGCCAGTCCTTTTTCTACTCTGAACTCCTTAGGTCTTGATTCTGCCTTATCATTGTTACACAAGCGTATCTCATTGCCCAACAGCGTTTAAGTCACAAACTGACCGAGATAAAAAAATCTTACCAGTCTCTATCATTAATCGTTCGCTAGGAATTGATTTCAGTGTTTCCAAGTTGGCTTCTGTTTTCAACGAACTAGAAAAATCAGTTTGGTTAAAAAAAACATAAAAAAGCATCTAAAAATAATTACTTCGCCTGTTAGAAATGTTTTGCAGCGAAGGCAGCTTCCTAAATAATTTTGTTTGTGAATAAAATTTGCTTCCCTTTTCAGAAGTACTGCCTGTACATTCAAACTTTGCGGAAAACAGCAGATTTGGAGAATTAAGTCAATGAAGCCATCTCACCCCAGTAAGCATGCAGAACCCCGGCCTGCGCTGCCCATGCTCGCCTGGCCTCAGCAATCCGTGCAGCTTATAAAGTAGTGCTGGCTGGCTTTTGGCCAGGTAGCTGCTGAAAATTCAGACTGCATAACCAGCAGATGAGAGGCTGCTCAGGTTACATTTGCATTACTCCTGGATTTGACATGGCAGCTTAAAATTACAGTTCTCAGGACTGGTTCCATGTTCAACAACCTTATTTATTTACAAGCAAGGACTGACCTGAGGGTAGTAGAGTGGACCTAAGACTAGATTAACTCGCTGAGCTGTAAGTTAAGAACTTTTTATGGCTTACAGACTAATGAGTGCAATTCTAAATCTGTCAGATGATTAAGAGTCGTGAGCTTTGCAAACTTGACCTCATTGTTTAAAAGAAAGCAATGAGTTCACTACAGCTGACATTTTAAAATAGTTCTATTTCTTGTAAGGAACTTACCAGCCATTTATTCCAATATAAAGATCCAAATCTATCATAGCTGCTGCTTCTTCCTTTGTGCCATCAAAAGAATGTACCTAGAACATATATAAATATGGATGCACACATGTATACAAATATATGTACTTCATTTAAAACTCCAATCATTTAAAAGCACGTATTAGGTTTTATTTGTGTCACAAATACCTTTGATAGCATGCATTACACATCAATATGAACATATGTATGGACATGGCTCAGTTGATTCTGAATTTGGGCACAGTTCAGGCTGAAGTCCCTTGAACACTGCAATAGAAGTGGTTACCGCCTCTTATTAGTGAAATTTGTGTAGAAAAAGCCTATCCAGTGGTACTGCTTTTGCCCCAGGAACTTCCTGTAGCTGATAGCTGGGAGACCATACACAAGAAGTAGTCCTGTGCACGCTGAATTTTTACATTCTTTCCTCAGAATTCCCTGCAGGGCACTCTCAGGGACATAGTAACAGCAGTGTTACGTTTTCCAGAGATTTTAGTCTGCTGAAGTAGAGAGACAGTCTATTTGGTCATCTCAGGGACTAAAAAGGCAAGTGGCAGGTCACAAGGTACAAACGGCGTAATGCATCTGGGAACCACAGCTTCTCAGCCTGAGTGGAGTAAAGAGACTGCCCGCTTCCCCACGCTGTCAGGGGGACAGTCAGTTGCAGAGGGTGCCTGCTTGTCAGTTCTCCACTAGTTACCAGTTTTGCAGAAAAAAGAAAGGAAGGAAGGAAAGAGAGACCATACAGTATTATGTAAGAGCACAACATGCAAAGTACTGAGCTAGAAGGTTTTTGTGGTAACGAAGGGGAAACCTGGGGACTGAGGTATTATTGTAGGAGGTATGATCTGGTGTTGGTATGACAGAATAACCCAAGCATTTATTACTTTTGGACACCACTCCCC
>JAVJGI010000040.1:16888653-16900156 GCA_035590275.1 Ibycter americanus | reverse complement strand
AAAGAGCGTTGCTGGATTTTCCTAACCATTTCATCCAAATTTTTCCTGTCACACTTTCAAATTAAAATACATGGTCTGAACATCTTTAGATGTAAAGTAATCGGAAGTTACACCTGGATCTAATTTGAAAAGTATGTCCAATGTCAGAAGCAAATGCTTGAGGTTACAGCTTCCACTGGTAACATGCATCTTAAGTTATCTGTGGTCTGAAAGGACTGCAGTTACAGACACTGAAGAATTGGGAAAAGGCCAATGTCAACTATAAGGTGCTTAAACTGTCCTTCTGACAGGCCAAGAAAAACTGCTCACGTCAGCTGCAGAGATTTTTCTCAGCCTATCTTCTCACCTTGCAAAAAACCTGCTGAATAAGCAACAAAAATAAAAATACTAAAAGGGTCTGGAAAACATTTATTAATAATAACTTAAACAGGAAGCATACCCAGATTCTTGACAAACAAGAAGTTGCATATTAAGCAACAATATTCACACACGTGCATGTAAAAATGAATGCTACACCAAAGCCCATACTTACCACACCTCCTACAAATCTATCACGGTTTCTTCTCATTATGTCTATGAAACAAAACAAATAAAAATGTTAAGACAGCTTTGTAACAAAGGTGAAAGATTCAGGTTTCCAGATTTTTCATACTCAGAATTTGCTCTGAATATGAAATTCTCAAACAAAACCCACCTAAAAATTCAGCATGTGAGTTTCTACAGTGGAGAAACATGGGCAGTTGTGTCTGCTCTGACAGGTCAAATTGTTTTTCAAAATACCTGTAAAATAAAAATCACCTTTAAACAGCAACTCAGTGTAAGAGCAAATAAAGACAGCAGAAGAGTTTTTTCCAGCTTTTGTCCTCCAGAACTAAAGACTGAATTAATGCATTTGCCATGCAAAAGCTGTTATTTGTGCAAGGATTTAAAAGGAGCTCTTTCTCATGGTATATTTGCATAGTACTGATCTATGCTGGAAGACAGGTTAAGTGGCCAAGAGCATCAATACTGAAGAATGCACACATATATATGCTAAGCATGTACTCTTGTGTAGTGCGGGCGTTGGAGTTCATTTTTATCTATTTATTTTTAATGAAAGCAGAACAGACTGTTCTTCCCACAAAGTTTTGAAATGTCAGGAATTGGAGTGCAGATCACACACAGACCACTATTTCAAGACGCACTAGTAAATGGGGGGGGGTAGGGGGCAAGTGAGGGAGCCCTATGCATGCTTCTATAGCCTCAAATGGCCCAAACTGCATCACAGCTGGCTGACCTCTGAAGTAACAATCCAGAGGTTTTGTTTGCCTTTCCATGAAGGTCAGTCTTTCCTCTCCTGGGGTGGAACAAATACCAGTATTAGGTATCTTACTTCTGCCCCGTTCTGCCTACTGTCTTCACGCTTTCAAAGTCTTCCACTGTTTCCCCTCTCCTTTCCTTCGTGTGCCTGCAACCTCTCCTTTTCACTCCCTTTTATCTCTCTCCTACTTTTTACTCCTAGTATTCCCTTTGAAGGAGCAGTAATGGTGAGGCCACCATCCTATGAAGAGACATTAAATGTGGGCAGAGGGAAGGTTAACTGGATAGCCAGTTTCCCCAGTGCAGTTTCCAAAGGAAACTAATCAGCACTGAATTAACCCATCACTTGCCATTTGTGGCTAGTTCTGCTCCAAAAGCATTATCATTTACCTTTCTGTCTGCCATGCTACACCCAGGCATGTAAATTACCAATGCTCACGAAACAACAGTAGAGGAACGTATGCATGGCAGAAGGCCAACAGTGCATAGGTGACTCAGTATCCATATATAATTTGAAATATGACATTATTTGGACAAGGCAGGAGAACAGCATTGCCTGTCCCAACAGGCTGGGGCTGTACATACATATCGGATTTCTTTATGTATTGCTGTTAAAAGCAGTCCAGGGCACTGGGGCATTTCCATCATCAAGTATCAGTCACATTTCAAAGGCAAATCAAGCGCCCACATACTGCTGCATATGATTCACATAACTATCAGGAAAAAGTAGCAGCAAGCCATTAGTTTGATGTACATTCCCCCCGCCCCAAAAAAAGTCAATACAGCTGGTCATTTCATTTTGTGCAATTTTCAATATTTTCTGTATATTACAGGTTGATACCTCTCTGATAAAAATTACCTTTGCTGTTTATCAGTGCAGATCTTTGAGATAAAACAGGTGGAACAAATCAACTAACATTAAAAACTGACATGAAAATTCAGTAGAATGAATTACACATACTTTGAATCTTCTTTGTCTAGATACTGCGCTTAGTTTAGCTTGTTTGACTAAATATAAATTTACTTGCAACTCATGATTGCTCTTGTAGTTAAATAGCTAGAGGTGCTTGATTATTGGTGTGGTTTTTTTTAAACAGAAGACTTGTTTCATATGGGAATGAGGTTTTAGAGACTGAGCTGCAAATAAGCCTTCTAAATAACCTACTGGCCAATTTCAATCTGATTTGGAGAAGGGCAGTGGTCTTGAAAGTACAAAGTTTAGTGCCCCTAAGATGGAAAGGCAACTCAAGCTTCTTCTATTCCTAGCAACAATAAAGCCTAACACATGCTGCTACTTCCCATCCACCTCCCCTCTTTGACAGGGCAAGTTCCTGAAGGGTGGGGTGTGGGGAAAGAGCATGAGAAACCGTGGAAAAGCATGAAGAAACCAGATATACAGTGATCAGAATGATAACAAAGTCAGTCCTTAGACAACTAAACCTTACTAGTTCCAGTGCTTAAGGAACAACCTTTCTCTTTGGGCAAGTAGACTGTCATTCAATATATGCTGGTTCTATGTTGGTTTTCAATAAGGAAGTTTGAAAATATTTCTGCATGGTTGTTTGCAGGTTTAATTTTGACCATCAAGTTCAAATGCTGTGGGATTTTCAGATTTGGGATCAAGACACTAAAGGAGCCGAAGCAAACTGGCCTTGCTGAGGTACATCTCCAGACAAACAGTTCTGGAATGATGTACGAGTTACGGTGCACGTGATGTTGTCCACCCCCTTCAGTTTGGTTAAGAAAACGCCTGTTAGTGTGTCACTACGGCCCACAGATCCCTCCCAATAGTACAGCAGAAGTGAAGCTTCTATATATTTATTAGTCCATTTATAACATGACCTTCATCATAATATGAAGGTGGTACCTTCACCTAACCACCATTCAAATCACCATTTTCTGTTGGAAAAGTTATGTGAATGGAGAAAAATTCTGAGAGGAAAAAAGAAGTCCTCAGGTCTGCTACAACAAAGGAATTTCATCTTTATCAACTTTTAAATCCAAGAAAAAGCGTAAAAAATCATGTTCTTTTTTACAGGTGAAAACTATCCAGAAGAAAACACGGCATAACTAACTAGAAAATAATGATTAAACATTAAACAAAACAGAGGTCATGCTCGATACCCACTGGAAAACTGCCATACTGCTCTTCTACTGGGTAACTGCGCAGCTGCTTGCTAGCGATCCCAGTGACTGCTGCAGCACCTGAACTACGCATCAGCTGAAAACCAGTTAACTGCCTCCATACATTTCACACTATGCCCTCCCTTTTTTAGTTCATTTATCAAGCACACATCGAATACTGGTTTGAAGAACTCACCAGCCAGCCTGCTACAGGTGATGAAAGCCAGACTGTCTCCAACTCTGTAGGTTTCAATTAGTAGAAATAAAAACAACCCCAAACCTTGACCACATTTCACAAACATGGAGGATGAAGAGCAGAGAAAGCTGTCCTTTTACAAAATACAGAATTTACAAACGCAGTGTTTGCAGGCATCTGTCCTGGAGGCTTTCAGTATCTCTTCACTCCCTCATATTTCTTGCTTTCTGTTTTTTTCAATCAATCCTTCCAACTGCAATTTCCAGCAAGGGCTCTCAACAGATCTCTTAGAAATTAGATTTATGTATTTCATATAATTTACTGAAATAGCTCAGATAATGACAGAAAGCCTTTATCAACCTTAATTAGAAAGGACTCACCTACCACTTTAAAAGTGACTTCTCTTCTACCCTGCCACCTCTTTCCTCTCAACCTAATTGGGTGCACTGAAATTGGAAGTTCTTCACTACAGGTCTTCAGCTTCAGTCCACTGGATACAGGAAATCAGATTATTTTTTTTTCTCCTCCCAATAATATCAAGGCAGTAAGGATCTTAAAATATGATATTCCACCAGTGGTTTAGTTTGCCACAGCAAAGAAACAGGTTGTGCTTCAAGGTGTGCTTTGCTGAACTTTGTGTACACTGAATTCTACCAGGAAAAGTTCTGTCCACTTTGCTGAATGTTTTACTGTATGACTGTAGCATTATGAAGAAATTAACTCTACCTACTGCTAACAGGCGGCAATTAAATAAACACACAACTAACCACTGCCCCCCAGTGACTAACTTCCTCAGAACAGTAACATGCAAGCGCAATTCATTAATCACTCATCTTACATGAATTTACCACTTGTATCTTTCAGTCAGTTCCCTCTGTAGACAGAAGTTCTCAATACAAGAATGCCAGCTCATTTTAGGGGCTGTGCTAGCTTCTTTCCATTCAGCAGCTATGCTGCTGTTGTGCTGCACTTCACCCTCTCCCCTGGGCTGCTCTGGGATCTCAGGAATCTTTGTTAGGCCTTGCCTTCGAGTCAGGAGTTGGGCGGTTAAGCACCCCTTGACTGTACCAGCAACTCTTGCATGGCTAAGGTGGAGAATGGCACCGATTGTACCAGGAACTCCTGTTGCCTGGGCAAGGTAGGGAATGAGAGTGGGGATAATCAGTCATTTCCTGACAGCCCTGGAACATTCCTGACATGAATTGCAGCCCAATTGGAACAGTACCATTGCCATTGGAATTCTGAAAAAGTACCGGCTCAGATTATGGCCAGGATGGAAATTTATGCATGACTAAAGCCAGTCATCTCTGACCCTATGAACAGTGGTCCTAAGTGAGACCCTTTGAGCTCTCCTGGACTGCACTGGGCTGCAACCAGCATGTCCCTCTGAGTGGGACACCTCTCGGAGCTCGTGAACTCACAGGTTTGTGAAGTTTGGAGGACCATCACTGAAAGCTGATGGGGCCTGGACTGAAACCCCCACTCCTTGAGGCTCAACCCTTCGCCACTGAGAAATGCCAAGGCATTCAACATGAGTATTTCACTGAACTCGAGGGGAAATTTTAACAGGTATACCTTTGTACACATAAGAGATCTCTACACATTTTCCTCTTTACGTCTATGTGCACGTGAATTGATTTAGGTACCCTATCTATAATTAAGTTACTGTTGTGATTGCAGTAAATCCTATTGATTCACTTTGTAAATGTTAAATTCATCAATGATTAAGTGCTGCTAAAATCTTGAGATCCACCTTAAGCTGTGAATAAACCTTAAACATCCTTTAGACACAAACCATTGACCAAGTCTGAGACTAAGATTCAACCTAGCTGCACCTAAGCCCTGTCATGACTTTACAAAGCAAGGGGGTCTACTCTGAACCTCATGACTAAATGTGAGGGTCTCCCTTACGCTTTTGTGTCTCCAGTCTGTATGTAAATTATTCTAGCTCGATTTTCCTTTGTATGTTTCATCCATGCAATATGTAATAGAGTGAACTTTGCCACTGAACCTTGTGAAGTCACACTCCCACAAATTCATATTAAAACTATTTTCACTAATAACATTGATGGTGATTCTTTAAACAACCTAAACTACTCATTCACAACAGCTGCATCTATTACTTCAAAACACAGATCTCTGCAGCTCCTAAGACTACTTTTATCGTCAGCTCTCAATTACCTGCTCCCAGCTAACACCTCCCCTACTAAAAGCTAATTTTTTCCCCCACTGCTGATTACCCTTTTTGACAGTTCTCTTCCCTTCCCCATGCCTGTCACTCAACAACCCAATTCTTCTCTCATTGAAGTGTTATAGTTATTTTCCCCATGAGTCTCTAAGAGTTCTGGCTATTAGCAAGAAGGAACATCTGTCACACCCAGAAATCCACAAATTCTGATCAATTTTACAGAAAAAGACATGCTAAATCAACACCAGGCAGGTAGCAAAATTTAGCGCACAGCACTACTTGAATGTAGGCATTTTTCTTTAAAGTCCCATTTTTACCAGAAAAACCCCAACACAACCCTGCAAATTGCAGGTCTATACTTGACAAAATGTTACGTGGTAGAACACAAGATAGAAAACACTCCTGTAAATTGCTACAAGTCAACTTATATTCATTACGAGTTTCTTACTTGAGTTGGACGTCCTTTGGGCAAAATTCTAATCTATCAAAATCTACAAACAGAAAGAACAAAAAAACCCAACTTAGTATTTCAGGAATTTTTTTAATATATGTGTAGAAAAAAATATAACTGAAGTACCAAGACAACACTTACCCAAGCCACATTCTCCAACTGCTATTACCTTTGTCTTATTTTTTTCAATCAGATTTTTTAATTCAGATAAATACTGTTCAGGGCTACTCTGCTCAAATTCTCCACAGCGGGTAGGATGACAGCCAACTGTACTGTAAAACATATCTAAAGCAAGATAGTATTAGAAGGTTTTAAGAAAAAAACAAACCCACCCACCCCCCCCACACCAAATTATGTAAGTACAGACCACATCTGTATATGGACTTTTTTTTTTATTGCTCATAATTTTTTAAAAAAACTCCCTTTGAACATCTTTATCTTGGTAGTAATTTTATTAGACTGGTATTTTCTGCTTTAAAAATGGCAGACAGTATCTCTACTGGGGGTGTTTCTTTTTAGCACACATCTAGTGTATTCCAAAACTGCAGCTCAAAGCTGAAGTATTCTAGTGTAGCAGCCTTCAATAAATCATACAATTGTTGAGGCTGGAAGAGACACCTTGTTCAAAATGCATCAGGTTATCCTCAGCTGTATGATTTGCAGGCGGCACACTATTCCCCTCATGTGCCTCTACATCAGCTGTTACAGAATTTCCCAAGCAACATCTAGCCTGATTTACCAAAGCATCTGATCTAGATTACTTTAGTGCCAAAACTAACGTTTCTGCTAAGTGCCTTTGTGGAGAACGTAAAAGCATGGGGGGAAGGAAAGACTATGTAAGGCCCCGAGCAACTTGACCTAATATTAAAGCTAGTCCTGCTCTGATGAAAGTGGAGAGGTAGACTGGGTTGGACCAAATGACCTCCTCAGGTTCATCCCAACCCAAATTATTCTATGGTTCTGTTCATAAATGACACTTTAAATACATATTTGAACTAAACCACGTTAAGTAATTAGTGGAGTGATATTTGCCTAAGGAAAAAAGGAGAGACATTCCTTTGCGCAGGAAGAAAGGGAAAACTAGAGGAACCAGGAAGAGAAAGATACCTCTCTTGTTCAAGCTAGTCATGACAGATTGGTAAATAAAAAACAAACAAAAACCCACCAAAAAACATATATTCCACACCATATTAGCATCCTAGCTTACTTCTAGAACAGATCCCCATAACAAAATTTTTATTCCAGAAATTTCCTGCAATTTCTATTTTATCTAGAAATAGAAATTGCAGGAAAGACCAATTCCTTCCAAAACCCAGGGATCTAAAGAGCAACACACAGAAACCCATACACAATGCATTCATCCCATTCCGAAACATAATTCCTCATTTTAATCTGAGATTCTGTAAAACACCTCCAGGGGCAGGTCCTTCTGAACTCTGAGTGGAGAAGGTTACATTTCTGACCGACAGTATAAGTTTAAAGTGAAAATACCATTTGTCTGTGCCAGCTGCAATGCATCTTTACTGTCTTGTAGACTCCCACCTGTAATCAAAAACTTGAAAGAAGAAAAGTACTGTCAGGAAGTATGTTCTTCTTTGAACATCAAACAGAATGTTTAAGAAAACACTAAGATACAAGTAAGAATCTAGACAGAACATCAGAATACAATCACTAATACATATATAACAAAATTTCATAAATCAGTAACAAACTTCAATGGTCTTCAGGAGCTAGTAAATATACTAGGTATCAAAACCTGTTTGGTTTTTTTTTTATCAAGTATCTTCCATGCTAAGTATTTAAACCATTAAATGAGTAAAATACTTCTATTTGCAACAATGTTAGCTCCATTAGACAATGACTCAAGAAACTTTATTTGCATTCAAGAAGTAATATTCAGAAACATTCTGCCTGTCTTCCTGTCTCCCTGTCTAGGTGGAGAAACTAAAAACTCCCAAACATCCAAAACAAGACATGAGTAAGCAAGCAGATAAACCAACAAAGGGATCTGTATCAAGACCAAGGATTACAGATTTAGGAATTTCTGGCTCTGATCTTTTATTTTTACCTTAAGATCAAAGGTTATCACACCAGAATCGTTGCTTCCAGTGCTTTTTGAACCACCACTTGCAGAATCTTGCACCCTAGGTCCTAATAAATCATGACCACACTGTTCTTGGACAACTCTTATCTCTACACGTGCAATACGTCAGACTCTGTCAGCGCCAGGCCAGACATTTCTGCAGTATGCTCCATTACAGACGGATGCATCCCAACAGCATCATCAGAAAAATACGCCAAGCTGAAACTGGCTCAGCGTACATACAGCACAGGGCAAAACTTCACAAAAAATTACCATAAATCAGCAGCTACATGGAAAAATAAAAGTCTTTTCAAGTAAATAGGTTAAGCTTCTAGGCAAGTAGAAACAATGTGGAATGGAACAGACTTCTGACACCATACAGGCCAGCAGCAAGACTGAAAACAGCTACGGACACGGAACTCCTGAATTCCATTTCTGTATCCACTGTGCATCTTGGAAAAGTTATGCAGCTAATCTATTTTTGATGATAAAATAGGAAAATTGCCACTTACTTTCAGAGGGTGGTATAAACATGAAACAGTTCTTATAAGGCACATATAAATGCAGTAAAAGTGACAATGATTCTGTATATGCTGCAGTGTGGTAGCTTCTCCACCACTGGAGTTTCTTTTTTTTGTCTTCCAGTTTATTTCCCACTCTTAAGATGAGAGTCTTTCAGCAAACTTGTAAGATGGCTGTTCCTCTTCTAGAGGAGGATTTATTTCTAATCCACCAGTCTTATTAGCACAGTAGAACAGTTTGTGATAGTACGCATTGTATTCTATTTTAATTCATATTTTTGTCTTGACAATTCAAGAAGTTGAGAGAGACATACAGGCAGGCTGTACTAAAGGAGTGTGGTGCACTGCTCAAAACACCAATTTCAAGCTACGTATTACAAACCTGCTCATAATGATGCTGTTTTAATACACGTAAGCCAGTATTCACTAGCAGACATTCAGATGTCTCAACTGTATAAGAGTTTGTGGGCACTCCCAGCTCTTCTGCAGTTACCAATTTCCTTTACATACAGAAATATCTGAAGTATCTCGATCAGAAGAATTTTTGAGCTTTGATCTGTAGCAGTTAACTGTCGAGTATCACACAGGATACAAGAAGGAATGGTACCCATAATACAACATGGAAAACTACATACTAGTTGATTGCAGTAGGTCAGAGGAGAACATCTTTCTGTTGAAACTGTACAAAAGAAACTCTACATACACATCACATAGTGCCGAACTTCAATAATCAGCATCCAGTGATCTGTGCAAATCAAAGACACTATGCACAGAACACTTTTGCTTTATGCTATCGAAGGAAGTTACTGCATTTTCCATTGCAAGTTCCAGAAACATTTTTTTAATACAGGAGCACTAAAACCCCGAAGTATTATAAAGCCGTTTAAAATATTAAATAGATTTTATTATAAGAAATTACCTTTTTAACGCCAACTTTGACTGCTCTCTCTACCACATCCAAAAAGTCATCTGCAAAAGTACATAAAGATGTCATAAATTGAACTTGAGGTTTTACAGCATAATTTAACTACTTTTCACGGAAAAATCACTTTCATGCAGTCCAAATGCCTATCATGAGCAATCTTTAAATCACACCTGATTAATCTTTTGAAGACAATAACAAAATACAGTAACTGAAGATCCAATTTAAATCCCAAGAAGTCAACGGAAGTTTTTCCACATATTTTAGGAGACGTCCTGGTTTTACATCTATATCTAAAGGCCATGAGAGCAAAAAAAGCGTGCTACAATTAGTAACTATGATTCAGCAGTGCAGTACTTCGATAGTTTATGGTTCATATTCTCAGATCATTTTTTCCATGCAATCCTAAAATAAACAGATCAGCAATTGTTCATTTTGCTCTAGAAGCAGAGGTACCTGTATAGCAGCTTAATAGCAACTAAGAGAATGTATTTTGATTAGAACATCTAACTTATCACACTCTCTTCTTCAAGCACTAGTAAATAATAGGCATCCAGGTTTTGAGAAGAAAAAAGAAAAACTCTAACCTCACGTTCTGACATGCAAGAGGTTTCTATTTTAATGAAGGTGATCCTGTCTTTCAGCAGATGCAAAGAAACATTCACCTTGATGTTTTTGTGTTCCCCTGTAGATTCCTCTGAACATAGGATCTGTCAGGTTAATACCAATATCTATGAAAAAATAAAGAGAGAAATTAGATGCTATAGTTGCTCTACATTTCATTCTGAGCATTAACCAACTAGCATATCTTAATAGCCCCTGACCATCATACTGACAGCCAACAAAAAGCTTAAGCATAAGTCTACTTGCGTAACTTGAGTTTACTCCTTCCTAGAAGTAATAGAAAAATTAAATTTTGGCCCTCTGCGCAACTCCAGACTTCTATGCGTGTATAAGACGCGCTCAGAATCATCAGAGCAAACCCACATATACTGTTTATTTCAAACAATTCTGCTTTTCATGTGAGAATACAAGTTTATGTCAACCAGAAGTAACAGGGAAGGAAAACCACAGCATCTCACATACAGCCTTTACATGGGTGGGAGCAGCAGCAGACCGCCTCATACAAGCTGCCTGTTTTCCCTCCTACTGCCCACGACCATCCAGCCTGGGAGCTGCAGGAACGAGAAGACCTGCAATGCAGTCACTGACCGAGGCTGCTCCAGCCTTCGCTTGGCTCCCCAGGCTCCCCCTGGGCTGCAACCTGTCAGATGAGGACTTAAGCCTGGAACAGCCACCTCCGCAGCTGCCAGAGCCCACGTTTCCAGCGGGGTTTCTAGTGAGAAGGGAAGTTTTCCAAGGTAGTGTTAGGCTGCTCAGTCACACATAAACTTCAATCTGAACCAACCTTCTGAACTTATTCACATACTTCCCGCCGAATTCCCTAGAAATAGCAACATTTTCGTCCAAGCCAACTCCACACAATTAGAAACCAACCGCGACTGAGGCGCCAATGCCAAAAAGGGGATGAGGGGCGGCCAGAAAACCCAGAGTTTCGGGGTAACTTTGCGGAGCCAGGCAGCAGCCCCTCAGCGCCCTGCGTGGAGCCCCCAGCGACGGCAGAACCCTTCCCAAACACTTCTTGTAGGCTCAAAGGCAGCCTGCATCTTCCCGGAGGCCCCCAGAGGGACCGCAGCAGGCGACAAGCCCTGGCTGAGG
>JAVJGI010000040.1:16851511-16880792 GCA_035590275.1 Ibycter americanus | reverse complement strand
AGACTCCCAGTATTATCAAAAAAACCGTATCTCCCCACCCCCCACCCTTCGCCCCTTTCTTTTTGGTATTTAAGAAAAGCCAATCAACTGCCATTTAAAAGAAGTTAAGAAAAACAAGCCCCTATATTGGAAAGAAACATTCGCAGTTTATTAGATCACAAGCTGGTTACACCTGTCAAATTTTTAAGTGTTTTCTCAAAATATTTGGGCTTTCCAAGGTGCCCAGCCTGCTGGGCACAGTCAGAAAAAGGCATTTTGATAGTATCTAAGAACTCCCTGCTTGCATTTTAAAAATGTTTTCACATTTGTAACTGCTTTAAGCCTGTCGTCCTTGTTTGTTTTCAGTGAAAGGATGAGTGGAACAAAAAGTCAAGGTAGAAGAACCAAGCCTACACAGTTAAGGCTGCATGCATGTGACTGAGAGTTGTTGCTGTGCAGTCAAAAAAGAGATGTGGAAAAACCCCAGTCTTTAAAACACCCTACAGAAACAAAACACTGCAATCCAATATGGCTTATTCTGATGCATTTACCATGAAGCTACTAGTAATTAATCCTACTAGGCTACTTTTGTGCAACAGCATCTGCTATTCTGATGGCATCTCCCTCCCCCCACTACCCCCCAAATACTCTACCAACTGCAGGTTTCTTCCTTGCATTATATATTGCTTTTATGGTCAATTTTTATTCCTGCTTTTCAAACTTTATTTTTAATACTTAAACGAGGATCTGTGCCTTACAGCTTGACTTAAACTAAGTCCCATTTTTTTGTTTTGTTTTTTAACCTCACTATTACAAGGCGCTCTACAAAAGCTTGCAAAAAAGCCAAATTTTCATTAAATCCCTTTGCTGAAGTTAACTACTCGACATTTTTTTTTCTCCTATGATTTAAAACTTTACAAAGAGAGTTATAAAAAAGGTAAATGGGATTTGGCACCTTCAGAAAAAATTAAAAGTGTAACTTAGATCAAAAAAATGCAGAAACAAAATCATTGATATTTACAAATTAAAACACCAGTGAAGATTATGTCTTACTACGCTCTTTCACCTTGATTTCTCTTTTAGAGTACTTTCAGACTGTCTGTTACCGAGTATCTTAAAAAATTCATTGATTACAGATTGGAATGGATAGAGACAAATTATTTTCTCACAGTTCCTCCTCGGCGGCTAGTACTCTGGCAGCTTCTCCACTCCTAGGAAATACGAGGTGCTGAGCGATCATTTGTGGTCGTCTTCTTCAGTTTGACACCGCGCCGAATGGCGTTCAGCATATCTTCACCTTGTGGGACATCCCCGGGACTCAGCTCTCCAGGGTCAAGCTCCGGCTGGCCCGCGGGTGTGAGGGTGCCGACACCATCCCGGTCGCTTTCCTCCCCCTCGCTCTCGGGAACTGCTTGCCTCTGCTCGTCCACAGCGCTCAGTTTCTGGCTTGATGGCGGAGGGTTGACAGATGCTTGTCCGCTCCATGAGGAGGGCATGCTGGTGACACCTTGACCACCATCTCCTGCTGCTGGAGATTCGGGACTTTGCTCGGGACATTCTTCTGTCCCAGCGAGGGTGCCGGGCAGTCCCCCTGGGATATCAGGGACAGTTGGTGTTTTGACAGGAATCACTGGCGTCTTGATCGGAATGGGACCTCCCCCTATAGTACCGCGCCTGACTGAAGGCTTGGTGGAAGGGGTCCGTCTGATGGTGGCGACGCCGGGGGTGACTATGACTGGTCCAAGCGTGGTTGGCAGACCTGCGGTGGAAGCAGGACGCTTGGTTTGAAACATTCTGCGATAGGACTGGCTAATGTCGCTGTTTCTTGGGATGGTGGAAGATTTGTCAAACTCTTGTTGCTCTGCCTCCTGGTCACCACTCACAGAGAAATAATCATAATCTGAAACTGATGCCAAAAGACGGAATTAGGAACAAGCTGGAGAAGGCAGCTGAGTCACGTCAGTAAGTCTAAAGTATGTATAACTGAAAAAGTATATATAACCAAAAAGGCCCAGAGTTCAATAGCAATTAAGAGAGGTTTCACCTTTACGAGGAAGGAAGCCTGAGTGACCAAGATTCTCAGGCTGTGTAGCTGAAGACAGGCACTACACCAGACCGACCCTAAAGCTGCAGGATGCCCACACCTCTTGTGAAGGAGAATGGTATACACTCAGTACCTTCTCTGAAAACAACTAATTAAGGAACGAAGACTCACTATCTGTTGCCAACATGAAGATACCAACACCAGCATCCTGCAAGCCATATGTTACCACTTGCAGATACAAATACTTAAAACAGTCAGTGACTTAAAACCTGTTTTTCAGACTAGGCAATGTGGGGCTCAGGGGACTGTGCACCAGTGATTTCAGCTGCAAATTTGTTTATTTTGCAAACAGAGTAAATCCCAGCTGTCAGCTCCAAAAACTCAGCCTCAGCTTTAATAATTGCGTCGGGTTCCTTCCTTTCCATGTAACTGCTGAGCCAAGCTAGGCCCTCCGCAAGCCCTACTGCCTCTTGTGATTGCACAGCACAACCAACCTCAGCTGAACAAACAAGGCAGTTGCTGAACTGCAAACACCAAACTCGGTCCCTCTCATCTTGCGGCTGGTTCTGAAACAGGGTACAAAACCCACCACCTTATTGCAGCTTCCCAGGTATGCCCAAGTTAAGGTCTCCAATGGATTCTTTTTCCAATTACAAAATTTCTGCTTAGGTAGGAAATAAAAGGTCACAAAGGGAAACCAAGAACAGATTCAGAGTACTGATGGTACAAGAAAGCAAAGCTCATGAGCGTGCATCTGCTAAGACGATAGCTCAGAAAGGATACTACCACCACAGTAAGTGTATGATGCAATACCAGCATCACTCCACTTAACCCGTGAAGTATAATTCCAGCATCTTCTATAAAATGGTAGCACCCTTAAGCTGAAGCTCATTCTAGTAATGCACAAGAAAATACTATTGTTCAGTACACTATGCAGCAATACAGGTTTCTATTTAGTTAATAAATCCAGGCTGCATTCCAAGCTGCAAAAAACTTCGCAACAGCAACATCTACCCCCTTCTCCCCAGCTGACTAGCTGCTGGAATACAGCTCCTTGGCACCGTGTGGTGAGTGTATGATGACCAGGCTGGGAATGCCCTGAAAAAAGAACGTCTCTTGGATGGTACCTTGAGATGGGATTGTGTCCTCTGAACAGCACGGAGTTGTTGTCTGGGTGCTGTAGCCACTGGAGCACTGCAAGGAATCCCGACTGCTCCTCTGGGTGTCCAGCTGCAGCCCCCTCGTCAGAGCGAGTGCCAGTTCCTCGCAGGCCTCCATCTCCTCACCCTGCTGGTTACACATAGCAAGAGACTCATTACACCTAGAAGGGTTAGTCAACCTTCACCGACTTTTAGCTATCTCTCCTCCCAGGCAGAGCTTGCCACCATCACAACCCAACAGGATTTGTCCAACCATTCACTAGGTCTTAGAAACAGACCCTTCTTTGGATGCAGTTGCTCTACGAACGCCAATACCCAATGGCATATTCTCTCATGCCCACGCAATTTCCACTGACTGCACCAACACCACGCCGGTACTGCTTGCCAGATAAACACGTGCCAACATAAAGCACATCCAAAAGTACTGGCAGGAGCTAACACATCCACCTCCTTTGCATCAAATAGTGTATTTGAAATAGAGCTTCACCCTTGTGGCAGCTGACACCGTCATGCTCCGAGGTCTCTGGGCCTCCTCAGGGGGCACGGCTGTTCCGCTCTGAGCTCCTCCATTGAGATCTGGTTCGCGCTTTTCTTTGCGACGCTGCAATGTGTTCACCATTGGTTGATCGTATGGACCTGGTTTGGCCCAGTCCTAAGGAAATGTGCTTGTTAGTGACAGCTTTCATCAGTAACTGTGCTTTAATTATACATAAAACTAAGCAAAAGGCCAATTTTAATGCAAACGATTATGTACCAAACTGGATATGCCTTTCTGAATGAGGCCAGAAATAAATAAATTTTAAGGATATTAAAAATCTTCACTTATAAAACCTATCTCTTTTATTAAAGGGAATCTAAATTTCCTGTTCTACCTATGTGTTCTTATATGAAGACATTTAACAGATTCATACTATAGTTTTTTCTAAATGAAATTCCATTGTGTTAAAGCCTCTATTTTCAGAAATTCAAATGCAAAAATCACTGGCACACAGCAGAAAATATACATACATGTCCAATCAGTGATGTAACTGTTCTAGACGTACACAAGTTCTAGTATTAAGTGCTGTTATGCATGTCTTCAATTCTGAAAAATTAGGCTTGAATGGATTTTTGATACACATTAGAGGAGCAAGTTATTCTGAGGGATTTCGCAAGTTTATTTACTAGCTGAAATCTTGTTTATAATAAGGATCTGTACTGAAGAAAGACTAACTTCACTTGGAATTACTGGTGCCAAATTTGAAACAGAAATTCCTCAGGCCACGAGGGCTACATTCACTCAGGGCTCTATTAAGCAAAGTCCTGAGGGTGCCCAGAAACCACACGTTGCACACAAGGAGTAGGACTGACCAGTGACCTGTGCTGGGACACAGACCCACTGCTAAGCAGCAGCGACCCACATGCGAGCTGCTACAGGGGCAAGCCCAATCCCAAGAGAGTTCTCTTTCACCAAGATAGGTGTGCTTTAAAAATAAAAATAAAAGAAACAACTCGTGCATGAGAACGGGCCACACACCCCACCACCGGCAGCAGCTGGCTGCTGGGCAGCCTCCGTACAGCCTTCCAATAAATAATTAATGACAGGCTAAGACCACACTATAGATTATTACTGACATGTGTCTCAGTCCAAGGTATGGGAAGTGCAAGGCAGCTGTACTGACAGAAGCCCCTTGTGCAGGCAGGTATTTTGGTTTTATTAAGGCTTATGGAACTCTGCCTTGCCTTCACAGCTGTGTCTCTGCTCTTAAGTGTTTTGCTGTGAAATACACTGGTGAAATGCTTCTAGCATAGACACAACTAATGACCCTGAAGCCCCAGGACCACTGTGGTCACCCTGTGCATATCTCAACAGCCTCTAGCTGCTGGAGAGAGAGATGAGGGTGATCTGTAACAAGGTATTTCAATTTGCATGTATAAAAAGATCCCGTGGTGCATATACTGTATCATATAACCATCCACAGGCATCTAAGAGGTGTGCAGCTACTGTCAACTGCACATCAGCCTTGTGAAGATTCAGGGCAACAGACAAGAGACCTTCTCCCCTTGCTCTGGGGCAGAGTCTCCAAGGGGAATCACCTGGCTGTGATGACAGTCAAGGCTCTGGCAGAGCAGAGATGTTTTGATGCCAAGGAACATCCCTGCAGATCCAGCTGGAGCAACTGAAAGAAGTTACTGCACTCTTCGCTTTTTCGGTGGTCTCACCCAAGAGAGCAAAACAAGCAGGGTGAGCACTTCCAGTCAGTGGCAGTAAAGCTAGCATAGCTTCCGTCATCGCTTAGGTTCACCTGGTGACAAGCACCTTCTTAAACCACTCCAGCTAGATCTACAAGAGCGTGTCTGCCTATGGCCAAGGTGGGGGCCAAGCACAGCTGCCACAATGAGAACGTTATGTCATTCAAATGTATGGTTTCACCAAGCCAACTGGATGCCAAGCCTGCACTTCCCTGCCCAAGTGAGCACTCTGACAGTGCTAAATAAGCTCTTTTCTCGCTGAATAGAGCCCAGAGTGCTTTCACCAATGTTCCGGAGGGAGGGTTTGTCCAAATGTTCTGGGTTTGGATAACGAGCTAGTAGGTTTGTACGTCTTTGAGATGAAGTTTTTCACCTTATCTGTGGAGGCCCAAGCCCCCATGGTGGAGCCTGAGCTGACTGAGGTGGGGGAACTGCACTCGCTCACTGACTGGCAGGTTTCAGAGGCTTCTGAAGAGGCAGAGCTGGACGAATTCTGCAGCATAAAACTATTCCTTCCTACCTAGGCATTGTCAGCTTTAATGCAATTTAGGCAGTGCCAGAACAGACAAGGTCATGCAGAAATATTCACGACCAGATTTCAGCTCTCTTATTATCACCATGCAGTGCCCGTTCAGAGTAATATTACACAGAGCAAATCAACGAGTAATTACATGGACTGAAAGGTAGCAACAACTGCCGTGTGCACACTGTTGGTATGAGGAGGTGAGGACTGCCACAACAAAAGGAACACAAACCTTCCAGCTAGGGATCTTAGATGATGGTAACATGCCTGGCCCAATGGTGTAATAATGAACGTAGTCTGGAAGGAGGGCTGAGGGAGCCCGAGTCCACGCGCGGGAGACAGGCGGGAAATGAGGGAAAGGACCTGCACCAACTGAAGCTACGGATGGGTCACTTGATAAACTACAGTGATAAAACCCATTAGACAACTGGAAACGAAACAAATAAAAAAAAAAAAAAAACAAAAACAGAGAAATTAATATAAACAGAATGAATATGAAAATATACTGCGACTGATGTTTTAGGGAGAAAACTGTATCTTAAAACAAAAGAAAGAAAAAGCTTAAGCTTTGCTGCAAATAAACAACAGAAAATTGATACAACACTTGGTTCAGAAGTGAGATTGCTTGAAAATTGTTATTTTGTATAACAAATTTCAGACATCAATCTAGCAGTCATTGTCTCCAGGCTGAGCAGCTTTGCCTTCTGTCCATGAAAACAGCACACTGTGAAAAAGCCTTTGCAATTTAGGTACCCTGCAGACTGCGGACATAGAAACAAAACATTTCCAATACTGGAGGCATTTGCATTGGTGCTGTTTATTCTGTGTAGCTGGACAGAGAGGAAAAGCATACAGCCCTCAAACATGACACGTTCTGACTGTGTGATGACATGGAAGAAAAAAAACCAGAAAAAACCAACAGCAAGGATTTACGAGATGAGAACGGAGACTGCTGTCACTTCCCTGATTCACAGTGTATCCCACTTAATTTATTCCAACCATGTGTGTTTTGTTTTCCTTTTTTGTTTTGGTCAAAACCAAACACCAATTGCTCAGTGGAACGCGTGGTACCTAATGGGAGACAGGGGAGAAGCCACAAACAGTACCACCTGGGCAAGATGCTCTTCGTTAGGCAGCCAGCTGGGTCTGGGCAGCGTGCCACAATCTCTTTGAGTAGAAAAGGTGGACAATGAGCTTTACTTAGAAAATTACCACTGTAAAATGCCCTATTTGTAGCTTCCCCCTAGCAGCTAGTTTAAAGACAAGTGTTGTCATGGTTAGATTAATTTCTAAGGGAGTGTGCAACAGTTCCTATTCTCATCTTCACAGAGAGCTATCCTGGCTGCATCCCATGCACGGGGTGGTAGAGGTTGTCCAAATGTTGCTGGGTTTGGATAACGAGCTAGTAGGTTTGTACGTCTTTGAGATGAAGTTTTTCACCTTATCTGTGGAGGCCCAAGCCCCCATGGTGGAGCCTGAGCTGACTGAGGTGGGGGAACTGCACTCGCTCACTGACTGGCAGGTTTCAGAGGCTTCTGAAGAGGCAGAGCTGGACGAATTCTGCAGCATAAAACAGCACCGCAACGCAGGGAAAGGATACACAAGCCACCAAAAAAAGAAAAAAAAGACACACACACAAAAAAAAGACAAAAAGCACATACACAGAGACACACACAGGAGAGGGGGAAGGATGAGAGAAGCAAAGGGTTAGGGTTTTAAAAATCAATTAGAAACTGCTCAAAACCATTGCTAATGTTCAGGAAATCTGAGAAACAAAATAAGCCATTTGCTTAATGCGAGAACTTGCCACGCTGCTTGAGAATGAGGGAATTGAGGGAGCGATCTCAACTCCTCATTGCAATTTCAGCGTCTCAATTCTGTTAGCTGTCTCAGAGCAAGAAGCTGAGGGAGCTGAGGGCACCTACAGTCCAAACATGCAATATACTGAGACAACTGATTTATACAGAAAAGCAGATCATCAGTACTTCAAAGACACAAAGTTTAGATTTAAAACATGGAGCAGCAAACGTCACTTACATTCACAAGTTCTCGGATATTCTGATCTGCAAAAGTGCTTGTGAAAAGCTCATCTGAGCTCAAATACTATGGAACAGAGAAAGAAGTGATACTTACCAAAACTGGAGGTTTCCAAAGTGCATTATTTGTATGCACGTCCCTCTGCAGGTAGTATGCATACACCAGAAAGCACTCTGACTCAAACTTTTCTGCCCAGCAGCCCATATGAAGGTACATGCGCTCTGCTGAGTGCGTAAGTGGTGGCATGTGCTCGCCACCTGCCTTCCCTTCACAGCAGGGAGGGAAAATAATGGGGGCTTGGATGGAGAGCGAAGGAAAATGCAGGACCATAGAGTGTCCATCAAACACCTAAAAAATCTTGCTCCTAGTCAGGAACTTCTCTTCCAGTTTCCAGCGCATGCCTTTATCTACCATTTGCTGCTGCAAGACCTCTAGAACAGCAGCTAATTCACCTACAGGCACGCCAAGGTGAATAACCACTTGGACCATTTTACCACCTACAATCCTCTGATTCACCTCCCCACTGAAAGCAGCATCCCCCTCAGTAGGGGTGTGCGTGCAGGTCTGACCGAGTGCTTGGAAATGGTCAAGAATACTGGCAAAGTTGTCAGGGCAGTACTGAGCTCTATTCACTGTCAGGAAATTCAACACTAGCAACACTACTTTATCCTTTCATAGTTCAAGACCTGTGAAGCAAGTCTATCTAAGGATATCCCTGACATTTTATTTCATGACAGCAGAGAGAATGCGCTCTTTGTATCAAGTTTGTGGAGCAATGCCTCAGATTTCAAGGAATGACATTTTGAAGAGGAAGGGAAATCTCATCTGAAATAAAATTTCATCACTTAACCTTAGATAAGATCTTGGGGTGAGTTTGCTATGAAAAGCTGGAGAAGAGGCACTGTAGAGAAGTAATTACTGCTAACACCCAGAAGTTGTTCACTGCTCACCAGAAGCTACATATAAGGAATGTATAGCTAATTGCCTATGTAAAAGGAGATGTTGGTCTCCTGAGACAGAACACCATCACCACAAGGATTTTGGTGAAGACTATTGGGGCTATTAAGAAGCCAATACTATATCAGCATCTTGAGCTCATTAGCAAACTGTGGATTTAAGTGAAACTTTGCAAAGGCTGTTAAAAAAATTTTACAAGCATGTAATGTGGTGGGTTATTTTATAGAAATAACGCATATCCCATCTTATGCTGACATGAGATCAGATCTGTGGGTGACCTGTCAAATGTGTTGAGGGTACAGGTAAGCTCAGCTAACAAGGCTTATACTCAAAGTGCAGTAAGAGTTGAGGTGAACGTAAGATCAGAAGAAACTATAACAAATGACATGTAGCTGTTAAGGAGAGAAGTGAAAAGCACGCAGTGGAGTACTCGATGATGCAGTGGCTTGATGTTTTGTGGAACTTGTCACATTCTTTATTTAATGCAACTCCTTTTGCAGGAAAAAAACCTCTAAAAACAAGAACACTGACAAACATGAATTGCAGTTGACTCTGCCATCAGACATAACTACAGTACAGTAAATGGAGATGAGCTTATTTCTTCTATCCTTAAAGAAAAATACATTATAGAAAATTAGCTTTTACAGTAAAACTCCAGAGTTCTGCCTGACATTCCAGGTAGCCCAGCAAAAGAAACTGTTTGAGAAGGCTCATGAGAACACTCACATCAGTGTTCCACTTTGTCCATGAAGAAAAGAAAAAAAGAGAGAAAAATGGAATCACAGAAGATGCTTTCTGAAACCTCGTGCTTATGGCCTGAAAGACCCTCCTCGGTCTGCATACCCTGCACATGGCAGGGCAGACACTGAAAGGTCTGAGTTCCAAATACAGAATCATGCCACCTTATTTTCTGCAGATGCCCCAATGATGACAAGTGAGAATTTGGGAGTTTACATCTGACAAGACTACTCCTGTTTACAGGCCAGAAAGTTCACAAGATCATGTCAAGTAACGGTAGAAATGGGTCATAAGTGAGAGTTACTAGCAACAAAGCTGCATATAGCAAACAGGTAGAAAAATGCCCAAAATTCAAATTCTGAAGATGCAAAGAATTTTTCAATTTACTTAGCGTACGGGGAAAAAAGACTGGAAGTGGTGAGCTTACTTTTGCAATAATGCGACTCCAAGGTGAAAAAAAAGATGAAAGAAAGCACTCTCCCACTAACTCAACGAGACCATTTTCAGCAGGCAAAGCGAGACAAAGGATGAACCAAGATTGGGGAAAACACCTTGGCAGCTGAAGGAAATGCAAGAGGTGATGGTAGGGAAGCAATCTCCCCATCTTGAGAAACTTGCAATGCACAGGGAAGGGCAGCCTCTGGTCTTGCTAAAAAAGGATTACAACAGTGAGAAAACGATGGAGAGGGAGGCAGAATACTGAGCTCCTGAAGGAAAATTGTAAAGAAAACATGAGTGGCAGCACTTCAAAGGCTGCCTGGATCAGACTGCAGGCACAGTCCTGAATGGTTGGACCTGGGTGTGGGAAGCACAGACCACCCTTCATTTTTTAGCAGAAAGTACATGAGGGGCTGAAAACAGAAACTGCACAGTTAATGCTTGGGCAAAAAGTCTCCAAACTTTCAAGTGCTTGTTCTAGATGCACACCCACTGGCACACACACTCCTGGGAGCACACGCACAGGCAAACACCAGGCAGAGCAATTTCTACTCCACATCCCATGGAGTGAGAAATTTAACTATTGGATTTTTTTCAATTTATTTTAGTCGACCCCTTTTTAAAATGACTGTTTAGCTTGAATCATTTTAAAATTAGCTCTTTCACTTTAGCTATTTTAACCTTCAGATAATTTTTTTTTCCACCACAGCTGTGATAATGGTGGTTCTGCTCCACTCTCAAACCATCTCTTCTGAGAAAAAGTTCAAAGTTAGCAGTATCAGCAGAAAGCTAAAACTGTGCTCTGCATAGTACCAACCAGTTCCTCAAATGTACTTTATACATATACAGCTTGATATCTCGACATTGTGCCATGGCTTGTTCTTGGATAGTGTCCTGCTGCTTGGTGTGGTATGTATGAATTCCAGCAAGGATATATATAAAAAAAAAAAAAAGCTGTATTTTGGGCTACTGGACTGTATGATTATATTTTCCATCTGTTGTCTTACTAACCTATAAAAGAACTGCAGTTATCTTGGACTGCTTGCATCCTTTGTTTGCTACGTTTTCCATTCAAATGTAGTATTGCTTTCTTAACCTCCTCCCTTCCTCAACTACTAGACTGAGCTTCCTGGGCAAGGGTTTCCCAGGAGACCAAATCCTAATGAAGAGCTTGGTCCAATGTCCATCTCCAGTCACTGGAAGATGTCTCAGTTACCTTTCAAAAAGCTTTGAATAGTGACTCAAGGTCACGTCCTCAATTTGTCTCGCTTCCAGAAACATGTCTCTACCCACCCCTCTTTTCTAGTCAGGGACAAACTGTTGGCAAACTTAACTTAAACAAGGAAGTTTAGGAGAAACAAATATCTGACAAATACCTGGTGATAATTTACAAATGCATTTCAGTTTGGAGTTTTTTGTGGTTTGGTTTTGGTTTTTTTTAGGTCTGATTTGGGAGCACTTCTTAATTTACATGGAAAACTGAACAGCTGTAACAATATATTTCCCCTTTTTAACTTCAAGCTACTTCAAGCAATGGAGTCTTCTCAAAAGCAGAATCTTTCCAGCTTGCTAATCTTTACATGCAGAAGCAAGTTCACATCCAGTTTCGCTCTATTTCACTGTTTAAGTGATTTCCAGAATAGTCTAACAAGAAAGACTTAGTGCTCTGCTGTTTGCAGCACATCAGCAGTTTTTTTTCTCTTAATCTGCTTCTTTCCCTCCCCTTTCACCCCCACAAAGTCATAAGCAGCCTCTAAAATCCAACTGTTCAATTGCTTCCCCCATGTGTGTTAACTCCAGTTCCAGTGGATCCTTCTATTATTATCCCCCTAACTCAAACATAACCGTACTACTACCATATTACTTCATCTAAGATACTCCCAGACCTCAGTTTGTCTACTACATAGGGCAACGTGTGGGTTCAGCAGCACCAGCCACGTTTAATGTTCATTCAAGAGCTGCTCTGTGCTCCCAGCAGCAGGTCTGTCAGAAGGGCTTTACATGGTGTCAGTACATGCCATGGGCAACGCCGGCCACAGGTGACCTCAAATCTGGCATTTATAGAGAAACTGTTCTGCTCCAGAAAGAGACCTGTGATGCTTTTCCAGCTGTACTTGCTTAACGAATATTAACGCATTTTACAGTGACCTTTCCACATGTACAGCTACCTGTTAGAGGCTAACGCTTTTACTCCCAGTGATGTTAACAGCAACGCTGCAGAAAAGTGATCGTACTAAACCAGTGTAGAGCAGAGTCTGGTGTTATAATTGCTCTTTTTCCTATCTTCTATGCAGAGCATGGTAACTGTGAAGACTTACTGCTCAGCAAATACAGGCTGAAAAGCAGCCTCCATTTTGGCAGTCATCTCTCCTCTGGTATAGTCTGTATCTTGTTTAAATCTTCACTTATTCCTTGTTTGAGATTTCCCCCTACCCCATCTGTGATTTTCAATAAATTCAGTTTAATTTTCAGTGACGCTTCTTTAAAATGTAGGTGAGAGCATAAAGGCTTCACATAGCTCATACAATCATGTATTCTCATTCCTGTAATATGGGAATTTTATGTAGCCCCTTTCTACTTTTTTAAAAAAATCCAGTATTAAAAACCCCAGCAGATGCCACAGCATGTAGCCAGCAAGCCTCAGCAAAGTGTCCACCTGCGCAAGATATATAGCTTTTAATTTCCTTTTGTTGACTCCAGAGCTTGCTTTTCTGCTTTCTCAGTGTCACTACTAGAAACAATGACATCAGTGTTTTAGAAACAGCAGCTGATACCGCTGCTCCTCCCCACCCACCACCGAGCCTCAAAAGCACAATACCACAAGGAAGATCTGTCAGTTGGTTAGAGACACACAACATGAAATAACGCTGCAAATTGAACAGCTTCTTGGTAAGCTCACGATCACAATTATCTGTCAGCACAACACACACCATTTACTTAGTGCTGAACATACAAAGCAAGACACTTAAGCAAAGATGAAGCAGCCAGGCAATGATCTGTTACCTTTTCCTCTGCGTAAAGGTATACAGAACTAGAGACACACAGAGCACATACCTATTTGTTATACCAACACACTACACTTGTCAAGTCAACACCACACTGCTGCAGCCTTCTACAGCTCACGAATAGCTCAAGTGATGCTTGGATCGGTTTGCAACTTTACGGACAGCTTCTAAAGTGAAGTGAAAGCATATGAACTTAGCCGGTGTAAATCAGCATGACTCCCATTAACTTGCAGGATGTTCTGCCAGCTGACACCAGCCTAAGTTCTCTCCCCTTCTTAACAGGGGAACTTGCAAAGAGAGGTGTTGGTTTTTTTCCATGCTAAGGGCAATTGCAAAGTTACATCCTCATCTGCAAACACAGCATCATCACACAGATTACTGCCCTTCTGTTCAGGTGCAGTGGATACTACGAAAACCAAAGATGATGCTAGCATGTATAACTGATGTACGTATCTTAGAAGTCAACTTCCTTACCTTGTTACTATTCCAGTTTACTTTATTATTGCTCATTTACTTTTTTGCATTTCACTTAGGTTAGCCATAGCCAATCTAAACAAAACATTCATTTTAGTAGTGTGCACAAAGTTCTTCAGGATGTCATCTACAAAAAAATGCTGATGTGTCAAGACTGGGGACAGTGCAGAAGATGTATTCATTTGAAAAGAAACCATTTCTATTAAAATGAAAGAGGTAAATATATTAAAAAACCTGTTGAGCTTCCCTTGAGAACATGTTCCAAGCCTAAATGAACCAGTGTTGTTTTGGATGATACTCTAAAAATTTCACTAAAGGCGCTACTTACTAAATGTTCTGCATGAACTAAGGGGTCTGTGTGCTGTCAAAGGTGGTCTAGGAGTAGCTTAAGTGTGCAGGTGACACTTGGTAACCGCCAACACTGAAACTATTGGCTGCTTGCTGACTGTAAGGATTAAAACCATCTACTCCCCAAACCATGCCTACAAATCCATACACTCCCCAACCATGTGCAACTACATTTATCAAACTAAGAGAGTCTTCTCCAGTGACCTCAGGGTGTATTAAGAGTGAGTGATACTCAAAACAGGATATAAAGTCCACTTTAATTTGTAACTAAGATTTACGATGGGATTTACAATGTGAGATGGCAGTTCACAGCCTTGTTTAAAAAATATTGCAGATGCCATGTGATTTGTTAAAAAAAAAACCCCAAACAGGAAAGAGAACGCAGGTGGTAGAAGATACACACCATGGAGGCATGCAGACCTCTGACTGCGGGTGGCCAGTTAGTTTTTATAGGAATGATGCCATAAACAAATAGAGCAGCACCTTCCTTCTGCAGACCAAAAAATGCTTTGGAATAGGTCTTCTTATATTTATAGTGAAATCCTCTCAGCTTGACCAGTTTCAGGACATTATCAAATATGACTACACAGACACTCATAAAGTGTTCCATAAAGAATTGAAAATACCTCTCATTTTCATGCAGATAACTAATTTCTGCAAGGTGCTCAACTGACAGTCAAGAAGAGCAAGCCTACCCATAGAAAGGGATGTCATAAAAAATGGCAAAACCAATTTCATATGACACTGATAATGGCATGTTGAGCATTCCAGGGCCTTTGCAGGGGAATAAAAACAGGCTCTCTGATGCCAAAGCCACCAGTATCAATACTAAGGCTGTCAGAAGGCTGTTCTGGCACCGATATTTGTCTATTAAACAGTAAACAGCCACCAGATATTAACAACTTGCCTCAGTGCGTAAAGTGAGTATTATTCCCTCCTGTAAAGCGGGACTTCTCGCTCCTTCTCGTCTATATGTATCTGAAAGTTAGGCATCTAGGCTGCCTCCAGGGCTAGAGTGAAAACCAAATCCCTCGAGAGTGACTCACCCCTTTCTTCAGTGTGAACTGCAAAAGCAGTATAAATCACTCCAGCTAGAGGCCCAACTTTTAGATGGATGAAGTGCAGTGAGACAAACTTTACCCTCAATGTTTAACCTGACTCCAAGGTACCCCAAAACCACACCAGATCTTTTTTGTGAAAGGGGAGCCAAGTTAAGAGTCCAGCTCACACTCATGTTTTTGTTCTCATGCTTGCACGTACCTGGTTAGGTGCTTCTGGTGGCATGGGGGATGGCGATTTGGACTGGAAAGCATCCTGGGACATGAATCCAGAATCATGGGAGGACACACTGGACAGCCTCATGGGTGCCTGCTGAGGCAGATTGGAGCTGCGATAGCGATAGTGTGAACTAGGTGAGTGCGAGTGCGAGCCACTGGACCGGGAATCACTACTGTTAACGCTGTTCAGACTGCTGTGAGAGACAAAAGGAACAAAGAAAGGAAAGGGGAGAGGAAAAGACACAAGGGCGGGGTGGGGAGAGACCCATATACAGTACAATTAACATTCCACACGTCTCTAGCCACAGGCAGCATAAACCAGAAAAGAAAAAATGTTGACAAATTAAATTTGAATATATATATATGCACATATATATCAGTAAAGAACTGTAAGCAGCTGCAGTATCCCTTGTGATCACAGAGAAAATGGCATTTTACCTTGAATTTCACTCAAATGATCAAATTCTGTAACCACTTAAAGAGTTCAAAGTCAGGTTAGGGATGAAGGGATTGCTACATGCCCTCTCTAGCATTTGCACAGCACTTGCACAAAAAATTGTCTGCTGTCAGCTCTCTGCTCAGCTCTCTCCTATTCCTGACTTACACCTTGTTGCTCTTGCACCAGGTCCCAGATTTTCAGTGGGATCTCTAGCAGGAGGTCCAAAGGCATTGCAGTTCACCTAAAAGTCTGCCTCTAGGCATGCCACTGCAGTCAGTCAGCAGGTTAACGTGTGAGACTTTTGAAAGCATCACAAAACCCCACGCTTCAGAGTACCTGGGACAAGTTTGGCTCACATGAAGGCTTTCTACCAGAAAAAAAAGCATGTGAGGGCATATTGAGTGAAGCCAAGCCTCTGGGTATGTAGCTTTAGTTAGTAAAAAGAAAGAAATCAGAGAATTAAAGCCTCAAATTAATTTACATGAAAAAAAAAGATACAATTTTTCAAACAAAGAAATTGCATTTTTAATCTCCAGTATCCATGAATGAGAGCAACGACATGCCAGCTGCAATGTGGGAGCCTTTGAAGCTTCCTGCTGGGGTGGCTGAGCAGGACTAGCAGGATGCACCAATTTGAAGGCAGCTTCCTACCTCCACTGGCAGAAGCCCACTGACTAGCTGAAGGGTTGGCTCTAAAGGATACCTGGGTGAGGGCTGCACCTCCTGTTCACAAATGCCATGTACACAGAAGATGTACCAGCCAGCCTGGAGCAGGGGAAGAGGAGCTCTTGCTTATTTTACCCATACACAACAGCCTGTTGCCATACAGGTTTTACTACACAAGAAGATGAGGTTGATTAGGTACAGATGGTGGATTTTTTGGTTCTTTTTGCCATTTTCTTTTACAGCTTCAGGATATTGCATCTTTAAGCCTGTGCTCATTGCTCTAAATATGCATGTTTTCACATATATATATAAAAGCACTGATTTTTTTTTTATATATATCTGCATGCAGAGACAAGTAGGTACATAGAAGTCATGTTCACTTGTTCTGACATGCTATAAGTAACTTTGCTCATACACAGGGAACCTGCAGTACATTATTCAGAAAGCAAACTAAAAGGTAATCATTTAAGAGCAGCTAGAAAGGTGTTGAGCAGAATACACAATAGGATATCTTCCTTTTCAGTAAAAGGAAAGAGTAAATGTAGACACCAGGGTATAGGGGCAACATGCTAATAAACTGTTTTAGGAGAGAAAACAGTTTTTACGGAGAAAGCATAGACAGAATCCAGTGTTTCAACATATTTCAGGACAGCATTAGACAGCATTAAACAGTCAAAAAAACTTGTATCAAAAAAGCATTTCCATCTACCAGACTGATAGGGCAATTGCCAAGGATGTTTTCCCTTTTCAAACAGTTTAACTTACTGATTAGTAACAGCTACTTAGAGTAATCTAAAAAGTCATCACATGAAAAACAGAAAAGGAAATTATGAATGAACAATCTCAGAGCTTAGATCAGTACAGTCTGCTCTTTGATCTGAAATGGATTCAAGAGAACTGAATCAAAAGCATCTTCAAGTTGTCTTGAGTTCAAAAGTTGTTCAGTCATGCCCATCCTTTTCAACATTCCCAGTCACACACTTAAACAGATAAAGACCATGAGGGATTTATTTCACTAAGAGTGGTTATTTAAGATTTATGTATGCATACAAATCCATACCACAGTCTGAACCTGCCTCCCTTTGCCCCCAGACAGGTTAAAATTAAGTATTACCAGTCTACTTACCTGCAAACACTAGATTTTCTGGACATGGTAGTACTGGGAGAGGATGGAGGAGTCTGATAAGACCAGCTGTAATCAGAACCTTTCAAATCTAAAATTACCTGATGAAAGATAATCAACAGCATCAAGGACGTGGAAAAATTTTTCCCCTATTAACAGAAAGCATCTGCTTGTCATACAACATTCGTCACCACTACAAACTTTCAGAACCAATTGACCCAGTCTCAGTTCTCTTCCAGATTTACACTGTGTAGATTACACAGAAGAGTCAGCTTCACCCTTGGCTTTCCAGGAACTACCATACTTCAACACTAGGGCTGCTATCATGGAAGGAAAGTTCAGATTTGAACAGAATAATCTTTAAAAAGTAAACTGGAGATTTATTTTATGCATGTTGTAAGCTGCTTTGGGTTTTCCCCCCCTTAAAAAAAAAAACTATTACAGCCTTAGAGTTTAAAAAATGTTGCATTTTAAAAAAAATAATCAAAGATTCGATATTCAACCACAGCAGAGCTTCCCTCTTTTACACTTCCAGGTCAATGATAAGGTGATTAAGGTACGACGAGAAAACTGAGTTCACACAGCAGGGCTGTAGAAAAAGGTCCTGCTTGGAGTCATTTAATGATACACATTTTCCTATGCATTTTAAGGACAGCATGGAAAAGTGCTTGAATGTTAGACTCCATCAAGCCATCTAATCCCACCAATCTTGTGACCACATAAAGACAGGGATGCTCAAATGTAAGGTGAGAAGATGGCACTCATTCCTCAGGAAGTCTCAGCAGAAATTGGGCATCTTCATAAACTCTGAAGTGTTACTGCTACAGCTTCACACTGGTCTCACCAAATACTTTGGGAGCACTGAGTTGGTACTTCAATTTTTTTAAATTGCTTATGTTAAAAATAGCCTTGCTGCAGTGAAGCATATACCAAACACAAAATTAAGCCACTAAATGCTAGCAGTCAATATTCCTCACAACACAAATGGAAAACTGGTACAAGCCACAAATAAAAATGTTTTTCAGGTAACAAGAGCTAACCTGTTCACTTGAAGATGGCAATTTGTGTGGATCCATGGTGAGACTTTTCAGATCATCTGATATGGTTTGTAAATGGGTTATTTCCCCTAGCATTGATATTTCTTCTTCCTGAAAAGACAAAAGAGCAAGGCTAATCACAGCTTTGGTTTTAAAAGTCAGACCCATAAGACATTACATGACCTTTTTATTTTTGCTGATGACTGTGGGAACGCCCAATGGAGGCAGTTTTTCTTTGTCCATTAAGCAATCACTTCGTATGAAAGAGGGTTGAAAATCTTCAGTTCTATAACTACTTTAAGACTGCTGTAAGTTCCAGCAAGGGTAAGAGGCCCAGAAATCTTTTCTCTTACCAATGAGATAAATGTTTCAGCCTTCTTTTTGAGACATCTTCAAAAAAACCAGTGTCATTCTTGCCACATTTTGAGAAGATTTAACTCTTCTATGTATATGCACTAATGTGCCCTAAGGATTTTAACACTGAACATAAACGGGGGTTAAACTCATGCTTTTTGCTAGTTTTTGGAAACTTTGAGATAAACGCACTATACAGGTACAGAGCGTTAATCCATCTATGATTCATTCTGGCTCAAACTACATCAACAGCTAACTCAGATGACTCCTGCACCGTAAGTTACCATAGTAATCCCTTAGCTACCATGGCAATTTCATCTAGGTCCTCAGAGTCTGGAATTCACCTCCTCCTGCTCAGCCATAACTTCCCTACTTCTCTAGCCAGGGTTTTCTGTTGAGACTGATGCTTTTTGTAAACCAGCATTAAGAACATTTTCCCAGTACACTGGAGACCCTTCAGAAATGCATCATGCTTGCACAAAGCCACAAACAGTTCATCACCAGGCTTCAGACAACCTGAGGTGATGAAAATATACTCAAACCTTTTCAATGAACTGAAAAAGCTGTCATGTACAAGGGAAAGGGCTGCCAGAAAACTGCATGGAAGCAGCCTGCAATCTGTCAGATTATACACACAGGAGAGGTCTTGAAACATTTATCAGCCTTAGCACTGGAGCAGGAGTAAGAAAGATGTATATTAAAATGTGATGTTAAGAAAAAAAGCAGTGGAAAAAACTGCTCAGGTCAGTATGCATAGGGAACTCAAGCCCACTTAAAGTCTTTGTACCCATTGTCTCCCCATTAGTCATCTTGAAAGTTTTCAGTGTCTTCGGTGGCTGAATTACTCCAAATGCCTGCAAGAAAGGTCCCAACTCTCATCACTTCCTAGGCAGAGAGGCAGGCTGAATACTGGTTCTAGAAATTCATTCCTAAGACATAACGAGCTACTCTTTTTAGAGGCTTTTGGCCACTTAATCTAACTTGTGAATGGTACCGACTTAAAATTGAGAGCTCTTACTATCACAGGCCGCAGCATTGAGATGAAAGTACAGAATCGACCGCGCTCCTCAATCAGAGCTTTTCTGACAGCTTGCTTCTCGGTTTCTTCAAGCAGCAGGTACTTATCATTGACATCTTGTAAAGCACTATCCAACTGGGGCTGAATGTCACCCCGTCCTGTATGCAGGAAACAATCAAGAGTACATTTTATCAAAACTGTGTATCTCCATAGAGGAAGACCTTACTTTAAGCCAGCACTGCTGCTGGATTGTGCTTTTGCAATTCCAAGTCTCAACCAGCATCTTCCCTTAATTCAAATTAGTAAGGTTTTTTTCCCCTCAATTAAAACAAGCATTTCATGGCATTTATTTTTTTCTCCTTTTGCACAGAATAGAAAGGCAGCTCAATTCAAAAGGTTTCAGCTAGCCAAAGAGCATTTCACATAAGGACTTTCTCAAAGTGTTAGCTGTAGAAACCCTTCACATCGTCCTTGCTGAAAATCAACATCTTACTGAAAGAGCATTAACCACTAACCCCTGGTATATTCCTCTTCCTTCCTTTTGTGCTTAGTGAGGTCCTAATGACAATTTTGTGGAGTCACTAAATGAATGAATGAATCTCTTATGTAAGACGGTACTAAGGACATGTTACCGATCATTGGACCACTGGATTCAAGTACTCTACATAAGCAACTGCTAAGACAGTTTTCTTTACTCCAAAATCCAAAACAAAACCAAAATATCAACGTATCAAATACATATTAATGTCCAGAATTTGTCTATGGAAATAAAGAAAATATCAATCAAAAAGCTTCACTGTGCTAATTATAGTCAATTCATAATAAAACTTTCTGTGACACTTAAGTACCTTATTCTGCTCCACCTGTTTACTCTGCATCATGCCAAAAATTTATTCCTCTAGGAATGAAGAGCTACTGCTTAGCCATAGTATTACTGAGCCAACAACGCTGCAGTTGCAAGATGCTTTCATGCAGCTTACACCCCTAAATATTTTAAAGAATGTCAGTTGTCTAAATTTGTCTCAAATCTCCCTGAAACACCATTGCATGCAAATTAAATATCCAGGTATATATTCATGCCACTGTTGCTAAATACCAGGAAGACAATATTGAAAAATGTTGGGTGAGTTACAAGCAACTACCCAAAATCAGTTTTTATGGACAATAACCCTTCTGCATGGAGGACTTAAAGTTACAAGGAAGAGGAAGAAAAAAGTCTCTTGATGCATGCAGTTCACAATAAGGATGACTCAAGGTCAGGGTTACAAAGGAAAAGCTTTGCCTTTTTGTTTTATGTATTTCTTCAGTACTCCAGAGCGAGGTGAAGTCATCAGCTCCCCTGCACTGATACACAGCCAGAGCCGCAGGAAAAAGAGCAGCGATGGAATCAAAGCGAATCACGCTGGCTTAGCAGCATTACAGACTGGATATATCCAAATGTCCTCTGTACAAAGTCAGACATAGTCCAGATACCCACAAGCAGAGCTCTGCAATGGATCCTCAAAAGAATCATGTGCAGTGCAACACAGGCATGGCCACCGCCAAGGCCACCTGGGTACCAAACTGCCAGCAGGAACACCCAGTGTCTGATCCTGTAGATCAGGCTGACAGGTGTAATGTGGTCATAAAAATGTTTTGGAAGTAAATAACTTTAATAACAGACTTTGAAGTCGCAGTCACCTGCTTCCTCTCTCAAAATTAACATCTGCCAGAAACAAGTTATAGAAGAGGTTTGGATAACTCCCTGAAGGTTCTGTGCCTTCTTCTCCACCACCCTTTGGAGACAAACCGGGCCTTTCTGCCTGAAAACTGTTCTGTACATTTCAGGCCCTTCCCCATACTCTTCTTTACGATCAGATGCAGTGATTAAACATTTTGTACTTCTCTGGAGTTGTTCTTTAAAATTCCTTATGAAACTAAGATTTGCATTATTGCTCAGAAGCTTTATTCTGAGAGCTGACTGGAAAGGAAATTACACCCGGTGAAATCATCTCCTGTTGTTCAAACGTAGATACTGGCTCACTACCATGGATGTACCAAATGTAAGATACATTAGTTGCAAACTAAATGACACACTCATTAGTTCAGCTCTGGAGAACTGCTGTCAATGTTCAGCTGCTCCACCATATGATCATGCACATAAGGCAGTAAATCCTTGTTAAATGCATTTGCCTACACAATAAGAAGACGCACTCTTAGAAAGCAACTGGACTCCATTGATAAAGTGGGTTCACTTATGAATTTATGTGGCCTTCACAGAGTACCACACCGTGGGCCAGAGCAACAAGAGCACCCAAAACATGGGGCAAAAATAAGCCTCATTTACCCTTGTGTAACTCACTTAATTCAATAAAGTTACCAGGATAACCTTCAGGCTGTGTATTTTAATCCTTTGGCAAAAGCACATGTAAAACTGCATCGCTCTCCAACATCCTCTGTACCTCTACGACATTTCCATTTTATTCTTTTAAGTGAGTCAGGACATTAACAGACATACCAGCTCTTCACTGCTACTTTCACAGACCCGTTTGTATGCTATGGTTCTTGGGCACCTGTGCAGTCAGTGAAAACACACAAGCTGTCTGGGATATAATTCAGAGCGGGTAACAAGCTTACGTGAATCATTTAAATGAGGCTCTGAAGTCAGATGTTTACATGGCATGGATACAGCTCCCTCCTGACATCTCCTTGCAACTCATCTTTTAGGAGCAGGAAAGCTTTATTAACATCCTGTGAAAGCTCCATAATGCAGACATCAATCTAGCAAGCCTTTTGAAATCAGGCATAACTCTTCCCACTCCCTGCATCTCCAGCTGCCTCCCATGGCACTCAGCTCAGGAATTTGAGGGATGAGATCTCTGCCCAGTTTAACCAGTTTCCTTTGCTAAGCACAGCAGAGCACATCCTCTCAACAGCACTCCTGCACCCAAAGGACACCAAGGATGTGAGGGCCAGCTGCTGGTCACCTCTGTTCCTCGCCCACCGTGGGTCTCTGCTAGTTTGAATCCACTACTTATCTCAGAAGGGAACATCAACCAATGGAGAGCAATGCAGTTCTTTTCCCCTTTGAATTACAAGAACGTCACTTGTCTATGGCATCCCTGACAACTCATTCCATTATTTTTGCTGTGGACATGAGGCACATTTTGATAAGGACCATCAGCAACTGATTATTCTCTCTAGCCCACATTCTCTGGCCTTCAGGTTACCCGTTCAGAAATATCTCCAAACCCACACAACTACTGTAGTGACAGAAAACTGTTCCAGAACAGTCTCATCATGAAGCAGCTGTAAAAGTCCACCTGGAAGGACACTCCTACCCCAGCTGCAGACAGGTTTGAATGACCCACCAAAGCAATCAGCATTAGCAATGGTCAAAAGCATCAAATGCAGTCCACAGGTCTCTCTCTGGTCTGCAACCAGCCAGACATGAACGTGATGCAGGGATGGTTCTGCAAAGCACATCTGCTTGCACTTGGAAGAACAAGTCAACAATCTGAAACCTGAGGAGAAATTCAAATCCAGCCCTTCTCAAGGTGGAGCTTTGGTGCTGTAGAGAGAAGCAGAGATGCAAGACCAGAAGTTGTGGGCTGGCTTCTCCAACAGCACCACGCTCCAACAGCCCAGGGCTTTGCGGCTTGACACTGGCAAGTAACAATTAATGAACTGCAGAGAGCTCAACTGCTTCTCATCGATATTAACATCAACCCACTGCTAGTCCAGGGACAGCCTTAACATGTTACCTTCAAAGCAGGTGCTTCACAATGACATGCAAGAGTTTTAAAGGACCAACATGCATTAAAACCTCAGTTTTACAGCGTTCTGTGTGAATCCTGGCTGAGAGCCTCATGCAGCTTCTTAAATAACCATTGTTCAAAAAGAACTTTAGTAAAGGAAACATATTAGGGAGAAGGAAAAAGGTCAATCTAATTTTCAACCCAATTCATGCCTATATTTTATAAGACAACTTAAATTAGCAATGCTGTCAGCAACAGCAAAGGAGAACAATGATTTTTAAACATTCTCAGTGCAAGTCTGACTGCTAAAGTTAATGCTGTTATTGACAAAGTAATGCAGCAAATATTGGTGAAATTATTATTTTCCACATTCTTACTTAAAAGACTGCTCCCTTGCACTTTTTAAGGGGGTCTGCACAGAACTTGAATATTCAATATTGGACACTTTACAGTAGAGTAGCAGAATTTACACTGTATAAGACAATGCAGAGCACACCTCTACACATACAAACCAAAGCAGGCTCCAAGTCATTTACTCCCAATCACCTTCTGTACAAGAGCATACCTGCTTCAGCTGCCTGGATGAACAACCCCTCTAAGTCCTGCCACAGTAAAGCAAACAAATAAACTTATACTGCTCTAGGTTGAGAACAGAAGAATTCTGCCGCTTTCTGTAATCACAGAAAGGTGGAAAATCTCATTGCTGGGGTTAACTTCAGATGCCTTCAGCAACCAAATCTGAGTCTTTCTGGTGGCCACTGGAGATCTGAATCAGCTGCTAATATTCAAGAGTGTTAATCCGTTCCTTAAAAGTTCCAAGTTAACAAAGGAAACTTGCAGATTCAATTACGAACCAGAAAAAACACAAAGTGTGGTTTCAAAAAAGGAGAAAAGCAGCAGGCACCACAATGCCCAGCTCTAGGAGCCCTGCTGAGGCACCTCAGTTGAGTCTCCCAATCTAATCCAGGCTTCCGCAAAGGGCAACACCTACATCATTACACTACAAGTGGAGGTATGATTATTTCTCTCAAATTCAGAAACACTGTGTTTCATTCACAAGAAGATCTCAAGGCAGGTACTACAAATTTGCAATACAACTGAAACAGCACTCCAATTTAAACAGATCTGAGATGTGATCAGGCAGCAGAAGAGGAGACAATTGTGATGCTGATTTCCACCCCTTTCCCAGCATGAAGTTAAATATAGTGGTTTCTTATCTATCAGTTAAGAAAGGTGCATGCGATTTTCAGAAGAAAGGGGGACTTGGATCACAGGTTTACAGAGAACAACACTAAGGACTTGAAGCTCTAGACTTTAAAAGTCATATTGACAATAAGATATTCAATTATTTGAACATCACCTTGATGCGTGTCTATTCCATTTAACTTCTCTCCCCACTGTGACACGATTTATCAGTCCATGTTAACCCCTTTCTAGAATAAACCAGAGGTTTATCTACAATACTGATTTTCTTCTTTTCAGTGTTCCAATTAGATGCCAAAAGAAAATAAATCAAAAGATGGTTTGTTCATTAAGATTAGGCAATATTTTAATTTCATTAGAAATTAAAGTCTAGGCAGTTAGTGGAGACCAGACACCATAAAGAGGCCACAGCAAGGGCTACAATAAACCAGCCACCAGGGTTACAGCATGGCACAGACTTACCCAGAGCCTCAGCTGTCAGGCAGGTGCGCATGGTGAGAAATTGCAGGACACAAAATTGACACAGAAAGGAAAATAAAAAAAGTCAAACTGGTATTCCAGCATTCCTAGAGTTTAGACATTATCATCAGCGCCAAGACAAGAGAGCGAGCAGTTTGGACTAGACTATTTTGACTTCTTCCGTTGCTGATAAAGACAAACGCATTAGCTTTGCTTCCTGATGAGCTGCTGCAAATTAAACTCCTGCTTATTTACCATACAGTTTTATTTTAAGAGACTTAAACCAGTTTAGGAACTTTGTTTAGCTTGCAGATTCCTAGGTGAGAACATGTTAACCTGTGCTTCGGAGAAAGTGCACAACACAGACAACTGTCAAACTCTGGTCAAGCTGACGAAGTGGCACAAATCTCATCCTCTCACAGGGAAGAGGCAACTTGAACTTGCAAAACTCTAGGTGGGTGCTGCATTAGTAACCACAGTGCTTTTTGATGTTCTCTACTGCAATTACATTAATAGATTGTTAATTAAATTAAAAGCTAATTGCTGATGCAATGTGGAAGAACATCAAAAAGATTAACTATGATATGTGTATTTTAATTAAAAAACTTTATAAATAAAGTTTTGCAATAAACCTGGCTTGCTGTCAAAATGAGGGGAACTATCTAGAGGCATTCAAAACTCAAGGAATGAAAATAAGTCAAAGAACTATCTCTGGCCACTGACTTTGCAACATGTCTTCAATGAATTTTTATAAAGGGAAGCTTACATTAGAAACTGGGGGGCCAAGGGGGAACACCAAAAACACTCTGCAGGCACCACGGCCTCATCCACACAGAATATTTTCCCTGCAACTGGTAAGTACAATTTGCTCATTAGCTTCCCTCCTCCTGAGCTGTATCATACTGACTCCACAGTGAGTCCTGGCTCTCACTTTAGTCATCGTGCGACACAGTTTAAAGGAGTAAGACTATCTCCTGTCAGAGGAAGAGTCTGGCTGGGGGTCCTCCCTCCCCAGCCTGCCACTCCAGACAGGGCAAGCACCAAGTATAGAAAGAGAGCAAAGTACTTAAATAAGAAGGTCAGCACTTGCTTTAAGAACTGAGATGTTCTTCAGTGATAATTACGTTGAAGAGCTTTCTGTTTTTCAGTTGAGTCACTGGGTTTGTGCAATCATCCTTGAGAGGAGTATAACAATATTACAGTTTCAAAGACCAGAGCGTAAGACAAAACAGCTGCAAAGGCTCTAAAACACAAACAGGTCATCTTTGCTAACCAGGAGGAGGGGAATAAAAAGCACTTTTGGCAGTATTACAGTAAATTAATAATCACATTCTACTCTCTCAACTTCATTAAAAGTAAGAATACTTTCCAAAACTGCTGCATACTCAGAAGTAGAGGTTGTGAGTTTGGATACTCAACGTTGATGGGCCACAAGAAGAAATGTTGTACTGAACGTTAAGGGCATTCTGCAGAAACTTCTATGAACGGCTTAGAGATAAAACTCAGTTAACACAGTAACACGTGTTATATTATTGGGAGTGTTACATACAACTCCTTTTCACAAATCCACTTGGATTTAAACATTTTTCTCAAAGCTCACACACACAGAGTGTCACACGAAGAACCTGAAAATGAAACCTACCAGTCAAGTTATAGGCAGAAGGGAAACCTGTCTAGTTAAATCATTAATAGCCAAGCTGAATACAGAAAATGAAGCCAACATGCACTCCAGATTTTACATATACATACATTCAGTTATATTTTAAGTTAGTTACTTGATGCTTTTTTTTTAAACTAAGAATCATGCATTTTGTTAACCTTCTGAAATGGTTTACATGCAGAGCCACAGCTGCTGTCTCTCCTCTGAATTCAATATAGCAGCAACAGCTTCTAGCAGCTATGGATCCACTTATGGGGCCCTGAGTCAGCAGAAACCTAAACATGGCATTTATTTTAAATATATGCATAATTATTCTGCTGACTCAGGTTAGCTGGGCTGACTTCTGATGTCCAATGTTTGTCTGAAAACAAAGAGCAATTTAGAAGATGTATGCAGTTCCATGCACTACTTAGCTTCATCTGTTCAGACAAGAGCTAACTTTCAATGCTGAGGTGGGCAACATGCCCTGCAGGCCTGTTCCCCTTGGGAACAAGGGTGTAAAGAACAGGATGCACCTTGAAGATCACCATGACACCCCTAGGGACTGCATGGATCTGGGAGGTGCACCAGGATCCTATTTAGATGACACATATTTAGATTTCATATGGATTTTTTTTTTTTTTTTTAATGGTCAAAGACAACAAAAAGAATGAAAATTATCCCTGTAAGGTCTTTTGAAATGCAAGACCTTCATTTACACAGGCTTGTCATTTCACCAGATACACTCTATCAAACTTCCAAAAAGGACCCCTAAGACCTTTTTGTTTAGTTTGGAAAGCTTAGTGTTTTCCCCATCACTTCAAGCTTTGGAAACACCTTTATTGCAATTAACACACCTACTCTGCAAACATAATTTCTAATAAATGATCTTAAATGCCCAGCCTGAACTTTCAACTTGGCTGCATGGAACCAGAACAAACAGACCATGCAGAAGCCAGAGAACAGGCAAACCCCAATGTATTCAGCCCCTCAGCGCTAAGGTGGGGTGCCCAACCTGTAGTGCTCCTGCCAGGACAAGCCACGCAGCCGATGGCCCTCTCTCCCAAATGTCCTTGGGATGCAGGCAAGGAGCAAGGAGCTATACATGCTGCAGCCTTCGGCTACGAGAGGGAGCCTCTGCAGCCCGATGCGGCAGGGAGAGAGGACACCACTGCCATGATGCGAACGAGAAAAGTAGAGAGTTATATTTGAGTTCCTAGATCTGAAGCTGCCCAAAGCAGAAGAAAACCACTTTCCCATCCAGTCACGGCAGAAAAAGCTTGAAGGATGTTTTTAGTAGCATGCACAGTATTTGAGCAAATCCAGAATTCAGCAAACATCTCACTTGCCCACAAATGATCATAAGGTTAATTCAAAAATATTCTTACAAGTGCTAGGAAGGGAATGAATTGGTTGTTTTACAGTTCCCATAGGTGAGTCAGTAACTTTACAGAAAAATCAAAGGGACAGGTCCTGCTTGAGGAAGAACAGAACAAAAAAAGTAAGTCTGAGCAACAGGGAAACAGAAGAGTTGAAGACACAGTAAGACATTCATGCACTCAGCCACATGCCTGCCAGGAGAGCGTGACCCAAAAGTTTCCCTGCCCATAGATCAAATCTCATCTGTAACCTAAAGCAGGTTCACTTCTGCAGCTTTATCATTTTATAAATAAACCGCTTCTTGATTTTTTTTTTATTCTTCAAGTGACAGCAAGAGCAACACACTTCACCACGTAGCACATTAAACAGATCTGTCAAGGGAGGTACACACAAAAAAGTTTTAATAACATTTGACACTGCACTGATACCAATGCTTTATTTCTTCAGGATAGGGATCAAAAAGGCCAAGGGGGGAAAAAGCATCTACTACTTTTTTTTCTTCTATATTTAAGCACTGTAGATAACTTGCAAGAAGACAGGGAGAACTTCCTCCCACCTCCCACCCGCTCGTGCTGGGAACCCACAGGGTCAGCAGCTTTGGGCGCTCACTCTCGCAGCCATATGAGCCCTAACACCTCACTGCAGTTCTGCCCTCCCCAGGGGCCATGAGAACAACTCTCAGCTTCTCAAAAATACTGCACCTCCTCCTTTCCCCTATACTGGCTATCTGGGAGTCTTCATCACTTTCACCTTCCCTGTACATGTCCCTCTGCGACCAGCTTTAACCCCACCTGAGTCCCATTGGGTTTGTGCTCTGGACCCAAACACCATGTGTGTGACAGCAGTTCCCAGGGGGACAGCACAGAAATACAGCAAGTTCATTAACAACTCCAAAAGCATGTTGTAACAGCAAAATTAAGCAAGGGAATGACATTAAAAAAAAAAAAAAAAAAAAAAAATGTTCAATCATACCATGGCTGCTATAAAAATGAAAGCAAAATGAGGCCTGTTCCA
>JAVJGI010000040.1:16760852-16851411 GCA_035590275.1 Ibycter americanus | reverse complement strand
GAAGCAGTTCGAGAGTGAGGGCAAAACAGCTCCCCAAAGCCACGCTGCTTGCCCACGGGGTAATAAATCCCGTTTGGGAGACACCCCGGCCGTGGGCAGAGCTCCCAAGAAGAGGCTGCCTCCATGTTGGTCGGTGGCACCCCCGCCACCCCTGCTCGCAGGAACCGCGCTGCGCATCCCGCCGTTCTCCAGCCTGCATCCCGCCCAGCGGGGCTCCCGGAGCCGGGCGCTGCCAGGCCAGGCTGCCGGCGCCCTGTGTGACCTTGGTCACATCTTCTGTGTGCCCCTGTTCTAACAGGTTATCTCGGCACTTGGCGTGGTGTTTGCCACATGCTGCACGGAACGCTTCGTGAGACTTCCAGAAGTTAAAGACTGAGAAAAGAGAAACAAATGTGTTTACAAGTCCCTTACAAATGGCGTGATAGTATCTGCGTTAATACAGGCCAACATTTTAGTTCTCAAATTCAGGTAAAATGATTATAAATGGTGTATTCGAGCATCTTTTTTTGGTAAAAGACCAACATCGTTGAAGAATACAGGCATTTCCACCCTAAAGAAAGCAAAAGGGAGTCACATTTGTGAAAAGCCAGATATTTTAACCTGGAGATACCATGAATGAAAGTAGATGTAGGAACGTTAAGCAAAACCTCTTTCACTTTGGAATGTACAGATTGTGTACAGGCTTACGGCGGAGCTAGTAATGTATTACTTGACCTATTTTTTTAAGCCAATGAAAGATGTAGGTTAACTTCATCATCGTGTGTTTTTAACCACTTTCTTCCAGAAACACAGCAGCATTCTCTAAAGCTACTGCATGTCACAGTGTTTATACCACAGTCTCTTCTTTTGAGAGCCTAAGCCTCATAATATAGCCTGATCATACTTCCATTAAAACAGCAAGGCGTGCTCTTCATTTCCTTAGTAGGCTCATTAGCGAATTCTGATTGTAAAGAAATTATCTTTAATTTTTTTATTTCACGAAGAATCTTTATCTTCAAAAATTTCTCAACGCTACGCAGATGAATTATCTAGGGAAAAGGAAATTTTCTCATTACTGCAGCAATTTAGCTGCCATTTCAATCAAGAGTGTCTGTAGTAGAGACCTCTTTCATGCTTAACCTTAGGGAGTGTATTGCGTAGACGAGAGACCTACAAAATGAGGAATCTTGGACAAGCAACAGAAAAAATGCGCGTGTGGAATATTTGTTGAAATGATTGTTGTTAGGTAACACATAGTTGCCCGAGGACACAAGTTCCGATACGATACAATCAAACGAGACTGTATTAAATAATATAATGTATGGATTTAGCAGATCATTTCCAATGCTTAATATTCACTGAATGGTGCCATTTGCTCATATTTACTTAAACTGTGAGAATTCAAACAATATTCAAAATGCTCTGTACAACTAAAGGAAAACTTCCAGCACACAGTGAAATCAGTCTCTCAAGAAGCATGAAAGTACTGATGTGGATTTGCTGGTTCTTCCCGTGCAGTCTGCAACCAAACCTGAACACACACTCACTCTCCAAGCGTAAAAGATGAGCCTCTACCAATGTACCTGTCTATCTGCCAGCTGTGGGTGGTGGCGGTACCTTCACTCTGTTATAGACGTTGCAAAAGGGGACCTTTTGGCAATTTTTTTTCTTCAAGGGGAGTTCATCGCTATAAGATGCCTGTAAATGGAAGGCCAGTTGTGACAGGAAAACATAAACTGCCTTTGGATCAGTCTTGGAAGAGAAAAACGCATTTATAGAGGACTCATTCCCAGAATTGCAAGTGCTTAGTGGAGAGCTGTTGGTACCGTACTTTGGTAATATCAGTGAACCACATGTTTTTATACTTATAAAAAAATATATTAATATACATGTGCGCGCTCTTCAAAAGTGCTAACTGGAAATCTGAAGACAGAGAAGTATGGGTTTGACCTAGTAGGAATTCTATAAAAATCAAAATATAATTGTGGTTCTGACGTTCTGCAAGTACCAAATTAATCCACGTGACCATTTCAAAAAAGCTTAAATAATGGTTGACATACCCCCAACTTTTTTTTTTGACCACTGTGATGATTACAATAGTGCATTTAAAAATGATGAACAAAGCTACAGTTCCAGTGACAAACTCTGATTTTATCTTGCTGAAGTAAAAACACATAGGTCTGTGCCATGTGGTAACAAGACACATATTATTTTCAAAAAGATAATGAAAATGCTATTACACGATTCCCCTTTTTAAGCTAATGCAACACATGAAGTGCTTTGAAGAGCCTGGGAGAACTACACTGGCTCATGTTTTGATTTTCCTTTAAGGCTGTCTCAGCCTCTCAAAAAACTAACAGCTCTGAAACCACCTTTTTCAATCAAAATAATTAAGGCCTTGCTTTATGGCATCCAGTCACGGTATGAAAGGCTTAGGATGTGGTCAAGAAGCTAGCTAGCTTTACAGAAATTCACTTCCAGACTGAATCTTCTGCTAAAAGAGTTTGTCAGCCTTACATAGACAACTAATGAAATTCCATCCTTGACTCAGCCTAGTTCAATTCATGTAATATGTCAGATTACCCACTATTTCGAAGGTGCCCTCACAGAGGATTAAATCACCTAGTATCCCAGAATTTATGTAGGCACACAAAATAAATAAATAATAACATTAAAAAATAATCAATATTATTCTTATTTATTCAATAATTGACTTCACAGGAGGGTTGCCTAAAGAAATTACAATCATGTAACGGTGTTCATCCACAGATCTGAAGTAGAAAAGTGGAAAAGTCTGCCTGTCTTCAGGAGCAGTATCTAGGACTAAGTAGAATCAATGGGAACACTACGAGTGTTATCAGAGGGAGAACGGGTCCAGGGCAAGCGTTCCTGCGGGGTGTGCCACAGAGCGTATCCTGGTTTGTTCGTGACAGTAGCAAGTCTGCAATTGTTGGAGGTGGAGCTGAATTTCACAATAACATGTAAAGGGAAGGGTAATATACTTTTCATATAACTGAAAGGTAGCAAGAGTACATACCACTTGTTATTTTATCCACCTACATATAAAATGGTAAAGGTATTTGTATGCTTACATAACTCATTCCCCACTGGAGTTGTTTTCTGCTGCCCTTTTTTTTTTTTTTTTTTTTCTTATTACACCCTTCACTTATATTTGTACAACTATTTTGAAGCAGGTCATCTGAAAGAAACATACCCTTAGCGCCTCAAGTTCTTTTTTTTTTTTTTTCCTGCATTATTTAAAAGTAGGCTTCAGATTGTGACTATTTGATCTAAGAGTAATAAGCGAAGGACCAGATGCTACAGTCTTTTCAATTACAAAAACATTTAAAGACAGCTGTACCATATAAACTCTCATGGAGGAATCATATGCTTGCAGCATCTGGTGAGTTTTGCCCATGCCTCTAGCACACTGTATCTGTTCTGAGGCATGAGCTAGGGTGAGGCTCACTTTCCCATATGCATTTCTGGGGTGGGGGTGCGCATTTCTTGACCACGGACAGGAACTAACACTTTGAGTCTTACATTTGGTGGCAGGAAATGAACACTGCTTTCAGCCCCTGTAACACCTTTCATGGAAGAATCAAAGGGGTGTATGCTAAGTCAATATGACCACATTAATTATTTTACCAGAATAAAATACTGGTGTTTTCAGCCAGAAGAACACATCCTGTACTTGTGAATTATGTGCAGTTTCATCCCACTCACACAAATAAACATGAAAAATATACTTCTGAGAACGTTGCTCTGATGAGTCACGTTCCTGGTAGTGTGAAGGCATGTCCAGAAAATAATGAGCCTGGAGTCACTACTTGCAAACTGACATGAGAAAGTACTGGTAGAGCAGGTAAAACACCGTGAAAAGCTGTTGCCACTTGTGGGTCAACAGCGATGTAAAGACAGCATTTGAGAAGGTTATATGCACGTAGTTGAAACTGTTCAGAACATGCATGTTCCTTTCAGACTTTGTATTTTCCTCTTTTCTTTGACAAAGATGTTCCCTGTGTAAGCAATAACAGATTGAACAAGGACTGAAGAATCGTGCCCTCTCTCACACTTTGAGTTCAGAAGTTCCTCTCAGTAACAATATTGTTTCACAGCCCCATTTTTCTGGCTGGCTAACATGAAGTCTGGGTAGCCCTTTGTCATGGTTCTCATGAAGATCCAAGCCATGTTGTTGAAATGGTATGTTCTAAAATAAAATGAACAGTATGTACAAATTATACATACGGCGATCTGGCAGCCCATACCAAACTGCAAATGAATGAAGTTCTGGAAAGGACCGTTGGGAAGCAGCTAAAAAAAATGAAGCTAAAGCATCTTGTGTTTGCCCTTCAAAATAATACAGGTACTGGGCAAATTTTTAAAATATATGAACACTTTAATTACATATGAAAACTGCAATAATATTCTTTAGTACAAATGCTCCTAAATGCTCTTACTCAAGTATATGAAACTGCTGTGTTAAGCTAAACTGTGTATCTCATGTATTTTTATTAAATATATTTACCTCCCCACATACTAGCTTATGAAGAGAACCTTTAATGGAAAGCCAATAATATAAAATACAAGTTATTTTAATACACTTAAGCTATGGTTCTACCCATCCACTAACTTGGAACAGTTACTTGAGTTACATTAAGTCAAAGTTTTCATTTCTTTATTCTTTTTCTCCTTTTATAAGAAAATTAATAAATAATAGCTTATTTTATTTAACAACAAATAAAAGGAAAACAAACAAGTCCTGATTTATTTTATCTGATTTCAGTTACACCAGAGTGTAAATCTCAAATCTCTAATATGGCATGGGGGTACCTTACTTTAGCCAGCTCAGTCCTCATACCTCATACTTCAGAAGAATGGATGTTTTGTTGATGAAATAATACAAGACCAGTGTTTTAAAAGCCAAAGTAGCATCTTATATTTTCCATTTGTCTATAATGTGGGGTTTTTTCCAAGTTGCTGATTGTTTTTTCTTTTTTTCATTGTGAGAGTTGAAGGCAGAGGTGAAGGAAAGAGGTCAGCCTCTGAAGATTACTGCAGTTCAAAAGTACTGAAGATCTTTATGATTTTCTTGTTTTATAATGAAAAGAAAAAATACTATTTTGAAAAAACTTACACTTAACAATTTTCAAAAATGCACAAAAACATGATGGAAAGAGAAAGGACATGAACTACTATTCACCATTTCCTAACACCACTCATGAAAGCCCTCAGAAAAGTATCAACTAAGAAATACTGAAAAAAATCTGGCTGCTTTGGCTAGGTGCCTAAAAGGTGACTGGAAAACTTGGTCCCAGTTCTGAGGATTTAATATTCTCCCAAAAAATCGGTGCTTACTTACCTAACGTCACAGATTTAGTCACAAGTGATTACTGCTTCTGTTTACATACAGATGCCTAATGGCAAATTCCATTTAAATTGTGTATCAAAAACCTTAAGCAACTCAAATCACTGGGCCATGTAAGCCTAGATAAGTTTCTGCGTGATTGTATTTTATGTGATTAGTTAACCAGAATCATATTAGCTGTGCTTTTATAACTGATCTACCTATATATCTTTGCATATTTTTATTAGCATAGAAATATCTAGGGTTTATTAGGAGACATTAGCTTCACTAAATGTTAGATAAACAACAAATCCAGCTCTGATGCTGTTGATCATCATGCCAGTATTCTACCTGTGACATAAAGCTGGCAGAGGCATAGGAGTGATTCGGCTCACCATAAACCAGGTAGCAACAGTTACGTTCACATCAGTTACATCCTCTCGTAGAACTGCGAAATTTCTTGCCACTTTTTACATGTATTTTAGAGAACTGCCTAGCCAAGGTTGCTCTTGCTTTCAAAAGCAAGGATTAAGAACATGGAGATACTTCCATATACAAAGAGCAGATACTATAATCTGTTTCTTTGAAATAATTGCATCTCTTTTTTTTCTTGTCTAATATATAATAATAATAATAAAAAGTGAAAGTATTTTCTGTGGAGAAGAAAATTCATTCTGTGTTTTGATGACTTAGCACAGAGAATCTCTGGCTTACATCATTTGAACAATATCCATTTTCCTGCATTACAATGCCCAAAACAACTTTTCTAAAGTAAAAGCTTGAGTGGAGAAAAATAATTACATTTTGTGCATAGCTTGAAAGTTTTGTTTCATGTTTTTTTGGGCTGAGAAGCAACATTTTAAGTCCTCCAATATTATTATCATTATTGCCCACTGCACAATTCATTCGGAAAGCCAGGATCTTAATGTTGTTGTCTTAATAAAATACTCCAAGAAGCCTGAACTTGGAAGCCCCTCTTACAGAGGGCGGAGAAGTTTGTACTCCTAGGGATTCCTGCTTCTCGCTTCCTCCCCCATCTGAGGAATCAGATGGTCAAGCAGCAGGGAAAATAAATATTTCAAATGTTTTCATATTGAATTGTGTCTAACCTGATGCTGTGTCTACTTTTTTGTTGAGTTTTTTTTATTTTGTTTAAGCAGAATGCTCTCATCTCATACAAAATATAAATGGATCCATGTTTTTCCGACAAACTCTATTTAAAATTACTCCATTCTCTAAAATCCCTTCTTTAATGTAAATGATGCTGAAACTGTTGCTACATCAGTTCTTCCTCACTATTACCAACTTTCTTAATAGAAGGGTAAGGACTCACAAAACTCCTTACAGGTGTCTTTTAGAATATGTTACATTCTATATCCCTAATAACTCTTAAATATTTTACTGGCCAGGAGCATTGTCTACCTGCAGAAATGTACAAAAAATGTTACTTGAAAAAACATATTTGAAAAAAAACTGCCTATGTGGTTTGTCTAGAACAGATTTAAGCTCTTGAAAAGGTGATCACTATTCACAATTATTTAACAAATAATTAATAAGCAGTTAAATTTGCCAGGTCAACACAATATAAATTAGTTAAATCCATAAACATTTCTTCACCTCTCCCAAGCCACTTTATGTACTAGTTATTTGTAATTTTCTACTCATGCTATCTGATTGATGTTGCTCATATGGATGCTTAAAGAAAGCTAATAAATGAAGCAACAATTCAGATGAATTCTGGCTTTTTGAAACAATAGTTTCATGTGTTTTCCAGAGATATTCCTTCGATTGTGAATAGATTTTGTTCATTTCCTTTCTATAAAGAAAAAGAAAAGGCAGAAACAGTTCACTGTGTTATGACTAACTATTGTCTACTGAAATTCTCTTTCCCAGTATCAGAGATCTACTGCAATTCCAGTCATAAGCTGTACTTGGATTTCTGAGTAAAACACAGTGTAAATCATGACATGAAGACATGTAATTCTGTTTTCTATGACTCATCAGCTTTTGCTCAGTTCCCACCTTCACATAAAAAAAAAGTAAATTTCTTTGTTTTAAAAAATGGGGGGTAAATTGCATGGTCTGGACCATGCGAAAGAGGAGGATATTGAACCTTTCCTCCTATTACACAGCTGTTCTCTTGCTTACAAGGTTTCATTCCTTCTTTCCCCTATGTCTTTACTGAGGGTTGAAATGTCAGTGAACGTTTTCATCAACATTTTCTGAACCTGCTAGAATGCTTCTGGTAGAAAGAAAATCCATAAACCAAAAGATAAAAAGTAACTTGTTGAATGTTTTCTCAAATTCTTAAAAATGGATAAAAATCAGATTTGCAGAATGTTTCACCCAACTGTTGTGATTAGTTGTCTTTTTCTTGTCTCCTCTGGGGTTAAATGAAAAACAGTAACAATAAACATTATTTAGTCGCTGGAATCCAGAAGAAAGCAGGAAGTGCACCACCATGGATAAATTCTATTTGTTTTATTGAAGAGAGCCATGTTGATACACAACACAAAGCATAAAATCCCTCTGTGAATTACTGTCTTATTTTACACCCCCATAATCCAGCATCTCCAAAATACATAAAAGATTTGCCACTGGCTTCAGTGAGTACGGAATCAAAATCTATATTTTGGGTGGGTTTTTTACTATTTAAAATTTTCAGCAAGACAGCAATGAGACATAACCTTCTCCTAAAGACAGGTTCTTATTCCCAGCTACTCTCATTTTGCTAGATCTTAATGTTCTTCTTGAATGCCTGAGGAACTTTATCTTCCTGTTTGGCACAGTTCTAAATTGGCTTAAATCGTATTTATCCAACAGTTACCTGCATTATATTTTCAAGGGTAATTTGTGTCCTTCTCCTAAGCATTTATTTCTTGTGCTCTGTAGGGTTCCATTTTGGCCCCGTTCTTACTCAGCAGTCCGTAGCTGCCTGTGCACAGGGTTGTTCATTGGCATGATGCTGGGTTTCATTTCTATGCCGACAAGCACAGATCTATTTGTCAACCAAACCAGCAATTTCAAACTATGCTATTACCATATTGACGAGCTGGTGACTATAAAAGCCTCTACGAGCATCAATTTTCTTCAGTTAAAATCAGACAAAATGGAGCTGTTCATGGATGGCTCTTGCCATCAACCCAAACCCACTTGAACTTCTAACCCATCTTTAAAATTCAACCCAGGTTCATTGGTTAAAAACCTTATGTGGTTTTTGATTGCAAGCTCTTCTTTCAGTATTGCAGTCAAAAGATTAAGGCTTCCTATTATTAGCTGAAATAAATGTGCTTTGCTTATTGCTCATTCATGCTTTTATGTTCCCTAGACTAGATTATTTTAATGCCCAGCTTGTTGATCTGCCGATGAGACCAATTATCAAATTTCATCTTGCATAGCAAGTTCTGTTTCCAGGGCAAGGTATTGTGCAGACTAATGCATGTTTCATACCTGCTGTTCTTTCACAGTGGGTACTAATACACCACAAAATCTGTTTAAGCTATTACTGCTCTTGCCCTACCAAGTTTTTCATGAACTTTGACTTATTATTAAGAGATATTTGCCAGGGGGGCTGATCCTACCAAGTTAAGTTAATGGAAGCTTTATCACCGACTTCAGAAAAAATGAGCTGTAAACCCATGTAGCCTCTACTCATGTTCTTAAAGCTATTGCATGGACACTGGGTAATGGCTTTCTGCTCGTACCCTATATTTTTTTCAGATGGAGTTGGTGTATCTCAACCAGCAGATTCAGAAGTACTTCTCAGCTCCTGAATCCGGTGCTTGTGCACTATGGCTGTATCCTACGTACCGAAATGAAACCTAGGCATATGCACTATTTCTTTGCAAACTCTGATTTTCTTCTGAAGGAAACCCTCATGCACGATCACCCTTCCGTCAAGTTGATCAGAGGACTGGGACTGACCAGGCAGCCTGGGCTGCTGTTCCTGGCCACGGTCTGAGTACGCCACAAGCTGCGCCAGATTTGCATTGTTTTCTGAGGAGTTCTGGCTTGTGAAGGTGTTTTGTCTGTCAGCTCCATGCATTAAGGAACTGTTTAATTTTATTTTGGTTCTTGTAGTCATTTTTAAGAATTTGGACTAAGGACTCTTTACTATTAACTAATAAATAAGTAAATAAAAAACCCAAAAGCCCACTCTGGCAAACAAACAGCAGCAGCCTGTTTTTTAAGGCAACCTTATTCATACAAGTACCTTACTTCTTGGGTGGTGCTAATGATTCTATGATTGGACTTGATGATAAAGGTCTTTTCCAACCTAAATGATTCTATGATTCTATGGTTGGACTCAATGATTTTGAAGGTCTTCTCCAACCTAAATGATTCTGCAATTCTCTGATACTACTGAAGTCAGTGAAAATTGTCCATAACAAAACATACCATAACCTAAGTCAGAAGTAGCCATGTCACAGAGTTATTAGCCCACCTTACTGGCCTTACTGATGGCATGTGTTTCTGCTGGACAGTTTATTACTGATTCTTGTGGTCACTCAGGTTTGTTTGAACACTCAGGTATGGTTGCGATAATCTGAGGAGGGATCTAGCTTTAGGAGTAATGTGTTCTATCATTTATGTTCGATACATTCTTATCAGTGAAAAGAAAAAAAAAAAAAAAAGGAAGATTATAAGAGTTTTGTCCCCAGGATCTGGCTTTTAAACAACGAGAAATTAAACCTACCAGAATAATGTTATTAGAACCTTTCCCAAGAACACAGAAATTAGAAGGTAATGGAGAAAGGGAGGATTTATGACTATCTAGCCACTGACAATGATGGAGATTTCAGAACAGACTGCAAAACTCTCTTGTTTATAGAGAGTCCTTACAAGGGCAAGAGTTGCCCCACAAAGGAGTGCTACTGTTTCAAAGGAAAAGACCAGCTGTAGAACCCCTAAAGTTGTAGCTAAGAATATGGTCCTACAGGGATTATACCGAAGATTAAAATACTTTGGCTCTAGTGAATGCTGTAGTGAGAATACACATAGAGATAAACTGACAGAGCTGAAAAGTATTTAATTTAAATGACAACCTGCAAAAATTAATGTGAAAATGAGAATTGCTTAGAGGTAATAGATTGAGGGTACAAGATTCATTTTTTAAGTTTTAACCTTTTGCATGACAGTATGATACTGTAATTAAAATGGCAACATTCTTTGTTTAGGGAATTTATTTTACATTTCTAATTGCTTTGTAGTTCCTAGGTTAGAATTTTTTCCAGGCAATTTCTGACTGACAGAAGTCAAGGATTTTTCACGGCAATACAATGGAACGAGTGAGCTTCATTGTACTGGGCAAAAAGATTAAGCAGCAACTTGCTTTAATTGTTGTAAGTGATTAAATTAAACTCTTCTTGAATATTAATATTTGTTCTGGTCTATGTTGAATATGAACATGGAAATTCAATGAATTTCTTTCTAGTAACCCGATCCTTAAGAACTTGCCCCAAACTTTGAGCCACTTTGATGTTCAAAGGCTTTGGCTGAGATCAGAGACAAGAAGAAAAAGAATGGGGACCTCTTCACAATATTTTTACCTTTGAAGACTCAGGTTAAAAGTACTATTACTGTTTGCTTAAACAAGCGAGAGAATGAAGGATAAGATCATGAATTATAATAACAGACAAATGACAAATGTTTTGCATGAAGTACATTTCCTTGTCAGGAGAGAGAACATTCTTCTAACAGATTTCCAAAGAGATTGGCAATTTGTAGAGAGTCAATTATAGGGAAGAAAGAGCTATATCGTTGTATTTTGGTTTTAACCATTTAAATGGGAACAAAGAATTAATTTGGAATTTTTCCCTTTGTTTTCCTCTACATTTCGTACTAGCGGTAGCAAACACGCACATTATCCAACTGTCAACAAATCCCCTAGACTCAAGCCTGGAACACTACATCCCACATCTCCCCCATGAAAGTATTTCATGAAAGCCTCTCTGCCATTCAAGATCATACTATTCCCTCCTCTATTTATTTCTAAGTGTCACTCAGCTCCATTCCACCAGCTTGGAAAAATGTCAAGAACTTTTATCTTCAGAGTCAGTTGCCAGTTCTGTTTAGTGAACAAGCCAGCAGGGACCTCTGGTGCCATCAATGCAGCTCAGTCAGTGCCCCTCTCTTTAGGGATCGAGTATATCATTATCCCGATGGCTGGACAGAAAAAAAGATACATTTTTAGAATAGTTCTCAGGGAGCAGTTACTGGAAATCTCCTCCCTTGAGACAGTCTATTGGCAACAAGTTTTGCTGCTGTGACATGAGGTATTGCATCAAGGCCCAATCCTGTCACTAATAAAGTTAGTGGGAAGCATGCCATTCTTTTCAAGTGAAGTCAACAAGATTAGTGTAGCAAATAAGAGCTAAAAAATATACCTTGTGTCTACAAATGCAAATAGAAAGTCATGTCACAAGTGGGAATGTCATTTTATGTCTGTTTTCCGAATCTGACTTTGTTTCAAATCAGAATAAGCCCCTTCCCCAAATTCAAAATTGACACTAAAGAAAATGGAAATTTTATTTTCACATTGCAACATTTCCATTTTTGGTTTTGGGGGTGTTTGTTTAAGTTTACATCTAAAATAAGTCAAGAACAGACTGTTTCAGTGTTAATTTTTTTTTTCTCTTAAAAAAAACCCACCTTTTTTAGTTTCCTCTCAAACAAGGCACAGACATTGTAGAGATCTTAATTTTGAACAAAACTATTTTCTGATAGAAAACAGTTGAAAGTAAACTTTTCCTCAACCAGCTCTAGCAGGTTCTTTTAATTACCAACAGATGCATTACACAGCTGTGCTAGAAAACATTACTTAACCTGCTCAGCCTGAATGGAGAATTTCTGTTGGTGTCAGACCCACAGGATTTTGACTGCACTAACAGGTAACAGTCCCACTGTCTTGGCAAGTGAACTTTTCCTATACAGAAATAACATGGTGCTGAGACTGATTTTTTTTTTATTTTATTTTATTTTTTAAGTGTTGGTTCATTTTTTTCATAGGGTATTATCATACTTGGCAATACTGGGTTTAATTCCACTTAAAATGACAGAACTGAATTGTCATCATTTTTAATGGGTAAAATCTATGCGGTTCGTCAGAGGTGCTGTAAAATCTAATCAGAAATTAGACTGTAAAATTAATAGGCCTATATTCTATATAATGCTCTTTTATAAATCTGGAACTGTAGCAGATTTGGAGTTTCACATACAGTACAATTAAGCAGCAGTGGAATCTTCAGTTTAAACAAATAACCTGTGAAATAACTGGTACACCGTGCTAAACAGTTAGCGGCTGTGCTTTACTTTTGAGTAGCAGGGTACCAAATCCATTAATTTCACGCTTTCATTTTAATGTATTTTACTGTTTTTCTATACTGTAGCTATAAGCCACGGGATAACATCCCCCTGGTTTATTTTTACACAGCAAAGGTTAAGGATGGCTGCATGGCAATGGCTTTGACCATGCAGCCCTTGTGTGCGGATGTCCAGATGATGGGAGGGCAGTGCTAACCCACCCCCTTTATTCGGAGAGGAGTAACAGGGAGAAATGGACAGGAGAAGCACGAAGCAAGCTAAGGAAGGAGCTGGTCTACAGCCTTTCCTTAACAGCATCGCTGAGAGAAAAGGGGAGCACAGGCAGCGGTCCCCTGCGCGGCCGTGGGAAGGGAGGTGACGGGTGCCAGCATCTCCTCCCTCCCCCGGCTTTGCCCACCAGTGCACACGTACACGCACGGGGGCACAGAGCCTGGGGCCAAGCTTCCCATGCCCAGAAAAAGATACAGGAAAATCCCAGGCGGGACTCCCGGGGATTCTCCTCCCGTCACAGCAGGAGGGGGTGCGCGTTGGTTGGGGGTGTCCCCCCCGCCCCCAGCAGAAGTGGGCAATCTGGCAACACCTATGTAACCATACGTAAGGCCACAGAAGCGGCTGCTGTCGCTGGTGAATGACGGTAAGGCGGCCACCAGCAGATCGCTAACCTTACTTGGCTGTGCTGAAATGATTCACTTCTAATGGTAATTTGTACCATTTTAACTCCGAGTACCTCCCACGTAATGATTATACAGCGTTACTATAAAACCTCAGGGTTCATCTGCAGAAACATCTCTTATGCTGGAGTTCTCTGTGGAGACATACTTATAAAAATTGGTATGAGGGGAAGATTAAATAGATAGGAGCATAAAACCAGATTATAGTATAAATACAGTGTTGTAGATCAGTTCATCTGGGAGGCAGGAGCTTACACTCCCGATTCTCCTACGGACTTGTGTAATACTGAACAAATTGCTTCGTCTCTTTGCACCTCAGTTTCACAGGTCTGGATGTAGGGTAGTGCCTCTTCCGACTCCTTCCCTGCCTTATCTAAGCACCCTGTCGTACAGCAGGAATACTTCCATGAGAGACATCAGCACTCTGTCTAGCCTATGGAATCTGGATCTCAGTTTACTCTTCTAACCAGGAACAAATAATTATCAACATATAAACATGTTTCCTTTCAGTTCTGATTTGTATTCTCTTTTGTAGATTCTGTTATTCATACCATCTCTGCCTGCATCCCAAGAGAAAAAGAACGGTGTTTGCCAAAAGCAAAAGAGTAAAATCAGTAGGGAAGTAATTTTTATCTTTTTTTTTTTTAACAACCTGATAGAGAATACAGCACAGTGAAAAAGAGAATTTTTTAATCTGTTTTTTTAAAAAAATCTTTAGTAGTATTTCTTTATATTAATAAAGCCATTCACTGAAGTAATCTTGCCTTACATCATTAGTGCATGGCAAAAAGGAATACATCTGTAAAAAGGAATACACTTTCTCTCTATCATAATTGCACATTTAAGAGGCCTCTGCTTTACCAGTGGCAATTCAGAGCGACAGTGCTGGGATTAATGCTGTCATCTTGTAACTACTATTATAGAAATTGCAGTTGTACAATTTTCAAAGTGAGCAATTTTATGAAGTTAATTGTGTAACATTGTTTATGAATTTAAACCACACAATTAATATATTATTCACAGGCACGCATAATGGACTTTTTGTATTGAATGATGGTTTAAGAAAAAAAATGTAACTGATTTTAGAGCTACAATGATTGATTTATGAGGTAAAATTAAAAGTGCTAAGTATGTATTACTTGGCTACTCACCAGCTAAGTGGATGGGGGTAGTATGAAAAATATCTATATATAACTAACTGCAGTGTATGAATATCAAGGAATCAGAGAAACTATTTAAAGTGAAGCAAGAGGATTAACCTAGAAGTAAATGGTGAGGAGTTAAGAAAGGCAATTGGCTGTCAAGGGAAACTAGGCAAGAATTAGGTGTTCTTGCCTATAAAAATCTTCTCTGATGTAAGGTAATGGAAGCTTTATTCTTTGAAATTTTAAAACAGCTGGATCGAACAATATCAAATTAAAAGACAGCACTTCAGTAACACCTCTCATTAATATCTTGCTTCTTAAGTAATGGTGGGACTTTAAATTAAATGCTACCCAATATGAATAATGGAAACTACCTGCCTCTAATGACGAAAGGACCTCAGTGGTACCAAGGGATCTGACTTCTTGGTACTTACCAAGTAGTACTGGAAGTACTTTCCATTTTTAATTCATGTGGGGGAAAAAAGAAAAAAAAAAAGATGTCATTACACATGGTGAATGTCACATGAGTTCACGGGCAGTTCCATTAAAGAGCTTTACACCAAGCAAAAATTCTCAGTTTAGATAAAAGCTATGCCCTGCTGTTCTGCTCTAGCTTTTTATACTAACAGATTTTAACTGACCAACAAATTGAAGAAGTCACTTGTTTTACTTCACCAGATTTCTTTCTCTGATCTGACAGTTTAACAAAAGTATGTCAAATCATACTAATAGGCATGAGCAATTTGGAAGAAACACACCAAAGCAATACGCCAAACTTGTTTCTTCCACCATCCTCTTCACTTATACTAAGCAAAGGAGAGTCTCAATTCACCCTTCGCTGAAGTCCACAGACATCCCGCTATCCCTTCTTTCAGTTAGCCTGCTTCAGAAAAAATAAATAAATATGTATTTCCATGAAAATTCCTCCAGTAAAGGACATTTCCTCTTGGTCAAAGGGAGAAGGAGACGGGTTTAGCAAACATGTTCGTATAATTTAATAAAATGTAATCTAAATGTCTCCATATTGATAGGTCTTGATTTAAGCTCTAAAATTAAGGAATTTTCACATTTCTATGAAGCATCAATGAACAGCAGACTATAATATAATTTGCTTTTAAGCTAAAGCAAAATAACAAGTACACTTTTCATAGATTGACAACTGTCACATTTCAACATAGAAGGAGGACAGATGGATCATATATTACTTTGATTCTAGATACTTAACTCCATCAAAATATTACAAAGCAAAAACATTGCACCAACATGGAGCTTTTTATTCCTAAATTACTGATGAGCAAAATTAAATAAAATCCACCCAGATCTTGTGATTTTTATTTTCTGTTGAGCATGTATATGTGTGTCTGTTACACAATCGTGTATAAACAATGTGACATACACAGTATATATAAAAGCAGTTTTATTTTCACTGAAATCCACATTACTGCTGATTTTGTATTACTTGTAGCTGATTAAGTATTAACTTCAGTTCGTTTTACAACTCAGCTTTGTATTCACTCTCCATTAATTCTCCTGCCAAAGCAACCTGACCCTTCTTCCACCTGAACATTAACACACATGATAGGCTTCAGTCCTTCCTCTTTCATCTGGAAATTTTCATTCATACTTTGTCAACTTTATAACATATATTTTCATCGAGTTTCAGTCACGAGACTATAACAGGTCTGAGTGACTATGTTTGAGTGTATGTTTACTACACTCTTCTGTCATGTATGATGGAATGGCATTATGAACTCCCCAAAGAAAAAGCAGACCATGTATACAGTATATCAATAATGTTTATAATGTTTCATATAAAAATGAAATGGAAGTTCATAATAATCTGACACTATTGCCTTTTCTGGCGTAATTCATTGGACTTGCAGTCACCAATTTAAAATTTGTGTAAATGCTAACAGTTCTGTTTACCTGCTGCACTGGCTGAGGTATGATTATATTCTCCCCAAAGGAAGAATGGCCATTAATGGCCATCACAATATGATAACTAACAGAAAGGAGAAGTTTGCATCTAGCAGTCTAGCAAAATACTAATAGAAGACCAGGTTACAAATAAATAGCTGCAGTTGTCATAAAAAAAATAACTTATCTTCCAGATTTCATTTGTTATTGAATAAATTAGAGTACAGTCTACTACTGATGACCTGGTGGCCTTCTAGGATTACAGACTAGAGCATGGGCTATTCAGCCCAAAGGTTAGGGCCCGCATCCAGAACTGGGAAAGAAGCCAAATATTCATGGCCAAAAATCAGGAACCAGAAAGTCAAACCAAGGGTCAGCAGCCAGAGATAGGAATAAGCATCTGCCCAGGAATCACGAGCTGAAATCAGAAACCCACAAGAAGAAATTACAATCACAGGGCACAGTGCAGGAGTGGCCCTGGAAGTGTACAGTGTGAAAGGATGCTCTGGGGTTCCACCTCAGAGACCTGCTTCTGAGTCACTGGCTGATGTGCTCTGGCTAATCCCTTAAAAACAGGTCCAAACTGCAGGGAACTTGATTTACGGCTGCAGAAGAAGGTCTTCTCCCAGATTAGCAATACAGAGGATAACGTGAAGATAAGGCAGCTGGCATATCTGTGTGAACGGTACATGCAGTATGTATTTGCTTTCACCATGCTGCAAACGGGACAGCCATCTACCAGCCCAGTGCTGGCAGATACATGGTCTGCACCAGCAACAGGCATGCTTACTGGCAGAGAGAATTCCCCCTAGTTTCTCAGAAAGCCAGCAGCCAGCTATAGCAGACATATTCTTGTGGGGGGTGAGCGCATATAATAAACTCCATCTCTGCATTATGACTGCAATTAGTCTTACAACAGATTCTGGGTTAAATGTGTTGTTCTTTGACGCTTGTGATTTGGAGAAGAGGTACTGAGGACCTGAAAGTGAGGGGGAAATGCTTAAAGATGTCTTGGCATGAGAAAGATTAATATTCACATACCTACATATCTACATATAAGCCAGCCTTCTACCCTTCCAAACTGGGTGTTGAGAGACATGGAAGCTCTTTTCTCAGTATCATACCTGTTAGCTAGATTAATGGAAGGCTACCATTGCTGATGCTGCTGCTGACCCAGCAAGTTCCAGAGGCATTACCTCCACATATCACTTTTAAATTGGGTACTAACATGCAACTTCCAAATCTGTTAAAAGCAGGAATGAATTAAAACAAACAGATCAAAGTTGCACCAGTATGAATCTTTAGAGTTTTGATAAGCCTTTGACCTTCCAAAGGCTTTTTCTTAGTATCACTGCAAAGAGCAGTGCCAAATGGTCAGACTGGACTTCCACCTGTAATTTTGTATGCATGAAGCAGCAGTGGAGGGAGGTTGTATGCAATAGGACCTGGCATGAAAAATCAAATCAAAACATAAAGAATAAATCCTGGCCCCTTGGATTTCCCTGATTTTCCCCTGAAAGAGTTTTCTTTAGCTTGGATGGACACCTTCATCCTGCCAAGTCAGAGGCCTTTACTCGGCCAGACTGCTAGCACACAAGAGAGGGCAGCTCTCCATCCCTGTGCAGTTTGTGCAAGGACTAGGAGAAACGAAGGCCCTGCACACTCAGGGACACGGTAACTCCCACCAGTCCTTATGAGTGCAGTTGTCTCAGGGAAAGCAGCAGATTCTTTGTGGAACAAGATGGATTTGGAATGTAAGAGCAGTCTGAAAGAGAAGCGTGTCTCTGGTGCGTTGGACTGCACCAGGTCCAGGGGAAGGAGAGCTGCTTCGTCTGTTTTCTAGATTCAGACAAAGTATGGAAGTGAACTGACTACAGATGAAAAAGTAAATCTAAGGCTGCAACTGGAGTTGGAAGGGTTGGTCTGCAGGAGAATAGGTGACACTACAGCCCAAAGGATGGCTTTTTTGAGGGGTGGCATAGTGACCAGCATGAAGGACTATGACTACTGCCTGGGTGCACAAATGAGGCTGAGGGTTGCAGTAGCCCCTCACTGCCAGAAGCAACCAGCCTAGCAGCAGAGTCACACAGGACTGGCCTGAACCCTTTAGTGCACCATCACAGAATAATTTGGGTTGGAAGGGACTTTTAAAGGTCTTCTAGTCCAACACCACAACCACCACCACCCCACCCCACAACAAGCAGGGATGTATTCAACTAGACCAGGTTTCTCAGAGCCCCATCCAACCTGACCTTGAATGTTTCCAGGGATGGGGCATCTACCACCTCTCTGGGCAACCTGTTCCAGTGTTTCACCACCCTCATCGTAAAAAATATCTTCCTTATATCTAGTCTACAATTACCCTCTTTCAGTTCAAAATCATTACCCCTTGTCCTATCGCAACAGACCCTACTAAAAAGTTTCTCCCCATCTTTCTTATGAGCCCCCTTAAGTACTGCAAGGCTGCAACAAGGTCTCCCTGGAGCCTTCTCTTCTCCAGGCTGAACAACCCCAACACTCTCCGTGTGTCTTCTATCTATCTGAAACTATCCCTCTGATAGTTTCTGTGGCCCTCCTCCAGCCTGCTCCGACAGGTCCATGTCTTTCCTGTGTCCAGGGCTCCAGATTTGGATGCAGTACTCCAGGTGGGGTCTCACCAGAGCAGAGTAGAGGGGCAGAATCACCTCCCTCAGCCTGCTGGCCACACTTCTTTTGATGCAGCCCAGGATACAGTTGGCTTTCTGGGCTGTGAGTGCACATTGCTGGGTCATGTCCAGTTTTTCATCCGCCAGTACCCTGAAGTCCTCCTCAGCAGGGCTGCTCCCAACCACATCCCCCAGCCTCTGTTGATACTGGGGTTTGCTCTGACCCACCTGCAGGACCTTGCACTTGGCCTTGTTGAACCTCAGGAGGTTCACATGAGCCCACTTCTTGAGCTTGTCCAGGTCACTCGGATGGCATCTGTCTCTCAGGCGTGTCAACCACACCACTGAGCTTGGTGTCGTCTGCAGACTTGCTGAGGGGACACTCAATCCCACTGTCTCTGTCACTGATGAAGATATTTAACCATAGTGGTCCTGATACAGCCATAGGCATGGGTTCAAACTCCTTCCTGCCCTAGTTCCCCAGGACTGGTGCAGCACATCTGGTTTGTGCATGGCTGTGGGCCAAGAGTTCTTGTCTGCACTACAACAGCATGAAGAGTTTGGAGAGTTTGTGCTGGTGAGATACACAGGCATGGTTTGGTATGTGTGAAGGAATGGTGATGGACAGAAGTTACTGTCTCTGCTACCTGGGCATGCAGTTCCTTGTTGAAAACAGCAGCTGTGAGGTACATCTCTATGAGAAGAAAGGTGGAATGGGCCACGAGCTTCTCACTACCCACATGTACAGCTCTGCTCAAGCAAGTTTCGGAGCCACTGCTTCAGAAGTGCTGCACATCCCTGGACTGGAGCGTTCTCCAGTACAGCAGTGCAGCCAGCTCCTTACCATAACAGTTCTCATCAAAATGTTCTAAATGGTTAAATCTAGCCTAGGTATGTAAGATATCTTAGGGACATAAGAATTTAAATATGCAAGTAATTGTGCAGTGGGTCAGCCCATCAACATCTTTCTTAGAGAAAATCATGCTGAGGATTTTGCTATGACCTCACCCTCTTTTTCTACGTGAAAGAAAAATACTGTCTGACTTCCTTCATAGCGTATTCTACATCTTATTGACAAATCACTTATGACACTAATTTATTAGCATAAAAATATTACTACACTCAAGACAGCCTGCTTTGATTTACTACATCAGGGTTTTTCATATGCCAAGGTCCTATCATCTCTGCTTGATCATTAAAAGTCCCTTGGCTTTTTTTTTTTTCTTTTTTGCACACAACAGAAGAGTTTTGCCCTGTTGCCTTGGCTAAAATCCTGAATATTGGGATGGTTTTGCAGCTCAAAGGAAGATTCACTGAGCTGATGCTAAAGAAATACAGGATGGGTTTTTCAGAACCACCTTCTTTACATTTGGTCCTTGCCAGCAAAGTCAATGGCAAAGTAGGGGAAAAACAGGTACGTAAACACAGAAAGGTAAAAATCTAATGACAATTAGAGACAAGATGCATAAACTGCAACATTGTTTTTACCCTTCTTATGTGAAAACTACCATTATTGCATGCAAAGGGAACGAATGAAACAGAATACCCATATCCCTTTTGCATACAGGTAGTGTTTCGGGGTTGATGTCTGCTCAGTTTTGTGAAAACATCAACACGTTATAGAAGCTGCACCCCCTGAGTGTACCCAGGGGCACCTGCTGAATTCCACAGAAGACAGAGACATGAAGAAACACAGGAATTTAAGTCTTTTTGCCAGCATCATTTTATTACGAGGAAGATGGCTGGCTATTTTCGTAAGTTGCTGTTCCAGGCTTTTTTGTCTCTTCCATGGGTGTGCCCTCTCCTCAGTCGGCTCCGTTTCACTATGACAGACACGCACAACCAGTCACTGACTACTGGTGCTGGACAAATGAAGCAAGCACTGCAACACTAATATTCCAGACTCCAAGAGTCCATTCAGAAAAATATTAAGGATAGAAAACTGAGACTAAAGGTAAACCTTACACTCTATCCTTCACATAAATTGATTTGGTATTTTGAAAGAAATCGAAGTTTCACTGACCTAAAGCTTGTGGCTCAGATGAAATCCGTGACAAATCAATTGGCTTATATTTAATTCAAGGATCTTTTTCTGGAAAAAGAAACAAATACACCTTAACATGTAACTGAAGGTAACCAGTTATGTTTTCTTGTCTCCACTTTTTCAGCCAATAATAACTGAATCCAAATAAAACAATTTCACTGTTAGTTAAAATGAGCTATTTAAATGGGATATCAATAAAAAATTTGGACACATTTTAAAATTTTTCATGCATTCTCAGAGATTTTTATATACATGTTGCAGCAAATGCTATTTTAGCTGTAGCAATAAATTTGAACACCTGTTGTTTGTGTAATGTGTACCTATCAGTCTCCCAGCCAGATCAGATCATGCTATAATGTATTTTCAAAGAGTAAGTTCTTATTTTGTCTGAAAAGTAAACAATTCAGCTTCTCACAAGGAAACAAGTTTGCTTATGAACACAGGAAATAAAATCATAGTTATGGTACATATTCAGTATAAAAAATAGCACAAAAGTTTTAAATTATGAATAAATACATCAAAATAATATATAGGTCTAAGTTCAATTCATGTAAATAAGCAAAAGCTAATTAGTGATCAATTAAGCTGCATTATTGAACATACCCTACGCATGCAGGCACACACCTTAAAAGCTGTGAGGAGTACACTGGCTCCTTTTTCATCTTCACACTGCCCACCAGCACGGCTGACAATGTACTGAACTGCCCTAATGTTTTCCCTTCCCTCTCCAAAAGCACAGTATATACCCAGCTGTGTCAAACTCTCCTTCAGAAACGAAATCTTTAATAAAGAACTTTGCACACATATATATCAAAAAGTCAGCACATCTCATTGTCACATACGCCGCGCATTAGAAAGCTTGTTCTGCGCTAGGATTGCTGAGATACTTGGCAAGACAGACGGCCAGTCTCTCTGTCTCCCTGATGGCGTCTGCATTGCTGCAGATTTGTCATGTAATTCACTGAGTTGAACTTAGCACATAAATTTTCAGTTATGACTAAAAAAAAGTTAGAAAATTCTCCACAGATGAAAACTACATGTCCGTACTGATAGTCAGGCAGGGAGCACTTTGGGGAACAAGAGCAGGAACAAAGGATCAACCACAGAGTGCGGGAGTGACTTACAGAAAGGAAGAATAAACTAAAAGAAACACTGGCACAAAATAAATTCTGTTAACTCTTAAAGATCCCTCTACATCCATTCATTTTCCAAAAAAAAAATATCATTCAATATCTAAATCACTCCTACCTTAGGTAGCAGTTTACTGAGATTTTTTTGAGACTTGAAATCCCAGTAAACCAAAAGCTTCTAGCACAGTCTGAATTCTGAATTTAAAACCAGCATCTCCACGCTAAACCACAGAGTTCCATCCTTAACTATAGCAAACCAGAGCCCAGAAGATCCAGACAACAGATGAGATCATGCAGAACCTTCCACTTAACACAGAAGCAATGCACATCTGTGTTTTCATATGAAAACTTGTGTCAGACAGAAAGACCAAAAGGAACAAGGTCCTGTCATAATACTCAAACCTTTCATCAATATTATGCCATAATTAACAGTTTTTAGGCAAATTTGGTGATTTTACTCATTTTTTTCTTAGAAAAGCAGACTTTAAATCATTATTTTACATAGGGTAGGCCATGCTACAGGACTGAAGTGCAAAAACCTGAAGTTCTTGCCAGTGAAACATTTAACCTGGATGGAAGGAAAAAAACGTTCCTGTTTGAACAACTCTTTTGAAGAAGTTTGTCAAAGTCCTTACATAGCAAATGTATGGATACCTATAAAAATAACTTCATTTTAATTCACTCTTTCCTTCTAATTTTGTAACATGTGCTACTACTCTAAGGTGTACTACTTTCATTATTACCAATGTATAAAGTAGTGAGCTACCCAGAGATCTCTTCTGCTTTTACCATTTACCCAGTATACATTTTCGTTCTATTTGAAATATGATTTTTTAAATGAAGTAATTGCATCACCAAAAGCCTTAGTGCACAAACAGTTTTACTGCATAAATATGACACCAAGTAATAGATGTCAATTTGCTTTACAGAGCATTGTAAGTACGTTGTCTGTATAAGCAACTTCCTACTGGTATAACACAGCCTGCATTAGGAAGAAGCAAGGGGTGGTGGAGGGTTTGCCTTAATTACACCAGCAGAATAAAACAGCAAAACTTCAGGTGCAGACAAGCCTTCTTACTCTACCACTCCGGTGTGGACAAGACTGAATGCAGAAGACATGCAGAAAAGAAAAATTCTGAAGTGGAGAGCAAAACAAAAAAAAATAATCAGAAACCAATAAAACCCCCAGCCCAAGGGCAGCTGTGCCAGTCCTAATTTGGACTATTCTTGTTTGTTTTCTTCCAATATTCCTGCCAAAGGAAATTCCTAAGTACTTTCTTGAGACATCTGATCTTGAATGAGAAGAGGGAAGCTAAGTGGAAGGAGGGATTTTTGATAGCCTTACCTGAAGGGGTTTGAAAATGGGGGCTGATGAGTGTGTAAACCGAGAAGAAAACAATTCACAGGCACAGCTTCTTAGTGGAAAGATATTGGTTCCAAGACAAAAAAATCCTGCAAGTCATATCTGCATGCACACACCCTTTTCCTGCAGATTTTTTTTCAGAGAGAGGCAGATAGCAATAGTAATCTTCTCTTCTAAGACCCTCAGCCCCTTGAGCAAACTCTGATTTTTACTTACCTGTTAGATCTCTCTCAATAGTGGGATGCCAGTAGATCTGCAGCCAACTAGTACCAGCACAGTCCTACTCCAGGGTCTGGTTCTTAGTTCAGGTACATGATTCTCAAACTATCTGCTGAGAAAGAAAACAAGTGATTTTAAATAAAAGCAGATACATCCAGACAAAAGAAAAAAAGGACAGAAAAAAAATAAAGGAGAAAATAAAAAAGAAAACAAGATTGACCTGCAAGTAATTTTTCTGTTATTCTTCTATTTTTGACTAAAGCCAGGTGACATGGACACAGAAGACTGTCATGAAAATGGGGGGAGAGGAAGGCAAGAGGGAGAGGTACAAACGTTCACCTATCTACTTCAGCAGAGTCAACCACCAGAATAGTTGCTACCTTGCCAACCTGGTCTAAGTTCCCGTTTTGCTCGATTTGGACTACATCAGCCTACCACCCTAGCCCAGGCAACCGTAGTGACCACAGGGCTATAGGGACTCTTCCCCTTCCTCCCATTATATCTCCTCTACAAATATATTATTAGTAGTATGTGGTCAATGCTAAGAGAAAAGAATGATAGGAACCCATTCCACGCAGTAGGTAATAGCCTGACAGTGCCATCTTTTTGGAAGAGGCACGCCAAGGCTCAAATCTGTAGTTACTACTCAGCAGAGCTGTATCATCTGAAGGACTTTTATCAGTGTAGTAAGCAATGTACATGTTTTACACCTATTTCATCATCTTCTCCTCACCTTTTGTATGTTTTCAGTAGCCTACAGTGTCGGGGAGAGGAATGGCACTAGCCAGAGTGTCTTAGGAAACAGAGATTTCAAGACCAGGCATGACCAGCCTAGCAGAGATGCCAGAGACTTGGGTGGAACTTCAGCAGTGGGAGCAACAGAAATAGTTACTCACAGGTGCTGCTATGTCAGGGACTGGCATCAGTGCAGACCAAATTAACTAATTACTACCAGTCTCAGTGACTGGTAGTGATCTGTTCGCTACAGTGGTTGCATAGAGACAGCAGAGAGTAACAGGAAAAAGCCTGAACACTCCTGGTTTCCACAGTCCCAGACAGGAATGGAATATCGCAGGTGCAGTTCCTGTTATTTCTCCTTCTCCACATCCTCCCAGGAAGGGCTCAGCCGTTATAGCACATTATTTTGGATCTTTGGACCTTGGCTGCCTCTTTTTTTTTTCTTTTTTCACCCTCCTCCTTCTGTGCACTAAGTAGCTCATGTGCCCATCTGAACCCTTACAAGCCATGGTCTGGAATATTCACTGTAGGGTCTCTGTTAGCTTTTCAAGCTCAGAAATGGAAGGTTAGACCTGGGGTAAAAACCAAAGCATAGGACTAACTCATCAGAGGAAGGCTCCTCTGGTGTTCGATAGACTCATGAATGTTTGCAGGAAGGGAAAAAAAAAATCATATCTAAACACACATATTTTTTGGTCTAGAACTCATGTTTTTGGCTACTAGTCATTCCTTGCATCCTGTTTTTGATTGTGGCTCTCAATGATTAAATGTACTGAACCCAAGGAAGCAGCAGCTGCGATACAAATGGGGCAGACCTCTGATGTCTGAGAAAGTTTTCTGAACATCCTTGTTCCTTTCAGTGAAGCGAGATGACGGCAGTCTGCTCAGACCTGCGGTGTGCTGTGGGCACTGATCACTGATGACTTGGTTTACCACCCATGGTTTACCGTCCTTTCCTTCAGAAAGGATGTGGCAACAGATAGGAAACTTTTCTCTCTCTGTAACACAGCTACAGCTTTGCCTGAAATATAAATTCCTCCAAGGGGTTTTGTACCAGCCTTTGCTCTCAGCCACCAGTCTCCATTCTCACTCAGGGTCCGTGCTTGGGTACAGCAGCCTTTGATATGACCACAGCTAATCAAAAAAGCTGCACAGGTGGGCTTTGCAGCCCTTCTGAATAAGAAAGTTGGGGTTAGCTTCATAAAAAGCCTTTGAGGGAGGAGAAAAAGGGGGATTTGAAAGCAGGATATCCAGACATATTAAGTTCTCTTCACCCCCGTGGTGTGGAACACTTATTGTGACACAAAGGAAGCACATGGGCTGGTTTTTTTCCCTTTTTTTCCTCCTTTTATTTTTTTTTTTTAATAAAGAGTTCCATTTAATCTCTTTGTATATAGAGAATTAGTTCTTTCACCTCATTTTTCCTCATTTAAATAAATCCCAGGAGGAAGGAAAACGCAAACAGGCGCTATTTCCTGCATCATTTTACTGCTGTGCTCCTTCGGTGGGATCTGGTTAGGTCGCTCTGTCATACACCACGCTATTTTTAAACAGTTCAGCGACTCCTTCCCAAAACGTTCCTTCTGTAATGAAATCTGACGCATCAGAAGAGAACGGGAAGTTTTTGTTGTTTGTACTTACAATCTTAAACCAACTATTGCTTACGCCCAGGGCGGCCGATAGCGCGGCAGGCAGAGCCGGCGAGCCCTCCGACACTGAACTCTGAACTTGGGGCAGACCTTGCCCCGCGCCGCGCTCCGGCAGGAAAGCGGGCAGACTTTGAACCCGGGGCCCTGGGGCTGCTGCGGGGTGGTGAGCAGCGAAACAGCTGCACTTTGCAACACGAACTTTGTACTTGGACACATGCACATTTAATCTCTAGAACAGAGCCTTTGTTTCATTACTTATTAACGTCTCCTCCTTGAGTAAAGTTCTTTCTTAATGAAGCTTTCAAGCATGGTGCGAGGGGTTTTTTGCCACCTTTTTCTCCCAAAAATATAAAGCCTACCACCCAGCTTGATAGGATCACGTTAACTATTGAAAAGTACCAAAAAAAGTTAGACATTATGCACCTCTGAACACTGTGGGTATTTGTTGTGTGCTCTCTTCTGAGCAACTCAGTTGTAATAACCAGAGCTAATTACAGAAATCAGGCATTATTCTGGCGCCTATCTTTGCAGAGATCACTTCTTGAGATGATACCCACAGTAATTCATCCTGCAGCAACATTCATCCTTATTTAACAAATCAGATTTAAAAAAAAAAATAAAATAGTAGGAAAGTGTCAGCTCACTCACATTGAAAAGCCATACCTCAAAAAAACCCATGACACTTTCTTAAAGTTGTGCAGCTTTTTGCTGCTGCTTTTCCTTTGGAGCGGTGGCAGTGCTTGGCTCCTGTGTAATTTCACCATAACATACGCTAACACGGACAGCACAGCAAATTTGTAGGGAAGATATTCAAGGCCTAGATCCATTTGTGACCCATCCCTTTGTTAGACTTTACTAAAATAAAGCTTTGATCAGGAACAGAAACCTACCTAAACAAGGACCAAATGAAAACCTCAAGAGAGGGGCCACATAAGATGCGTAAATCATTTTTGTGGAAGTAAAAGCTGAAGATGCACATACACATTTACTGTAATAAAACCTAGTAACAGAACGGTACTGGAAGGTCCTGGTGATGCCCCATTATGTCGGTGCTGTCATAACAATATGGAGTGGCAATGAAGATTAAGAAAACAAAGGTTTCCTGAACGATTCTTCATATGCAACTAGAATAAAACAAATACTTGGAAGTATATTTTCTTTGTCTTCAGATACTCTAAATATTTGTCACAGTCTGTTTGAATGAAATCATCCACAGGGGGATCACAGCTACACTCTTCCTATTTTCCATCACTACCAGCTTTTCAACATGAATTTCTTTCCATGCCTCTGTGGTCAGCTTTATTCTCTTCCTTTTTTTTTTCTTCTATATGATGGGGGAGACACCCCACACGTCCACCACACCCAGCTTTCCTTCCTCTTTGTTAACAGAAGGATACAAAAAAGGAAATTTTCAATTACTCTAGAAAGACAGGAGGGAAAAGAATAAATCAAGTCAAGTGATTTCAAACCGCACCCTTGTGTGGAGCTGGGCTGGCAGGACTCAGAAGCAATTGGGTAAGGATGGTCAGCTCCTGAGCTTCCTCATGAGAAGCCCATGACTTTTCTTATTTGGATCTATTTGTTTGCCCACCACCTTCAGGGCACTCCTTTGAAAACATCATCACTCATCTAATCCTAGAGTTTGATTTGCATTCTTTGCAGAGAGCAGCCTGACAGAAAATGACATTACTTTTCTTGCGTTAATACTATTTCGGGTAACAGTACTGTTGCCCTCCTACAACTGCAAAGCAGCTGGCCCAACTGCAAGAATGTTACACCTTATTACTTTCCTTTCTATATCCAGAAAGCCACGATTTCCCCTCCTTGAGGTGCCCCCCCATGATAAGGCATGCATTATGCATGCCTTATCACTTCACCCCTGGAACACAGCCCTCCTGTCACATGGGTCTACCATGATGATCACAAGGTTTAGCTGTTGCTAAGAATAGACACGATCATTTGGAATAGATCGCGCTTTATTTCTGGGTGCAGTTTCTGAATGGTGTTAGACAATAAAACCTTTAGGCTGGATTCGGGATAACACCTGCCTGGTCTTGCCACCAGTTCATCAAGGGCATCAGACCCCTCTCTGTGAGGGTAGGGATGAAGATCCGTACCATTCCTTAGCTAGGGACAGCCGCAGACGTGAACATGAATGAAGCCAAGCAAACCATAACGACTCTGTGAACAAGCAGGCAAGCCTCTGGGAGACAACAATACCTTTAATTTAAATAAATAAATAAAAATGAATAAACTTGGAAAGAGCGCAGAGAAGAGCAACAAGAATGATTTCGGTCTGGGAGAAAAAAAAAGGGGGGGCCTCTTCCAAAGAGACACCAAACTAAATGTGTTTTGCTTCAAAGAGAAGATTATAATCTTTGAGGGACTAGACAAGAAGAAGATATTTCAGAAGATTCTAAATTAGTGGGCAGACACAAAACAGAATCCAATATTTGCAAGTTCAATCTGGAGACAAAAAGCATGTTTTAAATATAATTAGCTACTGAGATGAATTGTCAAAAGATGCAGTAAATTCTCCATCACTAAGAAACTATTTTAATTATTGTGTGCTTAGCTTACAGTAAAGCCCAGAAGTCTCAGTCAACACAGGCCCAATAATCTTTATCTAGCTTCTAGCACAAGCCACCTCCTCTGTCTGAAAATTGTTCCTGTTGTTAATTCCAAATTAGATGATATTTTTCCCTGAGTAATCCAGGGTGGGAGAATCATGACAAATGGATAATTAGTGCATTTGACACCAGGTCACGTAGACATATTTATATAATACTAACATTCCTCAGTCCAGTACTTCCAGGAAAAAAAAAAGGAAAAAAAAAGATATTCCCTAAAGTCTAATTCAGGTCAGAAAACAAAAAAAAACCACAAACAAAAAGGCATATCACTTTATATATAAATTTAAAAATATGCAATGTTGTGTATACTATTGTAGTGTGCTTTTATCAGATCCAGAATTCACCAGAGAGAGGAAAGGTTTCAGAGTAGCACTATCAAGCACTCTACAATTCAGTCCCAAAACACCTCAGTATTGTTTTATACCCTAAAAGAAAAATATTGCTAGCAGAAAATTATTTCTCTTTTTGGTCCTCTAGGAGTTTACATGGATAGCTCCTATTAACACTAATCAGAGTTAAGGGCAGAAATCCCCCATGGAGAGCCATGTTGTCTGGGGATATGTCCATAATTAATATGTTCTAAGAGTCTAATTTTGAAACAAAGTAATCAGGCTTAAGATGAGTTATATTAAGACCAATAAACCTCTGACTGCATATTTGCCTATATATATACACACGCATATATATACACACACTGTATCCAATGTCAGACCAATGTATAATTGACAAGACAACTTCTGATAAAACAAGCTGTATCTTAGCTGTGTTTGGAAGCATGAAATATGAATGTACCAGAAGAAAAAAACCACAGTGAGGTTTGTTTTCTTTTGTTTCTTACTCTTCTTTGTAGCACATCCTTATTATAAATGTTAATGCTCATCATTGTTCTTTTTCACATCGTAGTGCTCAGGCTCAGCAAAGCTAACATAATCCTAACACTTCTGATGTTACAAATGAAAATTACCATGCAGCACCATGGGAATATTTGTAACATGAAAGATGTGGAACGGGGACTTTGTGACAAGTACATGGAGGAGAGAAGAGGAAGCTCGATGGCTTGAACATGAGTGGTGTTGCGAGTAAGAGATGTTGTAATGGGACAAGGACTACAAAATAAAATTATGCCAACAGAATTTGGTTTCAGCATTATTTAGGATTTCTGTCACTGAAAGAGACATTTTCAAGTCTGTGGCTGCTGATGCTCCAGCACAATTGATGCGCAAGTCATACATAATGTATTATACAACGCAGTATATTAACTCAGCTTCAAAGTGTTAATATGTCACGAAACTTAATTCAGATATCACAGATTATGCAGAGGAGATAGAGATGTGGAAACACACTCCTGTTTCTCAAAGGTGTCAGCCAGACTGCTTTGTGTCCCCCGGTTCAGGAGGACACAGCAGCAGCTCGCTCTAAACCTCTTTCACAAGGTGAGGGCTGGGTGGCTCTTCCCACCACGATTTTTGGCAAACAGATCCTGTACTGAGATCAAAATTATGGATTTTAAAAAAACAACACACAGAAGCCTTTGAATACAAGACAATAGCCCAAGTTTTGTGGTGCCACAGCTGCAGATACATTTTATATTACCGATGTGAAAATTGTATAATATAAACACAGAAGGATTTATCATTTTCTTTACAATAAACCAAAGTTCTAGCTTTAGTGCTGTATGGGTAAAGAATCCAGCTGTGCTCTCTGAATGTCCCTGAGTAGATGGCAGCAATGGAGACAAACTGTTTTCTTGATCAGCAGCTGGGAATAAAGATAGCAAGCCTTCGGCCCCATTAGCTCGGTTGGGAATGGGGTTGCGTGGAGACTCATCTAGTGCCTGTCAGCTGGGAATGGAGCCCATGACAATCCACAGTACTTAAAACGGAGGTAGCCATCTTCTCCCATTTCCACATGCACTGGTTTTGTGACCCTTTCACTAACTGCTCTCTCCCTGAGAACTTCCAGACTTCATACAAGCTGCTACGAAAGGAGACCGTAAACAACCTCTACCAAAACTGCATTGGAAGCAGCAGAGGGAGAGCATCCACAGGAAGCCTTTGCTTATGGTATGAAGTTTTCCAAATCCCCTTTGCAGGCACTTCAGCTGAGGGAAGGGGAATGTGGTCCACTGTCTATCACTACAAGTGAAGTTTAGCTCCTGACACCACGATCATTCTTGCATGACCTTGGACCCTGATGGTTTTTAGAAGAGGTTTGAAGAGTTAAGTCTAATTGTCTCTGTGTGTCACTTCATCTGTAGAAAAGGGAAAATAGGGGACAGTTTTCTACCTATAGAGGTAATACAGGTGGATACTATCAAGCATTGAAATATTAAGATATTATGGCGACATTTAAAAAATTTAACATAGAGTGCCCACTAGAATCCATTTTCTTTTTGGGTGTTTAGCTTCAGGTAAAACAGCCAAGGCTTTTAAAGAATGTAATTAGAAAATATTGTTATGCAAAAATACTTACTGATTTTATTCAGAAATTCTATAGGATTGCCATGATTTGAACCAAGAATTAAAAATGTAAAACCAAAGATGGTTAGATAAGTGTCTTTTTCTTTGTGAGGAAAAAATACACACACACACACAAATTGCAAACCCAGAAAAAACACCGTATTTCTTGAAACTCTGAAGAATCTACTTTCAGTTAACGAACTGTGGGGGCTTAAGCCCTCATGATTATCTAGGCTATGTTTTTCTTTTTATTGTTTGTACTAAGCTGAGACGGAAAAGGGATGCTTTCAAAATTCAGACTTAATAAACACACTCAGAAGAACAGACTAGCTAGGCAATCCAGTGTATTTGGAGACACAGAAAAATAAACTAGCACAATAGATGAAGTCCAGGATGCCCTGGAATTAAAACCAACTCACAGGACTGATCATAGCCCTGTACACTAGCTGAGGCAGGACATGTCCCTCCTCATTGACCAGCCTGGGGAGGGTAGGAAGAAACAACAACGCAAAAAAGCTGCTGTCTGCAGGAGACAGCTTGCAGGGGGAAGCAATGTGCCAGAGAGAGTCCTCACACACAGTAGAGAAATCTCGCTATTATTTAAGAATACTGAGAAGCATCAATGAGTTGTATTCTGTAACCTTTCATAATCTACTAAAAATGTTTCTTCTCTAAGATCAGCATCTGACACTACCAATCTCCTGAAAAAGTATTTCCTTGAACACACACTCAAGAGAACGCTACTCATGGTGGCTGACAGACAATTTGAGAGCCTGTTAAGCCATCCTGTTACAAATACACACCACCAATGTAGAGCTAAACATTTTTTAAAATGATAAAACAGCAAAACACATCACCAGATCATACTTCACCATCAGCTTCTCCCTTCAGCTGCTTCAGAGGCCATCCAGCTCCAGCCTGCACTCACCAACTTACTTCTGTCCCGTTCCTTGGTGGCAGAAGCTCCACATTCTCCTTAACTCCCCTTGGCCAAGTTAGAGCATCCTGATCTCTCGCAGGTGCTCCTCAGGAGGGCTCGCTTCCTACTTTCTCCTCTAATGGCAACCTCATTCTGGAGCTTCTGCCACATACGGCTGCGAAGGCTTAGTTTTCCTATCCCCTGTTTTCTGCAATTAAACTTAGGATATAATAGAAGACTTAGGATATATAATTATGGCTTAGGTTGTAATAAAAGGGATGCTGTTTTGTTTAAATTCTCTGCCCTACTGTGGCTGCTTTAAATTTGTATTTCTATCATTCTCTAATTAGTATCTCTCTTCTGTCTTTAGGCTGGCTTTTCCTGTTTATAAGGCTGTGGCAAAACATCATAAATCATTTAACCTAGAAAAAGTGATTGTACCAACAGTTCACAAAAGCTACAATTATCAGTTTGTTCTCAGTATTACCCAGAGATGAAAGATGACCATAATTCTAACAGCAAAAGGGTATAAGAAATGACTTACTCAAATGATTTAAACTCTTCTTCTTACACAGAGAGCACAACTTCTGGGGACTTCCTCACAGTAAATAAAAATATTTCCATGAGGCTAATTAGTTCAGGTGTGGCAGCAAGCTGATGAGTCTAGAAGGTGGTTCACCTGGAGTCAGTTCAGGTATTCAGCCGCTACCAAACAATATGAACACATTCTCCCCATCTCTCATGCTCTTAACCTTGTTTCAGCAAGCATCTGAGCATGCCGGAAAAGCAAAAGCACAGGAGCCAAGACAGCAGGCTCACCAGGACCAAGAGCAACCCATTAAAAACATAGAAAAAGCAGAAGTGTGTGGTAATGAGGACCACACAGGAGTAATTTCCCTCCAATTCCTCTATCCCATCCATTTTCCCACATCCCTCCCCCTCTCCTCATTTCTCTGTGACAGCTCTTTGGGTTGTACAGTCTCCGTTCTGGTTTACCCTGTCAAGTGCTTGGATTACAGCTGCCTTTCAACACATTGCTGCGTGCTTGCACACCAAACACAAACCTGGGGGAACCAAAGTCTGTTTCCCCAACATCAGAAACAGTGAAAGGAAGCCAAATCCCGAAACAAGTCAGCCATCAACTTTACAACAGGTCACTGCAAAACCCTAATTCCTTCTTCACGCTTAGTTTCAGTCCAATAACACTATTATACTTGGTACACTCTTCAAAAAGAATTCCTATCAAACACACAAACTCTCTTTTTCCACCTAAAAAGCACACATTTTCAAATTCTGTCCTCTACTGCAACAAAGAAAGTGTAGGAAGCTAACTACGTGCTGAAATGGACTTTCGATTCAAAATAACCCAAACATAGAATATATACTTTCAACTTTACAATAAGCCAGTCAACTATGCATTAAGCACTGCTCAACAAAATCAGTCACAGCAGAGCTCTGACAGACATTCAAAACAGATTACACAACAAATCAAAAAAATCACCATCAACTTCTGCATCGTGATATGACTTTCAGTTCTTTGAGGCTGGTCCATGCGGTAATGAACCTATTACACATTTTTGATCCTGTGCACCAGCCTCTGCCAGCAAATCCGCTTTGAGGATATTCCTAACGTTCCAAGTCTTGAGAAGCTTTAGTCTGTATTAATTTTTTTAAAACATTAAGAAAATATCTACGTGCCTTAGGGCAATATTCAGCCTGATGCCACTGACATCTTTCCTTACGGCTTTGAAATCCATTACCTTCTGCAAGAACAGGAGCTTTCTGGCAGCCTTCAAAAGGGAGCTTCTACCTTCAGTGCAGGAACTGCAGTTGCTTCAGTGGCAGAGGCAGGTCTCCGTGTGGTACAGAACAACAGTCACCCAGTGAACATGACAAATATGCCGGCAAGCACATATGAAAAAGAGTATATGTAAAGACGGAAAGCTCTGATAACACCTAGTCAAAACTCATCCCAGAAACTCTTTTCTTAGCAACTTCTGGGAGAGGGAGGGGAGAATTAAAACAAGTCTGGCTGCACATCTTGCAGTTGCTGAAGTCTGAAGACTTTTATACCAAACACAGTAATTTACTCATAGGGGCCGAGTTCTTCACTTTTGTTTGTACAATAGTTGGATGCAGGCAGAATGGAAAATTCCTGCTAAAAATTCCTTCTCCTGGGTCAACTGGACCTAAAAGGATTTAAGAGAAATTGGATGCATGCTCTAAGGAAAGCCATTAGTGCAAAAGTGCTATCAAAGCACGGACTTAGGAGAGCTTTGACCCCATTTACAGATGCTAGACCAGAACATTGGACACTGACTCCTTTGTGAACCGTCTGCTAGCAAAAGAATTGCCCCTTTAGCTAGGTACAGAATCTAAACATCACACTGTCAACATAACAGATGCCAAAACCATGCCAAAAATTTCCCAGAACTTTTCATTTTTCAGAGGAGGTGACAATTTAGATCAGGTCAAACCTAAGCATCTCTTCTATTCATCCAATATGAACATGCTTACCTGTCAGACTTTGTGTCTGAGTTACAGCACCCGTTGTGGAGTTTACACCTCACAGTATGTACCTGTGCAGTAAGGATGGCCGCATCGCTATGGCAGCCTTCTCCCTCTGCCCATCACCCTTTCCAAAACAAAGAAAATGGCTGTAAGGTCAGTTCTGAAAGTTGGTTGACAATTACACAGACTAATTATTAGTCTTCCATCTTAATAATTAGCATTTCAAAAGTATTTTATTAACCAGTCTTGCTACAGGTAGGGACCATTGTAAGCTTTGGATTTTATATTATATTTTTTTTAATACTTTTAGAGTCCTTTTCATTATTAAATCACTGTTGAGGTTTCCAGAGCTGCTGTTACAGAGCTTGTAATAGCTTGACACCTCCTACCCCTCTTTCAACTCCAATTCACTATCTAGGTGAATTACTATCTAAAATTATCAGTATATTCTCCAGATATCACTGTCTAGAATAATCAGGCTCCTAATGCTTAGCAGATACAGTAATAACATACCTAATTTTTAACTTTCATGATAGGGTCCCTCTGGGACAGAATAGAAGGAAGATTGATGTAGTATTAATATTATAAATAATTAAAATGAATGAAATATAACGTAAATGGAAAGTGTGAACCAAAGGAAGAACTAGCACATAAACCTTAATGCAAACTATTGGCTCTGCGTCTATACAGTACCAGCCATATATGTTCTGTACTCTTTTACATCCCTGCAAAGCATGCATAAAACCTTACTAGATTCAGATGATTCTAATTCCCAACTCATTTTCCACACATGAAAGTACCTACAGAAGGTGCAAGGCAGGGGAGAGAGTGGTCAGTCAGTCGTGTTTTAATTTATAGCTATTTTTGCCTAAGCCCTGAATGGCCTGCCAATTATGAATAGCACCAGCTGGGCTGTCAGTAGAGCAGGCTAAGAAGGACACACAAAAGATAATAATAATAATAATAATAATAATAATAATATAAAATGAAGAGCAGGAGAAAAGTTTGGAGTGGGGGAGACCTGATGGGGATCCCAGGTCTGGTGTTAAAATGCCTCACTCTAGTCCTATCTTCCTCAACCCCTCAAATAAAAAGATTGTCATCATCTGGACATAGGCTTATAACACAGCTATGACTGCACCCTAGACTTCTTGTGGCATAATCCAGATACCCAACAGGTATAAAAATTGGGACTTTCCTGTGCTTAAATAACAGTAAAAATAAGAATTGCATATGGTGATGAGGACCAGAATCTTCTGAAGGATCTTCTTTTTATTTTGAAATAGGTAATAATAACTTACTAGGGTTTTTTTATTTAACATAATTTTTATGAGTTTTTTACAAAATGTCAAAAAAAAAAAAAAATTAAGTAACATGGCAGCCCTACTGTTTTTAAGAAGCTCTTTCCCCAGCCAGTGTTACAGGGAGAATATACAAAATAATTCCTCTAAACAAAACCCGATGAATGCCCACCAACAGACTCATGTCTTGAGCAGCTATTGAGGGAACAACGAATGAACACTGGCATTAGAAGACAAAGATTTTTTTCCTTTGCTGTTAAGATGTCAGCTGGATCCACACTGGTGTATATAAAGACATGTTGCACTTGGCAAAGCAGTAGTTTTGGAAACTGATCTGCTTTCCATGACTGCTCTTATCTGTGAAAAAAATTAAGAGATTTATCCCATGCTTTATTGTAATCTACTTATTTGTGGATGCAAATCAGTTTAAAAAGGGGAAGTATATTTATACTCATGCATTTCACGGTATATCAGCATCATACTGATAAATTCTACAATAGCCTCCCCTCCTCTCATTCTCATAGCCTTGTAGGAGAGGCAAAGCAGACAAGCCAGTATGAAAGGCCAGCAGGCCATAACTCCTCTACTACAGACAAGCAACAATTAATCACATTCACCAGCTAGGCAGGTAGCTCTTGTCCTTTAACCCTGAAGGAAACAGCTCCTCTCTCTGAGCACTGATTGCCCAGGTGATACTGGAGCTCTCAGAAGCAGCTACTGAGACACTGAGATACTGAAAAACAAGGTAAACCAAAACCTAAATATGTCAGTCTTCTGCTATTTTATTAATCCATATTTTTCAAGCGAGCACTGAAAGCACAACCAACTGCCGGAGTGGAACATTTATCACCATTTTTCCCTGCAAGATTGTAAGTTGCTCCTCCTGTGCCAGGGGTTCAGGGTCCCCGGGGCTCACCCAGGCTCTGACCGCAGCAGCCCCGCTGGCAGGAGGGCCAGCCCCGCTCGCGGCTGTGGGAGCGCGGTGCCAGGGACTGAGAGACATGCCGCTCCCTTGGAACAAGAAGGAAGAGAACAAGCCATAACGCCATCAAATACGTCTGCTGTGGGACTAAGAAGAAAAGGATTACTGCTTTTTTCATTTCTGCTCTCAAGCAACTAACCTTCTGTTTTAGCTTTCTCCATATACGCGTAACTCATTGATTCATTCTGACAATTACATGATGCTTTTGAAGTGGAAAGAGAGACCAAAAAGCACATCCAAAATGTGGGACAGCCATAGCTCATCTGTTTCTTATGGTTCCTTAGCATAGGTTTTATTTCCAAGTGAGTCACTCACATTTTAGTGAGTGTAACAGTTATTTTTGTAACCCTTCCAAAACCCCTTCAAGTAAGATGTGATGATGTACTGACCTCTTGGAGGGGGAAGGGGTTACAGATATAATTTCATGAGACCACACAGAAATGTTATGATTATCTGCGGAATCTCTCCATTGGTCACTCAGCAGAACTCAAGCACTCAGAAACCCACCTTTTTGAAAAAAGATATGGGTCTTATTTTAGCCGCCTGAGATTATTTAACCCAGGACTGCTCAATAAAAAGACCTCCACGTTGCAACTCAATCCCCAAGTTGAGGGAGCCCCTCATTGGCTTTGATAACACAACTGAAATCCCACTGAAAGAAGAAAACTGCAGTAAGGACACATGAAATGAGAAGTCCTGTTTGTTACAGAAGTACACTCATCTCACTTTCACCCAGGCTCCAGCCTCCTGTCAACCCAAAATCTGACGAAATGAACGTTTCAAGCGTGTAGGCAGAAATGGGTGATGATCAGGACATGTCAATAATGTTACACAGCTGGAACACTGCCCAGTCGGCGGTGAACAGCTGTTCTCCAAATGACCAATCACACAGGAGGAGGTAGAACATAAAATTCTCCATTTTCAGAGAGGAGGATACTGCTTCTCCTGATGCCACCTCTTGCAATTAGTTTCTCCTTTTCCATCCAGTTTCATGTTGGAATAGTCTAGCCACAATGTGTACAGCAACAACACATGTCATATGTGTAAGCGTGAACTTGAAGCGTGCCAGTGATTTGCCTTCAACAAATCCTCTGACAGCAGTGCTCCGCTCCAGAGGTGGAAGGATTCAGTGATCAGCGAACTAACTTCTGAAATTCTTTGAAAACAAAACCAATTGATAACAGTAAAATATTCTTCCTACTACTTTTCAGTTACGGACAGAATATAAAGTTGTTGTTGGGTTCTAAAATATCCAATGCAAAATTCAAGCTTAGTCTATTGAAATCATCACTTCAGTAAAGGACTCACAAAAGCCTGAAACCAGAGAGGCCCCAGGGTGGTAGATACAATAGAAACCAAGCCCTGAGGTACATCAGTTTGGGCATCCCTCACCTGTGCAGCCACAATACTGGGAGGAAATAAAAAAAAATAAAATTTCAGAATAAAATGCAGGAAATTATTTTACTTTAGAAATTGAGTTAGTCCATCTAAATTCAATATTATTTCCCAGATGCTTAAAGATAATAGCAGGCAGGATAACATCCATAAAGCAAAACAGAATATAGCTTTCATCATCTCAAAAGTGTTTGAAAACCCAGCCCATGCCAGGACAAAATGGCTGGTATTTGCCTCTAACCATTCCAGTCATCCTATTTTTGAGGATCACAGCGATAAACAATTCCCTGAAGTATACTGTAATTCCGCAGCACTGATGAGCCCAATATCAATGCCTGTGTTAAGGGCAAGTTCAAAGACTATTCAGTATTTGCTTGATAAGCTTCTCAGCGAGGTCATTAACTAGGACAGTCACTTATACTCTTCATGAAGATTTTCTGGGGTTTTTTGGTTTGTTTGGTTTTTTTTTTTTTACTTTCATCAAGATCCCCATTTCAGGGAACGTTCCCAGCTGCCTAGGTACACCTAAAGGGAAAGGTAGGCATCTAGGAGTAAGCTGATAGGCACATACTTCAGCCTGTGCAGCTACAGCATGTTTGTAGGTAAGGTCTGTTAGCACACATGAGACCAGGAAGTGTTTTTAACTGGGTGAAATATAAAGCTCTTACAGAGCTGACGAAAAGTCAGGAATACAGGGGAACACATTTGCCAGCCTTAGGTCCGGTGAGAAAGTTATTCCAGGAGATGCTTTGGGTGGCTCCTGGTGATACTCGTCTCCAGTACTCAAGCATTAGGAGCAAACAAAACCAACCCAGATGAGAACCTTGGTGGTACCTCATCCTCCAGAGTTAACTGCTGCTGCTTAAACCTCTAAAACCACCGATGGTTTGGTGGTGTACCGGCTCCGCACGCAGCGAGGCAGCGGAGGTGACCATCAGCCCCCCAGACGCAGTGTTGCCCAGAGCATTCGTCAGGACAGCTCTTACTGCCACAGCCAACTCAAGGTAACGGTTCTTCAGACAACTCCTTCCAGCAAGCAACCTACAGAGGCTAAAATAATACCAAAGCAGTCCCTTGCCAATACAGGAATACTGCTCTACCACACTGGCCATTTTCATTTAACAGAGGAAGAAGACAGAAGCAACTTTTCTGTTCTGACCTCCACCCTCTCAGTTGCCACCGTCAATGAACTATTACCAAGGTGCTCCTGCAAAGAGTTTCAGCTGCACCTATGCAAGGTGTCTGCCCGTCAGGCAGCACTAAGCCCTCTGACCCTGAGCGGGACAGGCCTGCTCAGGTCTGTCATATCGACATAGCTCCGCAGGTCTGAATTAACGGCAGCTTTGCAGTGGATCAGCCACTGTCTAACGCAGGACCCAGAGGCTCCAGCAAACATCTTTACGCAGCTCTCAAACCCAGAAGCAACCAGAGTTGCCTGAGGCCATCACAAGCATCAGACATGGACTTTTCAAGCCTCAGAGAGGACCTGGCTGTCTCTGAAGGGTCGTCAGCTGTTCCCCAGCCCCGTGGAGCAGAGGCAGGAGCATGATACAGAGGCACCACAAGTCAGAACCACCAGGAACAACAGCTACCTGAGCGGATGCTCAAAATACGAAAGACGGAAATTAAAACCAGAACATTTTCAGAGCCAGTTTTCCAGATTTACAGCAGGAATAACTCAAGCAGGAGGAAAATTCAGCAGACAAAACCAGCAGGATGTCATTAAAGAGAGATGAAGTAAAAGAAGGAGAACCCCCAGCTCCTGCAGCCACAGCTGGCAGGCAGCTGCCTCCTCCCCAGCAGCGGGGGCGAGGGGGGCGGTGGCAGCGGGAGAAGTGGTGACCGCTCTGCAGGGCCCTGCCAGGACACCCGCACGCCTCCTGCCAGCACCTGCGCCTCACCGGTAGAAATTTCAGCTTTAGGAATTCTGTCAGGATACACACAGAGCTCTGGTCCTGGAGGAAAGACCTAGGATGAATATCTCTGTTTTTTTCTTTGCTTTTAGACTGCGCACTCCCTTCCGAAATCTGACTTCTGCATAACCATACGGAGCAAATATAGCAGATCTCACATATAAATGCTATTTTTCATCTCAGAAGATCCCACTTGGATAACGCCATTGAGTGGCCTAGGTTGTGGCGTGAAAGCTTTGCCCTCCCGGCCGCCGTGCAGGGACGTACAGGCAGCCGCTCGCAGCAGAGGGGTACGTGCCTTCCCGGCGGCGGTGAGCCTTGCCCTGCCAGTGGCACCAGTTCCTCAGATAACACATGCCATTTCAAGAATCGTATTTTCCAGCCACAAGGAAGTGAAGTACGAGGGAAAGCTATGGTAACCTTATCCTCTGATAAGTGTTATCTTCTCCATGCATAGGCTTTTTTGGGGTGGGTTGTGTTTTGTTTTGGTGTTTTGTTTTTTTTTTTTTTTTTGTTAAACTGATTTCTGCAGTGCCAACTCCACTTTAAAACACCTGCTCAAGTGTATGCTTAAACGAAAATGATGGATAAAGAGCTATTTGAAACAACCTATAGCTACCCCGGGCAATCTGTTTAGCTTAGTTGATCATTAAATATTATAAAAGTTTAAGTTATATGTAGTCATTGTTGATATAAAAGATAGTGCTGTCCGTCTCCCTCATTTATTCAAATATCCCCAATTCCTGCGAGCCTCAGATGTTCCCTTCCAGGAAGAGAAATGAAAACAAAGGGAGGGAAAGGAGGGAAAGGGAAAACCGTCCAGAATACGTACTTCTTTTTAGATCTCCCAACAGGTGCTCCTCAGAGAGCGGCTGACAAAGGCTGAATACTGGAACAGCCAAGCATTTCTATTCATGTATTTATTTATAATAATAGACTGAGGCATCCCCACCAGTCATCAGAAAATATGGATCCAAAGGAACAAGGCTTCTGCCCAGGAAGGCAGCATTTTGACCACATTTTAAGCTATGGAATATTTTTAAATCCACAGAATTCCAGCTGTACATACATTTTGAGTTTGCAAAATTAAATACTGCATTTCCCATTTCTAGAGTGGTATCAACAACAATGAAAGTTTAACAATTTGAAAAAAATATATAGTCAAAATTGAAACACAGCAACTCAAATTCCCTGAATTTTACTGGTGGGTAAAAGAGAAGGATTTAGAGGGGACACACTGTAGATTTTTTTTCTCCTCAGCCTTTCAGCTAATGCTATAAACAAACCCCATTTTTTGCATTCTCCAAGACTCTTACACAGGAAAGAAGGAAAAAAAGAAAAAAAAAAGCACAACCAAATCAATCACCGTCCAGCTGATACTATTGCACAACACAATCCATTCAGAAATCTCCTAGAAGTAGATCAGCACTTCTGAGTTGCAGCAAATCAAATCTGGTGATAATAGGGCTGCTTTTGCTTCTTCCCTCCATGACAGAGGCACAGGTTATCTACTCCAGCGTACAGTTGAAGCAGCTTGAATTTAGCAAGTCAGTTTTTATTATCAGTCCACCTTCCTAAGAAGCCAGTTTATACAACTGCCTGTACAGGTGTTTCTATCCATTTGTCTATCTTGTAAAATAACTTCCAGTTTTCCAGGGCAATTTCAATGAGGTTTTGACAGAACAGCAGCAGTTATAAAATACTGTGTCTGATAGAGTTTTATACATGTATAGACGATAGGGCAGAAGAAAGATAATGCTTCTGCTGGGGAAAATTTGCCATGTTAATTTATAGGACACAAGAAAATCCACATATTAAGCACAAACCTATAGGAAATCAAACTTCATAACTTTTACTCCTTATGGCACTACTTTTTTCCTACACTTTGAGATACTGAAACAGCACAAACCCCCAGGCAAACAGAAAGATGTGTTTTGCCATGTATCAGCACTATCTTTTTTTATTTGAAATAGCAACTGTAAAATATGAAAGTAACTGGGCTGATACAATAATTTAACAAATCTGCGATGAAAGCACATAGACCTGATGAAATTAGAGAAGGGTCCAACAACAAAATCTCCACCTGGATTTTATGGCCTCCAGTGATGCTATAGATGTTTTTATACAGGGATTTGGCTCAGAACAGTCTTCGGTATATGTACAGGATATCACAGGGAATGATTATGGAATCTATGTCAAAATGATGACAGTAGTCACATCTCTGGCAGGTGTCACTTGTCATTTACCAACACGTTTGCTTAAGCCTGTCCAAATTTTTATTCTGAGTAAAACTTTTGATGAGTAAAATGGAAACCATGGGTTTTATTAGGTCTTTAGCCTCCAAGTTAATGCTATTCTACTAGGTTTCCAAATACATTGTAAGCAGCAAAAAACAAGCAGAAGCAAATGTATTTTTAGTTTACATTTCAATGAAAGAATCCAATTTCTCAACAAGATTATGAGTGCTGTGCTACAAATTATTGTAGAAGAACAGAATTTATTTTATTTCCTCTGCAGGTTTCTGGGTAAAGAAAAAATACTTGATTTTTTTAATTCTATCAATAATTGTATTTTGTCTGCTGAAAAAACCACCAAGCTATTTTAGCTAAAGACAAGGTTATCTAGCCATCCTTGATTTGGGGCAATCAGCCATCACAAAACAATTCCTGAGAGTAAACACTACAGTTAGAGGCATGCAAACAAATACTAGAATTATAAATGATAGTGCTACACATGAAAGAAAAAGAAATCAAAGGGATTACTACAAGCAGCAAATCTGTATTACACCTCCTACTGAGCGGTTATATTTTCCACATACTCTGCTTTGGGGGGTTGATGTTTGTTTGTATGTTTTTGTTGTTGGTTGTTTTGGTTTGGGGGGGTTTGTTTTTGTTTGGGTTTGTTGTTTTTTTCTTGAGCTAAAACCACATGTTCCAACAGGGTAAATCAAGTAAAAGCATTTTTTTTAACTTTCATTTTGGGAAGTGACATACATTTCTGTGTCTACCTCCCTTCCAGTATACCAGTGTAATATTTCTCTCAACACAGAACTCAAGAAGACCTAGTAGAATTTAGTATTAAGAAACCCAACCAACAACCAACAAAAACTAGCGCCACACACAGTTTAAGATATTGCCAAATGGTTTAAATTCAGCTTTAAAAGTCACACAAAATCAAGTTTAACTTTCCTATTAATTGGTGACAAGTTGCCTTTATGCAAGCAGTCAAAGCCTTGGGTGATGGGAAGGGGCATTAGTCTGCTACCGGCAATGAAGCTACACTGATCTGCACCAGTATTTGATTTGGCCAGATATTTGGAAGAGACGATACTTGCCTTAAAACAGAAAGTCTCTTTGCTGAAAGGAGGGGGCCCTGTTGAACAGTTACAAGCTGAGCAGCGTGCCAGTTCTAAGTTTTATGCATGAATCAACCTCAGGGAAGATTCAAAAATATACCCTTAATTAAACATTTTTCCACTATTCCACCACTCTAAACACATAAAGAGAGGAATTAATTACATAGGGGCAGATCTCGAACCCTCAGAGCTGCCATTAGCTGTTAGGGATGTCCTGTGTCTCAAAGATTAGACCCCAATACATAAAATAGCATTAATATAATTAAAGCTTAGAGTCATTTCAGTTACTGGTAGAAGTTAAAAAAAGAACTTAAAGCATTCCCTGAGAAATGTAAATGGATTTGCTTGTGAATCTACATGTAATCAATCAGCTCAGTTGCTAGAACTGCGCTGTCAAAGTGTAAGAGTAGATTTGCTATAGAAAGGCCCAGAGAAAAAGCAATGACAATGACATGCAGGCACATCAGAAGCCTTTTTACCCACGTAAGGTCTCCCACAATTAAAACTGCAGTTCATGAAAAACATCGATAACAAAGTAACGCTCCTGAAAATTCAGCAGCAAAGCAGAACACAAAGCGGGTGCTGTAAAACGAAAGGCAGCAGAGCAAAGAATCCCTTTGCAGCCAGGCAGAGCAGCCCCATAAAAGCTACAGAATACCAGAGACTACACTGCTGTAATTTACTGGTCCCTCCCTTTCTTTTTATACTATCCCAGCAAAAGTGACAGTGTAAGTTACAGAACAGATGGCACAGAGCCGCGCAGTGTTTGAGGTACGGCAGCAGTTTCAGTGCTAAGGTGATCCCGCTTTGCCCGGTTTAACGTTGCAAGGCTCACAGATGGACCAATTTCAGAGGAGTATGTATATAAACATAAAGGTATCCTAGATGAGATCAGATCATCCTTCAGTGTACCCAGACTTGCTTTCATCCGCCCGGAGTATCAGGTACTATGATCTCAATTGGCGTAAGCTATGTATCAGGCATACATGGGAGAAATGCATGTTTCTGGGTGTGGGATAGATAATCTATTTTATGATATGTTCTTATGTTCTCCAGTTTCTTCTTCCCACATCTGTTCTTTTTGGCTCTGGGTATAACAGCTGCATAGCTGGGGATGCTGATTTCAAACAAAGGAAAAGTATTCCTTGCTTTTCTAATAAATCATTCTTCTGATGGTATGTAACTCTAGAAATTCAGAGAATTAGGCCAAAATATCAGCTATTTTTTCCATGACAAACCAGCATTATCCCTAGTGATAACGCTCCCCCCTCCCCCCCCCCAGCAAATCAAATAGATGTGCCCTGTAGAAATCCATTTTATATCTACTTCTGTCCCAAGTATTAGTGTCCAGCCTCTTATACGACTCACACAAGTTTATCATGCCCTGTCATTACACCTTTCTGGACTGGAAAGAAGCTGAACAAACAAATGGGAATTATGGTCTTCAAACAAAAGGAATTGAAATATGTTGTCGTGGTGGTCCATAGAGAGGATGGTGGGATCCATGTTCCTTCCCTGAAGAAGGATAAAGATATTGACCTCGGAGAAATTTCAGCCAGCACAAGGCTGTTGTTTCTCAAAAGGCAATTCTCAAGCACAGATAGTGAACATGACAGGAGCACGTCACCATTAACACAGAAGAGCTGACAGAGCATCAGCTCCTCTGAATCCTAAGCCTGTGTATTCCTCATTTGCTAAACCCTGAAGTCTTCATTCAAGCCACGTTATTGCTCAACTTAAAAGGAGCTACCATTAAGGAGATATGCAGCAAGGTTTTGATGATCAGGCATAATATGCAAACACTATATCTGCCATATCGCTAATAATTCTGTAACAGAGACCAGGTAATGTACATGTTTATATTTTCTTGCTTAACCTTTTCATATTTATACAGAAAAGAAGTGAAGATACTGAGAAAGTGTTAAAAAAAAAGTTTCTCCTGTCCATTATATGTCCATGAGACAGTTAAGAATGAACCAAGAATGTGAAATTAAAACCAATAAACCCTGAGCCAAATGCTATGGATTCCATAAATTGAACACCCTTTTCATAATCTTTCATAAAAATCACAATGCAGCTTCACACCCAATTCATTAATTGCCCCTCTTCGGTTACACCAGGTAGCCTGCAGGCCTTTTGTTTGTTTGTTTTTAATTCAAAGGATGACTAGGACATCTAAGGTGTTTTAATAACAGCCTTGTGCACTATCTAATTTTTCCAGTCTCTACAGTTTGACTTTTTTTTTTTTTGAGGTGATGAAGCGTGTTCTTTGAGTTCACATGTAATAAAACATGGCCAGTACTCATTAGACAAGTACAGCAGAGTATCTGTTTTTAAAAGACAGTACTGGCTAGACTATTTTCTGCATAAAGTGACTCCTGCATATAGTAACAGTGTAGCAACAGTACAATATAGCTGTACACGTCTGACATGCAGATTTTCAAACTGCATGCATCAGTTCAAAAGCCATGTACAACGAGCGTCAGGTGAAACCTCACAATATGTCTGAAGAATACAATTTTAGGCAGCTCCATAAGCGTATACTCAGCCTAGTGCTTTTCTAATCCTGCTGTAACTTAGAGGAGACCGTACTTTACTACAAAACCCTGTGATGCAGCATCAGTGGTCTCCAGCTCTAACTTCCTGAGGTGCTAAAAACTGTTTGCAATCGGGTCTGCTGGCTCCGTTAAAAAAAAAACAACAAACAAAACCCCCCAACAAAATCAAACCTTTTGGTACCATCAAGACAGACCCATAGACGGTCTTAATTAATGCCAAGTACCAACAGCCTTTGCACTGCACCACTGCACAAATCCCCAAAGGCCAGCACAAAAGCAAACCCAATCACATTAAAAAAAAAAAAAAAAAAAAAAAAGGTTCAATCATAGCATGGCTGCTATAAAAATGACAGCAAAATGAGGCCTGTTCCACTCCTGGCTCAAAGATGTCTAATCGTGAAGTCCTTACACGACCCCAGTGTGCTGACCCTTGTCACTAGATGTGGCACACATTTGAGGAGGAAGACATGAACCCAGAAAATCCAAGGAGAAAGTCCACTTGCTTTAACCACTGCTGACAGACACCTACAGTGACATCTGCAGTATGAGAACAGTGGGTTGTGTTTTTCCAGAAGGTTTTAAGTGCTTCTCTCTCCTCTTCCCACCTTACAGAAAACGCTGTCTCCTCCTCCAAGATTGCGGATTGATTTATTCAATACTCAGAAGCAGGATAAAAGGGAGATGGAGCCAGATAGCTGTCAATTCATAGACACAGGTTCAAAATATGGTTCCTTCTTCCCAGATCATGGACGTGTTTTTCTCAGCTTTCACCTACCACGCATTGAGGGGCTGTCTTGTATCACACAAGGACAAGCAGTGATGAGATTATGGAAGGTGGGGGAGAAAGGAAAAGAAATGGAGGGAATATCACAGACTCTCTAATGCTGTTGGTCTGAAGTCAGGCAATTTGTCACAGAGAACGAGAAACAAGTGTACACATCAGCCAAAAATACAACCTTATCACAAAAAATCATGTCACCCTAAAGATGACCATTCCAATTTAAAACACTACACTTTTCCACAGACAGACAGTCACACAGAGCCTACTGAGCAAAACTCCCTCTTGCTGGCTTCCATCTCTCTCTCCCTCTCTCATCTAAAGTCAGCTAAAATTCAAGAGCGGTTTTCCAGTCATGTGGCTTTCTATCAGCATAATTATTGATTCACCTATTAGGAAGGACAGTTAGAGACAGCTCACCTGTTCTGGATAAAACACAATTTAAAAAGTTCAAGAAACTCCCCGCCCCCGCATTTTTTTGCTTGTCCCTGGGCTCACAGTTTTTAGGCAGGAGGGAAAGGACAAGTTGCAACCTGCAGGCTGAGAGCTGTTCAAAGCACACTTCCCACCCAGCTGGGAAGAGCCCAGTGCAGGAAAGGGAACCAGAAAGTCTGCTTCTGTACAAGCTCTGTATCATTATTCCAAAGCCTGATGGGGTTTGCACTTGGCCAGGTAAAACCCTTAGTGATGGCAACGCTGCAGCTATCAATGATGCATGCTTCCATTAACATGATGATGAAACTCCTGTGACAAGATGGTGGTGGGAGAGCAACAGGAGCATGAGATTCAGCTGCTAAAAAAGACAGATTGCCTTTGTGGAGAACTCCCTTTCTTTTCTTACTCATCTTTAGTTTTCTATGGTTGTCAAGCGCCCTCCCCCTGACAACAAAATATGCCACCTTCTCACACTCTGAGGAATAATGTAAGGTTTAGGAGATTACAGGCTGTTAAAAAAAAAAAAAAAAAGAAAGGTGGTAGAAAGGGAGAACAGTGAGAAATGTTAATAGTTACAGAACATTTACATGATGACTTTTTTCATATTATTCCAAAAGATTCTAGAAAATTTTGCAGGTATCTGCACAAGTCATGTTACAGTGTCAACATTCTTAACAGGAATAAGGTAGCAGCAAGCGGTTTATTTTGAAACATGATTGACTTTGTACCAACAGTTTTAAGGCTTTTGTATAAGAACATTAGACACTAGCTTCAGAATATGATGTGACACATAATAATCGTACCCTGGTGTTCAAGTACGTACCAGGAATACATTACAGGGGACTGAATTATTACAATAGAAAGTCCTATAGCTGTTCAATCTTTGTCAGTGAGCACAGCACAAAAGGTTTTTAACAGTACAAGAAGCAAGTTACCTTTCTTTGCTTTCTTCTGTAGCTTCAGTGTGTCAGACGATTTCTTTTTTATCTCTTGGCGGGCTTTTTTATATTCTAAAAAAACACACAGTCTCTATTATCAACATACTCGATGTCAAAATGAATGTTTTTCACAGAAAAGGCTATGTTTAAAGACATTAGACTACAAATTTTAAGAGGACAGCTACTGTTAATCAAAGCAAGTTAGAACTCACATTTTGTAGCGCCTATACGTTTGGCTTAATATAACATTTTAGGGTGTGAGCACATTCACATACCAAAATCTTTCCCAAATAAACAAAGCCTTTACAGAAATAACAACTGAGAACACAGTACGAAATTAGAGTGCTTTTCATTTCAGAGACTCATCCACTCTCAGGAATGGAAAACAGAGATGACAGGTTTCTCGAAACATCTGTGTTCAAAAACAAGTATCCAGAAATGGCAAGGCACAGAATATCCTGTGATCCCTCTCCAGCATGAGAGTCAGGCAGAGGAAGAGGGTGCTAAAAGTTTGCCCAAGGAAGGGTCACATTGCCAGCTCTTTCTGATGAAGTGGAGCACACTGCAGTTGTCCTCATTTTCAGATAAGCTGCAAATCCCGGGAGAATTAAAATCCCAGAACAAAATATTCCACCTCTAGTCCAGGCACACTAAAGGTATCAGAAATCAAAACTGATACTTTAAAAAAAAAAAAAAAAAGAAAAAGAAGATAAAAGGCATGTATGCATGTATATACATATACACATACACTTTCACAAAGGAAGTTAATGTTATTACTCTTCTATAGATGGAAAAACAGAAGCAGGCTGGTGGCAGGCACAGGAACTGTACCAGGGCCAGCTGCACCCCCAACACCCAAGTCTACCCACCAAACCCTAAATCTCACTGCCACTTTGGCCAGGGTCACCCCTACCTGCAGGAACCCAGGTGATTCCTCTCTCTAGCTCACTACCTGCTTAACGCTCTCCCCAGTACAAGGTGGAATTTTTTCAAGAGCTGCTGATGTAGCTGCTTCTACTTGAGCACAGTAATAGTGGGGCAAGAAGCAAATCCTCTTTTGGAGGCCAAGCACACTCATTCCCATCATTTCTCATCCTCCCCAAAATAAATTATGGTGGTGATGCTTCTTTCAGACATAGCAAAAGTCTTCAATTTTCAAGGGTCAGTGGTGAACTGCAACCTGCTTTCAGCACCCATGCTAGAGGGCCATCATCCCCAATACAAGTTTTGCAAAGCCAAACGCATCTGCCAACATGCTCTTGCTGTGCAAGACTCTGCTGCCTCCTGCTCATTCCCCCAGGAAAGCCACTGGAGCTGTCATCAGCACTGCAGCTCTGAGCATCCCATGTCCAACGACACAGCTTTCCTGTTCCCCAGGTGCACATTTCTGTATCGCATCAGATATAAAATAATGATGCTAAATGTTTTACAGCGCTGTGCGTTCTCTGGAGGATGCTATGTCTGAGACATAACATGATCTTACAGTCAGCTTTTAACTACACCCCGGGGCTTTTCAGGGGTAGATGCAGCATCCCCTATCACTATCACTCAGGACTATTGGAGATGATACAGTGAGAGCAGGCTAACAGGCAAATTTTAAAATTAGTCACGCTTACTAGTCTAGAAAAACAACCCATCTCTTGGGGTCCTGCAAACTAAACTTTCACAATGTATACAGAAGGGTTAAAAATCCGTTAGGCACTTTGGGAGCGGAGTGTTTTAGAAGAGAAAAGTTGCTATACATTTTTAAGCGCGTCATTCAGTTCCCCAGTACAAACATGAAAAGAGGAAGAAAAGCTGATATTACAATCTTACTCCTATTAAAGAATTCTTCCTCTGTAACTACCTTTTGCATGGTCTTTATCCAGTTGATTGGCCACTTTCTTCCACTCTTCCATCTGTTCTTGAAGTGGGTTTATCAGACAGTCAATTAAAGCACTAATTTTGTTGAAAAAACACAAAGAGCAATCAAATCCTGCAGATGCCCCTATTCTTATATAGAGAGCCAAGGTCAATATTGGAGTATTTTTACTTTTTGCTGTGACAGCTACCAGTGTCACAATGTAAATATCAGAACATAAAAATGTTTATGCTGGAGAAAGCAAAAGAAAGGACTGGATCAAAAAAAAATAAAAATCCACATCACAAGATAACCAGAATTATTGCACAGAAGTTCAGGACAGTGAGGAACAGAGTGTAAGCCAGAGGAATGACCTGAAACAGGGCCAATGTAAACAGTTAGATGCTACTCATCTGCCACACAAATTGCAGCTTAAATGGATACTCTGGATACTGGAAAGGTTCGTGCAGCCATGAAGACCATGAACTTAAACAATACACGTATATGCACAGGAAGACAGAGCAGTTTTACAAGTGAACAACATCCTGTCCACTGATGTGCCTCATCTCTCACCAGTGGAGTCCATAATACAGCACTAGTAATGCTCCACCAATTAATGAGATTGGGATCAAATCATTTAAACAGCTAATTCTGGGGTAACTAGAGACTAAAGTTGTCTCCTCACAGCCAATTTCACAAATATCTTTATTTCAAAATGGAAAAAACATACCAGATCATTCAGGCAAATGGTGAAGCATCATTTTGGTTCACCTCAGGTCAAATACAACTTTTAAGTCTGGTTAAATAAAGCACACGTGCAAACTACTACTTACTAAAGAAGTAGGTTGTTTACCTATAGCCCAGCTTACACAAGTTAATCCTCCCCCATTACCTCAACAGTCTAACTTTAACTATAAAAAGGGGATGAAGGATTTGCCTTTTCCATACTCGTTTACTGAAAGTTCTTCTCTTGGCTGCAAGCTATTTGGGCTCTCCAGTAAGTTCCGGAAGCAGCACAACACTTGCTGCTGCTTTAAAACTTAGGGACAAAGCTTAACGTCCTGAAGCAAAGACAGGTCGGTCACATCAGCAGCCACCAGCTCAGCACCGAGCAACAGGAACTGACAGTGGAAATTTGCAGCATTTACAGTGATTTGAGGTGACAAGCCCAGTCCTCAGAACATGCAGTGAAATTCTGCATGTTCACACCACCTAGTGCACTGTGGGGGAGCAATCTGCTGTTCTCAATGATATGGTCAGAGATCAGCTGAAAAGCCAATGATGGTGACATAGCTTTAGGTTCTCCCCAGTAGCTAATGGAAGATGAACCTTGAGCTCTGGGCCAGGTACAAAGCCACTCACCTTGAAAACTGCCGGAGTTTGGACTCTATACTTCTGTGCCTCATACACATCCTGGTGAGAGCAGACCCGATCTCTCTGGTACCACCTGAAAAACAACACACGAGACAGGTAAGACCCCTGATGAGATTCCTGCCTGTAGTGTAGAGGCATGTCAACCAGAAGGCAGGTGCCAAGTCTTCCAGAGCAACTGTGAAACAGGTTCATAGTAACTGTAGAGAGCAGGCTATTAACCCGGCAGACCTCAGGGGTATCTACCGCCTTGGGAAGAGATTAATTCTTGTTCATCCAGAGACCACAACTGCACAATTAAACAGGATTAAAACACAGTTCTTCCCAGCCATGTGCCATGAGGCCCAGCTTTGTGGCAGAAATGTTAAAAGGGCTTGAGATGTTAAAAGACAAGAAGCAAAGCTGGCAAGCGAGTGGGCATCTACGGACAGTTTACTTCCACATTTTGGAAATAAACCTAGGGGATTCAATCCAATTTTCCCATCTCTAGATTCTTTAGACCCAATGCTTCCAAAGGATTTTGCTCCTCCAGAATATGTAACTAAGTCTACATATTACCTCGTCTATCACAGACACGTACCATGAGTGTATCACAGGTACTGCCACCCAGCTCACGCGTGTATTTTTGTTACGTTGCCAGAAGGTGGCACTATTTGCTCTAGACCCTCACTCATCTCAGGGCCTGACAACTGCCTGACAGCAAGAATAATTTTTTCTAAGGGTTCCTCCTCTGAAGTGTTCCCCTTTAAAAGCACACATTCCTCCATTTCCCACTTTCAGCAGTATTACCAACTTTTATCAGCCCATTAAATGTCAATATAATTTTGTTTGGGTTAGTGTTAGTTTTGATAATTGCTTAGTTCCCACTTGCGAGCCAAATCTACTATTCTCAGGGTACAAAAATGACCCTTTGTACAAAGCTTTTCCAAACTGTGGTATTCTCCGGAATGGCGAAGGTATCAGCTTCTATTTAGAACTCTCATTTGATTATTAAAATAACCTTAGACTTGTAATATACAGTAAAATATCTCCCTTAGGCTTTTAACAATGGCATTGTGTAAGTAAAAAATATTTTCCTAGCAAAGAAACTTGAAAATTTTAGTCATTTTATTTATTTTTTAAGCTCAAAAACAAGTCACCACCTTCCTGCATTCTTGTAGAATTAAATCCTGTGCCCACGAAATGGCTCTGGAACAAAGACACTAAATAACTGGAATAAATTGTGGCTATTTGGTATTTTCCATTGTTCAAAAAGATAAACAGAAAGTCCTTTGTCGCTTGCCCAATTACTCATGTTTTTATACGGAGCTTTTGAAATAATATTTGGTAACACTGAAGAGCTATAGCCTTGCTGCATATGGATGGCTGAGAAAAGCATATGGACTCCAGCCTGGATCCAGACCCATCTCTTCCGGCAATGCTGCACTTGCAGAAGCTGCGATAGATACAGAACACGGGAAAAGGTGTAACGGAGAGAAAGCAACTGGTGGAAGAGGACAATGTCCACAACAATAAGTGCATCTGTGTCCCAAAACATGGGCATTTTTCTCTGAAGCCGCTGCCAAATAAAAGTAACTCAAGAGCCTAATGCAACACAACTCCCAATGGTAGAGATGGAGAAATGAACCAAAAACTTCCACAGCCATCGGCAGAGCAATTCCCAATTGAGTTTAAGTAAGAGGCAGGTTTTTCAGGTTGAAAACTCACTGAAATACCGGAATATTAAGGACTGTCAACGGTTAAGTGACACTGCTTTCCTAAGCACATTATAAGAAAATAGAACGAGTCATTTTAGAACAATAAATAGGAAATAAGGCACCACGTGTTCTGGAGGCTAGGAAACATGGGTCAGTTGCTATTAATATTAAATTGCAAGGCAGCAAAATTTTACCTAAAACCCCAATAACCAAAGTATAAATATATCCCCTCAACATATAGTAAAGATGGATGGGCAAGGTCAGCAAAACGGCTATACAAAGTTACATCTATACATTGGTAGTTGTGCTTGTTTAAAAAAGAACACAACAAAATAAATGAAGCCTGGAATAAAAAGATTATGCCATGGAAAAAAACCAAACTCAGCTGGCTGGGGATGAGGGGGTTACACTCAGTGAGGTGACCTGAACTCCCAAAGCAGCAGCTCTTACCAACTATTCACTGGGAAAGGTGCTGCTCAGCCTACCCTGAAGAGCGCAAATCCCTCCCAAACAGCACTTAAATTATGAACTCAACCTGCCTAAAAACGAAGCACTGGGGCACACGATTGCTCCAAATGGCTATGAGAAGAAAGGATTCCTGTTTCTTTGCAAAATCATAACTTGCTACAATCAATGAACTGAGATTATTGATAAGCAAACTCAGTCTACAATAAACTGAATTCAGAATAAACTAAGTTTAACTACCTTGGAAATGAGATTTCTGCAGTACTGCAAAATATCAATATTAACATTTGCAGTGAACACACATCCCCTATACAGTCTTTCCATCCGTCCTCTCTGCTCCTCTTGCTATAGGACCATTTAAAGAGGTCTACTGCCTTTTCCTGCAAGGCTTACAATGCTGTTGAACCTAGACAGGACTGAGCTTGTTTTTATTCTGCAAAGCCACCTCATTTGTAGCCCACTGCCATCTCACAGCATGCCGGGCAGCTAATGGACACACAGTGTATCAAGCACGGAGGGGGGCAGGTGGCAGGCGCCCACTGAAAGGCTGTTGTGTGCCAGCAGCTTTCTGCCCCAGCCAAGGGGAACAGGTCTCCGTTCAACGTGTGCTGCTCCAATAAAGTCACTATGCATACGCATTTCCAATTCCCGTTTAAAAGCTAATGTTACTGGTGTTTAATCAAGTGTAGGAGAGAGAACCTTTGCAAAAGACAAGGGGCTTTTTGATTTTGGCCCTCTATCGATTAGCAGAGGCAGGAATGGTGTCCAAGCGTCCCTACATACCTACCCAGGTGAGACAGCCCACAGAGGTACGGATACACCTCCTGCAGAGTTTCTAGATGCTGAAACAGCAACAACAGCATTTCAGAAAGGATGATCTCCTCGGATATAACTAAATAATTTGCATTTTAGGGATGCCTCAGCAATTCCTTGTTAAAAATCAGACAGCAGACTGAACGAGGGACAGGACCAGCCCATCTCCTCCCACACCTCAATCCCACTGCTCCTCCTCCATGTATTAAGTACTCCAACAGCACCAGAGTAAACACATCTTTACCTCCCTGTCCCCAACTATATTATCTGAGAAGGATCAAAATGCTTCCTGAGAAGGCAAAAAAAAAAAAACAAAAAAAAAACAACCAGGCCTCTCACCACCCCCTGATTTATTGAGCTGGAGCACCATGGCCATTTCTGATGCTTTCAGCAGTCCTTCCAGTCTTAAGTGTGCAGTGGAAAGGGTTTACCTCAACTGCCAGCAGGTTTCTGTGAAGGCTGGTTCCCACCAGCAGAACTGCATTAATGCTCCTGTTTCCAAAGGGCTGGGATCAGCTGGCTACTCAAACTGGCAGAAGGGATCCATTTCGTACCACTGCAGTGGTTTGAAAATGTCCACCACTACCAAGAGACAATAGTTTGGATTTGTTTCTTCTACCCAATCTCTGTCAGTCTTGGTGAAGAAGAGTAACACATACTTTATATGAATTATCATTTGATGTTACAGTAGTAGTTTACTCACAGAAGGAGCAAGTGCCAACAGGCATACTCTGCAAACAGAGATGGACCTTATACGCAACATTAATGCATGTGCAATTCCTGGCATTGGCTACGCAGCTGAGTATTCAAAATCCGGTAAGAAGTTTACTGCACTGGGCTATGCCACAGTCAGACAGAACTTGCTTCAGCCTCCAAATTAATTTAGGGTTTCTCTTTTCAAAAAGACTGACTCCGTAAGTGACCAATTGCCTCCTTACTCAAGGACAGAGCCATGAGCCAGGTGGGCAGAAGACCAAGTGGAGGTAACTCCTTTTTCAGTGCCATTAACCCGCAGACATAGTGGCAAGAAGAGCATCTGAAACAGAAGTGCATCAAGAATATGCTGAAAGCACTGGCCTGCCTCCACTTCACTTACAAGCAGGTCCTTGGCAAAAAGTCATGACATTCTCCAGTAGCTATAAACTCCTGAAGAAAAATACTGAGGCTACATTAGCAAACTTTTCATCAAACCAACAGTATGTTAGGTGGGTGACCTGGGCTCCACTCACTGCCCTGCAGCTATGCAAGTTAAACTACTGTGCCTTGGGCTCTCAGTTTATAAAATCAGGCTGTGAATTATCTGTTTCTCTGACATACTACAATAATTCACCCATTAAGGCAAACAATGCTTGGGAACAGTGTAAAGTAATACTCGGAAACTGGAGACGAAAGCCGTATTCATCAGAATTCCCACTCAGAGAAAGCAGCTTAACAAAACACTCCTGTCAAATTTGATAAGAAGGTGGGTGATAACATCAGCCTTATTTCTCATAAGTAAAAGGCAACTCTGCAAGGCAAAACGTGCTTTCACTCTCACCTTCCTTGCTTCTCCCTATTCCTGCCTAAGCGTGTAAAAGACTAAAAGCCTTTTTAATGTAAGATAATTAAATGAAAGCCTGTGGACCATGACACCTCAATGAGACCGCTGTAAAGGCTTAAATGATTTTCTTTCGATGCTTGCTTGTCATTCAACATTGCAGAGAGACAACAGGGAGCGACTGTAGGAAACAGACTCAATTGTTTTATTGGAGTCATTATGTTTGTATTTAATAATGATCATATATCAAGGAAATTATTATTTGATGAAACGTGCAGCTGTACAACTGCATGGCCTCCATATACTCCAAACAACCCACTACAATCAACCTCTTATCTTCCTCCTCTTGCTTCGCTGTTGAGCAACCCCAGAAAGCTCAGAAGATGACTGCCTTTCAGGAAGTGCCTTTAAGGCTCCAACTTATTAACGAGCTCATCTTTATCTTCAAGGGCAGAGTCCAAAAGAGTCAGCTACTTTCCACTTTCCCAAAAGAGAGAGAATGATGAAAAATGGGTGTAATGCTTTTGTAATTTCAGTTATCAGAAGGGGCTTCCATTTTTGAGCAAAGATTAAAGCAGGAGTGGAACAGAGGCTAGATTATTAAATACAACTCTGAACAGGGAGGCTATGACAGAATGACTAACAGTAGGACATTTTAAGTTAATGGTCATTACTCAACCCTTATCCAAATTCACACTGTTAGAAGAGCAAGTAGTTTCCATCACTGATTACATGTGACATGGACCTTAATCTTGCAAAACTGTTTATGCAGATGCCTCTGTGAAACTCAAGGATGATGGGGTCAGTGCCAGGCTGTTACAGCAGACAGAGAAAAAAGGAGGGTTTTTTTCCTAAAAGTGACCAGCACAAGGGTTGTAAGCATAACCACTAGGACAGAAACCTGTAAGTGGAGCTGTGGTTGCACTTTATGTTTCAGGGTGTCAATGGCCTGCAGGTAAGGCTTGTAAGTTGGAAAAACACATCAAGAACTGCAGACAACAGAGGGATGTTGCTCAGTAGCTAGCAGCCAGGAAAAGAAAACAGGACACCCTTATTCCTACAGCTACTATGAGCCTTTTTGAGCAGTTCTTGGCAAAGTCTCTGAAAGTTGCTGCTCAAAACCAGCAAAAAACTATTTCCTGAAATGTTAAAAAAGTTGTAATTTAGACATCTTCCAGAGAAGACTGGATCAACAAATACAGATTCCAGGTCAAACTCACCTAAAGAGTTCAGATTAACCAAATTTAATAAAACCACTCTGGCAGGCCATTGTCATGTACCGCATCTCTGTGGTTGTCCTTGCAAATGAACAGCTTGCTTGCAATGTTCAGTCGAGCACCCTTTTGGGCAAATTACTTGGAAAACATATTTATAGAGGCCTGATACAAAGCTGTCACATTTGCTAGAGCCCCATGCAGTTCAGATGAACCTGAGAAGAAAATGTGGTTGGTGGTTTATTTTCTCTTTTGCAGAAGAAACTAGTATTTGTTCATGGATGGGACTAGCAGGATCTCAAATTGCATTTGCATTGATTTTAAAGGAGGAAGAACAGTTAAGGAGTGGCAGTGGCAGCTAGTTAAAACAGTAAAGAAGCAAAAGAAACAGTAAACCTGAGCCACCCCTAGCCCACAGCCTGCCCTGGCAACTGCCAGCTTTAGGAAGTCCTTAAAACAGACTATGACGATGTTCCAGTCAGTATATTAAAGAACATGCAAGAAAGCTCTTATGACTTCTTCTGAGCTAGCTTAATCCTCTGCTAAGCAGCATTTTTGCTTACCCTAGCTGTTCTCCTAGCAGAGCACTTGGCAAAATCCTCACCCCACAGGAGTCAACGCATTAAACAAGCAGGGTCAGAATTTCACCCATGCACACAGAGGTCACCACACAGTCCATCTGACTTATTAAATACGGTCATGAACCAGCCCTGCTGTGATCTTTGGACAATTTGGGTTTAGTCAGCCCTCAGGGCATTCTGAAAACCTCATCTATGGCCCCCCAGCTTTTAAAGAGGATGCCACACACACAGGCGGCTGAAGATGCTTTGGGAACGTTTAAGTTAAGTTATTGTAGGATGCATCAATTTTGGAGAAACTAAGAAGTCTGTCTTGACTCACAAACTTGCAGGAGACACAAAATGCATCACTGAACTGTGACATCTTGTTAGAGAGCAGTAGAAGTCCAGGCAGAAGTGTTTCCCAGTAACAAAAGCCTCAAGTTCAAGCATGTTTATGTCAGGAGTGCAACCTGCTTCCTTTCCCTTTCCTAGACTGTGCTGCCAGCACAGACAGCAGCGTTTTGCTTCTGGTGATTTCTTTCAAGAGTTAATATCCATCCCACCTCACAGGTGCTTGTTGCTCATTTTTACAAACCCAGAGTTCTGCATCAAGGTTTTAATGCCACAAAAATAAAGCATCATTAGAAAAAGATTTGCTTAGAAGAGCAAATACCACACTTGTGTTTTCCAAGGCCCATTATTTATATTTTATTCTTTGGAATACAAATAATTTCATTACTGAAAACATACAGAGTTTACTAAACATCTATACTCAAAGTGAAGCTATGCCCACTAATATTTTCCATACCTGTTCCCCATTTCTTTTCAACTTTATAGTTGAATGTATTTCCAAAATTGTTCTATGAATAGCTATGTAAACCTAACGGTCTTATTCTGAGCAGACCCAACTGCTTTGCTCCAAATGCTACACCCACTAATGGCTTAAGAAAGGCAGGCAATGTGAGTCATCAAGCTCACTTTCAAAAAAAAAAAAAAAAAAAAGGAGCATGCTATTAAAAAGGACTTTCTAATGAAAAGGAGATTCCTGAGCTGCTTAAGAACATGAGGCCAAGCCAATGCACTATTTCAGAGAAACCTCCCACCTGTGCAGCATCCCAGAGCTCATCTGCCAGCCAACGGGTATCTAAAGGCCAGCTCCATCAGCCAGGGATACTCGCTGCACCAAGGAACACACTCTACTACATGCTCCAGATGGTGAAAAGACGGAGATCTGGTTCAGACCTATTTAGATAGCCAGACTCATTGATCTCCATACCTTCATGAATATGGCTCTACATGAACACTTGTTGTCAGCCTGATGCGTGAAGAAGGCAGTAACTCAAGATCCTTATGTTCTTCTCAAGTACGGCTCTTTATTTCATCTGGGCAGAGCTATGAACTGCGATGTAATCTGATTAGACACCAGCAATATTCAACGACGGGAAGGGCAAATACACTTAGAGCAAATGGCTTGGAACACAAAGCGCAATTCCACTGCACGCACAGCAGAACACGCATGGCTTGTTTTGAACCAGCAACTTCCACAGAGGCTGCGAAAAGCCTACAGGTACCTCTCCTATTTGTGTTTAGCTGTTGGCATTGCAAACACCTCTGGCCCCCAAAATCAAAAGCTCCTTAACTCAGGTACCCCAGCCACCTGTGCTGCTGTTGCCAATCCAGCAAGGATTTCAGCTATGGCCAAATGGCTGCTGCCTCTGAAGCACAAAATCAAGCACAACCTGGACAAGCAGGTGCAAAGAGCAGAAGAAAAAATTATTTTTAAATCCAAGTCAGCTGATCTAACTGAAACCCCCACAGCAAGCAGATCTGCAGAATAAGGCAGTGCTATTTTTACATGCTGTCACTTCTTCCAACAGAGCACGCTTCCTTAGTGAATGGAGGGAAAGATCATGCAGGGACAAAGGGAGGCAAAAATCATTCAAACCACCTTAAGAAATTATCAGTTCAAGAAATTTTAGATAAAGTCCATTATGTTTCAGTTAGTTACACAGAGATAGAGCATCATCAACACATCAAAAGACTCGGCGCACACCTAAGCATTGAGCACAGCCACTTAGTCCCTGGGCACAAGGGGAAGCTCTGCCCCTGCCCCAGGTGTTCAGGGATGTGGTTCCCTCTCCCTGAGGCAACCTCATGGCTTTACTCAGTGTTCATGATCTCTAACTGCAACTGGCACATACCGAGGGGGATGCTGGTAGTGATCCTTCAAAAGGCAATACGTCCTCTTTCCGGTACTTTCTCAAGGCAGCTGCTCTGTGTACTCCAAAGGCCATTTAAAAATCATCTCAAATGTGTCTCCAAACTCATTTCAATGTGGCTTGGTAGAAGCCTTGAGTTTAAAAACACACTGACTTTGCAGACTTCTCCAAAACTCAGGAGGCTCATTAGCAGACACACAGAGAACCTGCACACCTCTTTAATGGAGTGGCAGATAAGAAAAGGGTAACAAGAATCCAGGGCACTAGTGTTTACAGTTATCCAGATTGTCCCAAAGCTCATTTTGCCCAGTGCTATATATAAAGATAGTTATGCTGTTCACCAGGTCAGCTCTCGAACAGTTAACTAGTTTTATCCTCACTGATAGGCTTTTTTTTGTTTTGTTTTGTTTTGTTTTGGCAACATCCCACTTATTTTCAACTTCAGTTTCCTCAGCCTTACTACAAAATAATGAATTTTCACAAAAGCAAAGGAGAATGTCACCGCATGGGTTTGACACCAGCTGACTGCCTAAGCCTGCAGTACGAAGGAATTTGATACACAACACTGAACTCGGCTTAAAAAACCCCAAGTAATATTCCACCTGTTATAGAAAGTGAAATGAGGACAGTCATCTCCAAGCAGAGAAACCAGAGGTCTTTGTGCTTTTGGCCACAAACTCAATAAACACATGCTCTGAAAGACACAGCAATCTTTGTATTCATACTTTTGAATTTGGAAAAGGTACAGGCATTTTCTCCTTTACTTGTAAGCAGCAAGTGAAGCAAGCTTCACACAAGAACAAGGCTGCATGCAGATCAGGTGAGACAGCTTACAAGCACAGGACTGTGCTCCCCAGATCTTTGGCTGCTTTGAATGCACAGATTCACATGCTCTGCAGGCAAACTCCTGTTTATCCCACAAATCCTTCCAAACAATCTATGCTGTCAGGCTGCATTTAAAGTCTGCCTGCTTAAACCATGAAGAGTGCAGCAGGAGAAAAGCTTCAAGAGTTCCTTTGATTCACAAAAAGAAAAAAAGCACATCTTGTAGAAAAGATCAAATGAAGCTGCAGAGGTGCATGGCATCACAAACATGGCATACAGCAAGACACTTAGCAGCGCTGACGGGCATGCAAACACCAAGGGTGTGCTTATCTCTTTCTGCGAGAACAGAGCAACTGGATTTCTTCTTCCAAACTAGTTTTGTTGGACTGTAGTGAACGCGTATCGATCACTGGAACAGCAGATGCATGTAGTTCCGCTGCACTTGCTCTCAGTGACGCACACACATGCAATGCACACCAGATTTGTAAGATCTGTGCAAGCAATCACCCGTAGTAAAGCTGCAAAAAGCTTCAGGAAAAAAGGATTTGCATCAGCGAAAAAGACTAGAAACCAAAAGACAGAAGGAAAACAAAGATGAATCAAGAGCAAGACTGAAAATCCTGACATTTAAGCCTTGAAAGGGGAGCAGAAGCTATCATATGCCCACAGAAGTTGCTTTACAGCACTGCTGCCCCATCATTCTCGCTGTCCCTTCCCTGCACTACAGAACACTTTTTGTACCTTCTTTCATTGAACAGCCCCTAGGAGAGGAGCAGGAGGGAATTCACACTCACACTCCACGCAGGACAAACCTCCAGAGCACTACGACCATTCTAGCCAAGTCCTGCTCATCTTATAGTCCTTAATCATGAAACCAGCTGGGGCTGGGCAGTTTTAAATAAGGCTGTGGTCCATATACACAGTGTTGCTAAGGCTTTCGTAGCAATAGCATGAAAAATTATGTTAATACCCTTCTTAGGGGATGTCCCTCTTTCCACAGTAGGGAAGTCCATGTGCCTGTACTGCTCTGCTCCAAATACTGGTGTAGCATGTTTTGTTACCGGTTTTTCCTTTCACCATTTCATGCATAAACCAGGGAGACAAAACTGGAAGGGACCTCAGGAGGCCATGGGGTCCAACTTTTATGAGGTTCCTGGGGGTCTGTCCAGTGCAGATTTGAGTGTCTCTAGGGGTGGAGATTCCTGGGCTCCTCTTCCAGTTACCAACTACTGCCACTGTGAAAATTGTTTTCCTTACCCAAAATCCAGAGTCCATTGCCCCAGCAGTTCAAAACCACAGTTTTCCAAGCACCTCTCGGGAAGCTGTACTCCCCTGACACTGCTTCATCAACATAAATACAGCAAGTATATGTAGAAAGTGTTTATTGGTTTTACCAAGTAAAAGCTTTGATGTCAAAGGAATTCAAACATCCACTTCAAGCACACAAAACAGCATGGTCACAAGCCAATCTGGGAAAAAATGGCATCTGTGCTATTTTCAAAATGACACAAAACCAATTAAAGTTCACCTACAAAAAGCAGCCAGCCTAAGCACTAACTTGTTCAAATGCATCCATGTACGTTTACTTTTGCTGCAGTTCTTAGCATTTCTCAAAAAATGAATTCACAGTACTTTATGATTAAGCTGATTGGAGTACAGAAACATTCATCTGGTCACTTGACATCTCTGGTAATGCAGGAAATCCATCTAAATCTCATAGCTCCCCACACGCTCTGATGCTCCCTTGTTCTTCTAACAGACCTCATCAACCTGCACCTAACAATGCACAGTTGGCTGTGACCTATTGCTATTAATTTGTCTATTAAAGATAAAAAGAGGTGTCAAAGTTGGATGGAGAATTTCTGACCTAGGCTTTAAGCACTGTAATGCACAGGACTAGCATATAAATTGCAGGTTTAGAGGAAAGTGCTCAGAGAGGGTCACCTCTTATTTAGAATTTATTAACTACTCCCCCCAGAGACCACCTTGATTTACTACCATGTAACCCATATTCTCACATTTCACAGTGATATTGTTACATGAAAGGTTTCTCTTTCTTCCATCCTACTCAGCCATGTGAAGCAGGAATGATCAATTCAGCCAGCTCTTCTCCCAAAGACGATCAACTTGAGGGACAGGTCGCTCAGAAACTACACACACACAAACGTGCACACTGTACAGAGAGTTTGAGGAAACCCACATTTGTAACACTGTGCTGGACATGCTGGGGAAGAAAAGCCTTGGATCACTCAACAGAAAGTCATCTTGCCATGTGGTTTCAAAACCAGTTTGTAACACACAGGGCCAACAGAGATGACGAGATTTTATTTTGCTAACTGAAGTGAGAGCCACCGGGTTTTGGAAGCTTTATGACTTGGGCTCTCGTCCCAAATCCCCAAGCGTAAGCTTGACTCAAATCCATCTGCTGCTCACCAGCATGTTCAGCTCTGTCCTCGACTGAAAGGCAGGAACCTTGCAAGACAGTGAAAAATATAGTCTGCAGAATAAGGATGCAGCCACTCTAAAAAGGTGTGCAGGAAAGAGGCATTTACTGAATTGCCCACCTTCCCCGATAGGTAGTAATGCTTTAAGGCACTGATTCATGAAGTATGTTTTTCGAGATGATGGCATGTACCCTACCACAAGTCTACAGGCAGTGCAAACCCCAGGCTGCCATACAATGGGGTTGAGATCATGGCAACCAAACACCATACAGAGCAAAGCATCTTCTCACCGTGTACCCAACAACGAGCGATCCCCACGTGAGCTACTCAACAACACTCGTGCCTATATTTAACATCTGCACTGAGGAGTAATTTATGGTTTTATTTAAGAGGAGCTTCTCAAAAGGGGGCAAAGGTGCCTCAAATTGTTTTCCCCAGAGTAAAGTGCATCTGCAGACAGTCCTTGAGGAGCAGCTAACACACAGAGTTTAATAACACAATATTGTTCTCGTTCCTTGACGTTCTCCTGGGCATTGCAGTGCCAATGCAAGCCAAACCTTTTCTGTATTTAAAGTTGCAGTTAAAAACAAAAACACACACACACTTTTCACATCATTTATAGACCAGGCACAACTTGTTCCAGAAAGAATCAATCCATTTCTCCCACTCATACAGATACCCACCAACCAACTTAACCACACTAAACAGCCAAGCACTTGTACTGGTAACTAGTTTTGTTAACACAACAAGTCAAAGTGAAAAGGAACCTTAATAATGTGATACAAGCAAGATTTTAATACATATATATATTTTTAATGTGCTCATTTTTAATGTGGTCAACTTCAGCAGTTATGCTCCAGTAAGCATGACATATCATCAGTCTTAATAGACTTCCAATGCAACAGCAGTTTCTGATTTATTTCCCCCCATCCCACATCCTCTTCAAAGTCCATTTCTATTTCAAGCATCAGTACCCAATGCCTGCAACATCTGCAGGTTGCCAAGCCAGTTTATCTATGGAGAAATGGATATGAACTACTTGCCAACAGAAGAAAATACACCCTGCGCTGAAAACCGACTAGCTTGTGCTTTTTCCATCTATCTATAAATACGGCAATGCCAACTGCTAATTAAAGCAGACAGGTTCAAATGGTGTAAAAGCTGTAATCACAATATGACATGTCTAAGTCTCTAAATATATCTATTAAAAAATGAGGCTAAAAAGCCCTCCAACCAAAACCCTGTAAAGGGATAAGCACTCCCAGCTTTTTACACTGTGTTAAGGAGAACAGAGCACTGCTGATAAAGGCAACCCTGTGCAGAAAGCACAAGATACGCAGTAAGAAGCACAGAAAACACAGACCATGAGATCTGTTGTTACACGGTACTGAAGTCACACTCTCCTCAGGCTCCCGAGGAGCCCTTCAGCCGCCGAAGTATCTGCTCGTGACGTAAGCTGACAGTAACTGCAATGCAGCACTCGCACAGGCGCCGAGTATCTCTGAATTTGTCTTCCAAGGCAGCAGCACTGTCACTCATCCTGAGCAAACTCAAGGGCATGCCTTCAACAGAAATAATTGCCATGTTTCATCTGTCCAGCTGCAATCAATTTCAGATACAACTGCTTGCGATAGGCTTTAGCCTAGATTTTTGTAACAGTTTGTTTAAAGTAGGTAAAATAAATGATTCAATTAAAAAGACTGCCCCAAAGAAGTGTTTTTTGGTACGGGAGTAAGGATGGTATAATTGTGTCTTGATGTAAGCAGTATTTCTCTGGTTAAGAAGAAAAATCTGTCCAAATAATGTAGTTAGTCTCATTAAGCTGCCATTCCCAAGAGGATCAAAAGGCCATGAAAGGCACGGCTTGCAGGTCAGACTACAATAAAAAAAAGAACAAGGTACCTCAGTTGGCAACCCAGGGAATACACAGTTACAGGTGGCAAACCAGTATTACATGTGAGACAGAATATGTCGTGCATTATTTTCCTACCCGGGAGATGTGGCAAAACCCTATGGCAGCAAAGGTGGGAAGCTCTAAAAAACCCTGTGGAGACTGATGCATTGTGAAGATTATAAGAACAGAATCACATTCAAGGAGCTCCGGTTTATCTGCTAACAAAGCTTTACACCAGGTTTGCTACAATGTAGGCAAGCTGGGGCAAATGTAGGCATGAAATAATTCAAAAAATGTATTGAGCTCCAAAGACAGACAGGGTGAGTTATCTGCTATGAAAACAAAATCAAACCTAACACTATTCTAAAGCACTTATGAAGATGATTGAAGACAAAATAGGTACAAATCAGCATCAGCAATTACCCATCCAATGACTCCCCTCCCCTTACTAGAGTCAGCTCTTGGAAGTCAAGTCAGCAGTCCCGATGGGCAGGAGGAGGGAGAGGATCCCCAGGGACTTTTTTTCTAGCAAGAACCAAATGTGAGAAGACTGCTTTAAACCTGAAGTGCATACAGAAGGTGGTACAATACTGCTTCCTTTGAAGTTTGACTGCCTTTTGCAAAAGGAAGAAAAAATAGCATCAAAAGAAACGAGCTTGCAAAATAAAGGTGAAGAGATCTTGTTAGCAGAAGTTGTTTTCCAAGAGGGTATCACCTTCCTTCAGCCTGACCCCTGGGTGGAGCAGCCTCCAGGGAGTCACACGGACAGGTTGCTCCTCATTTGAATGTAGCTGCTGGCTACTAAAAATGCACCTTTGCTTTTAACAGAGTTGCACTGGACACATTTCAAACAACTGTGATGCTGCCAGGCTTTGCCAGGCAATAGTGTGAAATACCGACCTATCTCTAACCTGGAGAAGTCAGACTGGGGTGAACTACAAATGCTTGGGGCAAGATGAGCACTGACCTTAGTCATCTCTCTGCCAAGGCGCACTCCAAGCAAAAATGTTCTGACAAGCAGAGACCAAAAGTGAAAGCCCTGTACAATTTGCTCATTTCAAAATATATCCCTCATCAACTTATTCTGCCATCTCTTAGTGAGGTCAAAGGTCAATCCAAAATCTAGGCAAGCCACCAGCCCTTACGAGTGAGGCATCCTACTTTCTGCAGCCAGCAGTGCACAACCATTTGATAGACTTAACATCTCAGCCAGCTTCCTTCAGCTCTCCAGCCAAAGGAATGTGGTGCATTTGGAGCAGGACTGCTCAGGGACAGTCTTAGGCACAATGCAAACCCAGGCACAAAAATGTGGATCTCTGGATCCGCAGCAGGATGCTGTTATCCACCTTATTCATTTGGAAGCTTTGGCCCCTTCTGTCTCTATGTGATCAGCATCAACATTTCCCATAAGCAGTTCTGTAGCCCTGGAAAAGGCCACTAGTGCATCCAAGGATCCCTCCTAAAAATAAGAATCACCACTAGAGATGAGAACACCTACCAGAAAGATGGGCATAACTACCAGAAAGATGGGCATAAAGACAGAAATCAACACAGAGCACCTCCCAACACCTCACTGGATGTCAGAACAAAGTCCATCCTCCCTCAGGTCACAAAACGGCTGTCTGTAGCCCAGAACTCTTCTCTAAATAAAGTATTGCTTAGCTTCATGTGCTTGTTGGCCACCAAGATACAAGAACTTGGCAGCCAATAGGAAACATGTTGTTCCATCACTGTGCTCTCTCCAACCCATTCCAAAAGTAAGGAAATGGTCAAGCTCAAAACATGCCAGTGGTCTGTTGATTTAGTACAGCAAACACTTCCAAAAGGAAAAACTTCCAGGCTTAAGTCACATACAGCCTTTAACCCAGTCTCTCAAACAGGCTAATTCATTTATAGCAGGATATGCTTCCTGCCATAAAACATCCATATGCAGAAAATATTACAAACTTCCTTCAAAATCTATATTTAAATTGGAGTGATAACACACTGCTGCTATCACTGCTGATACTGCTCATCACTGACTTTTTAAGCAAGCTAGAGGTTTAGATGCTTTAGCACAGCTTCCTGTTATTCAATCCTTAAGTCTTCCTCCATCGCCACCCGAATGCTCCTCCAGAAGAGCCGCCAAGACAGACACCACCTGTCCTGGTGACTCACGACAGTGAATTGGACGCGATCTAAGGAGCATGAATCATTGAGAGGAGCTATTTAAACCGAGTCCAGCATTTTGATAAGAAAAGCATATCACCTTTATCAACCTGGAAGGCTCTTTTACAGCAGAGAGCATGGGAGGATCCACCAGGCAAAGAGCCAAGTCCTCTCTCTAAAAAACCGTCCTGACAATTGCTTCAGTGACCGCAGGGACAGGAATCATAGTCCTGTCCAAGTGAGACAGTTCCCCCGCTCACCTGCATGGACAAGTTAACTCCAGAAAGAAATAGCCTGTCCTCTTCTCAGCCAACACAGTAAAACTAGAGAGGTCTACAGTCTCTTTTGGCAGAACGAGGAAAACCCTGTTTCCTGTAAGATGCTCTTGGCCCAGTGAACAATAAAGCGCTATTAAATAGAAAATACTGAACCTGCCTGGTTGTGGGAATAGGGACCTGAGCTCCAGTTTTACTCCTGGAAGTCCTTGTGATGAACAAGAATGAACTGCTAAATATCTGTGATTCAAATTTTAGGATAATTGGATCCTCCACAGAACACCAGTGCCATAGTAGTGGTGTTTTGGGGAAATTTGTGCAGTCAGTGCAACATTTTTCAGCATGGCCCCTCTCATAAATGAATGCATCAAGGTTCACAGTGTGAACCTGAAAGATAAGTGTGCTGAGCCTCATCTTCAGAATACAGATCTCCAAAGAGCATCTTCTCGATTTCCCATAGTAACTTCAGACATAATACTCAGAAGGGGGAAAAAAAAGGCAACACTATTACAATTTCTATGACTATGACCTTTAAATGTTTAACTAGCAATCTATTCTTTGCAGTCAAGATAAAACAGCAGGTGATTAGCTTCACTATGAGTCACTATGCCCCTGTAGCGCAATAATTCAATTAGACACTTTAACAGCCTTCAGTTTTGTTTAGGATCTGCTTACTAGAGCCATAGTCCCCTAGCTACAATTTTGTTTTGCCTCGCAAGCTAAGCAAGGTCAGTCCAGGTCAGTGCTGGATTGAAGGAGAGGTCTCATAGAAATTCCCAGATGCTCCAAGAAATGGGGCTGATGTTTCCGGAGGACGCACTGTGAACAAGAGCTCTGGGAGAAGGTCTGGAGCTTGTGCCTGGATACGAGCTGTGAACTCTCAGTGAGCTACAACAGAGACCCTGACCTCTCCTACTCGCTGATCTCAAGATACAAGTACTTCACTTGCTCAGGTTATTCGCTATCCTCCAGCTAGTATTCTTCATCTTCTATTGTAGCTGCTGCAAATATATTCTTAGGGGGCTGTCTCACCTCTCCAGAAATGGCTTCAATGTGGTGGTGTGTGAACACCTATCCATCTTCACTTTCTGCCTGATCCATTCCTCAGCTGGTGTTACAGTATCAAGAAATTGCTGGATCAACCGAATGAAGTTTTCCCTGTAATACGTAACGTGCAGCTTCATTGTCATTCAACCATACCTGGATTTTATAAGGTATACAGGAAAGCACATGCAAGCTTGAACTGTGTTCTTGACAGCCAAGGCCCTTCCCTCTCTACCAGAGTAATTTCTTTTTCCCCAACAGCTTGATAAGCAATTCTGAAAAGGAAAAACATATTTCCCTCCTCCCCATAGCTGAGTCAGCAACGGCAACAGCAAACTCCCAGAGCGTGCATGTACCCTGCTGACCTCTGGACCTGAAAATTGTTTCGCTTTCCCTGAGCACTTGAGCTCTCCAAGCCCAGGCACAGGCACGATGCACACAAGTTCCACTCGTGCTCGCAGGACCAGCCCGATTCTTGCTCATAGCCCAGAGGGTTACCAAAATACAAAGATAAATTAGCAAGAAGAGTAGATGTTCTTTCCATCAGCCCATGGCCACTTACCAAGAATCAAACTACACACAATACCTCCTGATCTAAGCCTGCACCATGGGGCACACAGGTTAAGTTTAAAAATTTACTTTTGTAAGTTTTAGCTTAAAAATTACCTTTGGTCACCCTTTGCTGACCATTTCATAAAGCTTTGGAATCTGTTACTGGCTGCAAGCTAATAGATAAGCGCTTTACCTCAGACATCTGCTCATGGGTTTTGATCCAGAGATCCTGGGTTCAAACTCCGCTCCTGTGTTCTGTTCGTTAGGGTTGTACAGTTGTAACAATTAAGAAAAAACAAATTACAAGCTTTCACAGAGAACAATGAAACCTTTTTGTTCTACAGCAGGTAGTTTGATCAAAGCCTTTTATTAAATACTCTTCCACTTCTTAAACCAAGCCTTCTGCACTGTGGAAAGGGTTATTTTTATCTACCTTCCCTAGTTGTATTTATAAGGCCATGTCTAGTATGACACGTTTTTTTAATCCAGGATTAGACTCACCAAGACCCTTACCAACACATCAGTTGGAGGTTTGCAAGGAAAATATTTGTATGGTAATCTCCAGCATGTATGCACATAGCTTCATTAACATCAACACATTCATGCCAGTAAAAACTGCATTTTCATTAGGCGTTGCACTGCTGTTCACAGAAGTGTTAAAGCAGCGTTACTGCTTAATGGGTCTGGTATCACCATGACACAGGAATGCCCTAACAAGACTCCTGCAACACTATTGCAAAAGGGCTTCAGGACCAGTACAGCAAGATTTACATCAAAGACATCTGTACCTCTATGAACGGGAGACATTTAGTTTTACAGGGGTAAAAAACTAAAACTGTGGCCTCGTAATAGAAAGTGAATCTAGACAAAAGAAATTCATCTTACACAGCAAGAAGATAAGCTGGCAAAAAATAAAAGCAGGCAAAAAGTAAAGTCATGTATCAGCCTTGTGACTAGAAAGCAAGAAAGATGCAATCTATTTGGCTTACACTTAAGTCCAAAATCTCATATTTCTTTCTAAGAAGGCTTTAAACTGAGACTTTTATCTGTCACTATAATCTTGTACTTTGATTTGCACAGTAACAGTAAAGGCACAGCATGTAGGCACCAGGACCTCTTTCTCTTCAACTCTTCTAAAATCACTTTCAATGCTTCAACCTATCAGCACTCCTACAAGAAAAACCTGATGAGTTACCACAAGCAACCAAAACCCCCAAATACCTGCGACCTGTGCAGAGCTGAGAAGCTCTTCTACTTACAAGATTTCACCTCCCCAATAGACACTAGCCAATTTTGAGATGTCATTAATGCCTTCCAAACTTGAACTGGTGACTTCTGCCAAAACAAGGTATGCCACAGGCATCACCAGTAGAGGTTTACCGGGGGAAAAGTCAGAATAAAACATATGTTTAACAGCTGGGCTAGGAGAGGCCATAAACCTTTCCTTTTTAAAAGCAATGCAATCTCCACACCGCATCCCATGTCCCAGGAGTGTGGAAGCAGATACGTTCCTGGCACGGCAGTCTGGGCTCGGTACGCTGTAACTTGAGCAGCTCCCGCCTCTGGTGGGTAAGATGTAAAAAACACCGTCAGCCTAAGAAAAGACACCGGTCATGCTCTTGTACGCTCAGCACATGGGAGATGGTCCTTTCCTTCAAGGAGTGCAAGTAACTGATGTTTGGTCAGTTAGTTCTCTATTAACATGCAGCCTGGGACCTGGTAATGAGAACATTTTTTTCTTGATTTGATAGAAGAGACATTGAAACATGTTTTAATCTATGACACAGACTGATATAACCAGCTGCCCAACAGACAGTCTCTTCCACGAAGGCTTAATTCTCCTCAGAGAGCTCAAGAGCAGCTTTACTGCCTGCCAGATAAGTCATGTTTACAGCAGATCCTCAGAGCTGCTCAGCCTCCTGGATGAATTTACAAATCAGACCAGAGGGTAGATTTGCAGAGCAGTAATTACCACAGGAGATGATGGAGAAGCAATGGAGAAGAATAATTTAGTCTGTGTCAACATAAGGCCAAGGTCCGGGGGGCCTGTCCAAACTTCTGGGCAGCTCACAGGGAAAAGGCAGGGAAGGATGAGAAGAGTGGAATCTGCACTCTGAAAACCCAGCTGCTCCCCACAGACTAGCTTGAGCAGCCTTAACTAGCTTTGCAACTCTTCTTCTTTCCCATTTCAGGTTGGTGTGTGTGTGTGTGTGTGTGTTAAAGAAAAGGCAGGCAGTGGGCACCCCTGACAGGCAGTACTGCCATGTTGCCACAGCGCCAGTAACAGTACACAGTCTGCTGGCAGGCAGAGTATTTCCCCATTTTTGCCTTTCTGCTAATGAGTCAGCAAGTGTCTTAACTTAAATAACACGCCACCAGCTCGATCAGGCTTTTTACTGTGCAATTGCACCCCAGAGCAGAGCAGATGGGAGAGCTCCTGTTGTACCAGCTGGATTCAACCCCGCTACCCTCTAAAGCCACTTCCAGAAAAAGCCAACATAGGTAACTCCAGCCACCATTTGTGCAGAGCTCAGCATCATCGTTTCCATCTCAGATGGGCTATATCAGCATTGGAACAAAATAGAGAAATCATGAGACAAAGTAAAAAAAGATATAAATATGAGATACAGATATAGGCAGACTTGCTTAAAACAAAACTCAGGTCACAGGAAGGCCAGGAATTAGGCAGTGCAGCTCCTTCTGGGTTCTCCTGACCCAAAACAGAACCACAGCATCAAAGCTCATGTATTGCCTCTCATGTGCAAAGAGACTACAGAATTTGTCAAACAAGTTTCTGTAGGGCTGGTTTATTTGTGCTTCTCTCCATTCCCAGGAATTAAGCATCATCTTTTTTTTTTTTTAAGCCAGTAAGAACCTAGTACTGGCATTCTAGCTACAGACAAAAAGCAGTACCAACAGTGTCAATACCGACACATACTCCTCCAATTACTCCTAATACATTTCTACTCCTGAAATTAAATTTGTGAACACAAGTCCCCGAGTACACACAATAATTGCACATTCAACAGCACAGAAACTAGCAAAAAGATTCATTTACCTTATGTAAACAAGACAGTTCAAGTCTCCTTCTTAGACTCTAGTATGCAAAACAACACATGCAGATTCTCAGAAAAGCTAAATACAGAGTCATGGACAGATCAACAAAGAGGGACAGGTCTTCTTGCCATGAGTATTTATTGACTTTCTGAAAAGTGCAAACATGCATTAATTCAGGAAGTACAAAGCGGTTCAGAAGAAATAAAAACACAAGCCAAAGGAGGCCAGATCCAGCCCTCTCCAATTTCCAACCTGCCCCTGCCCTCTCTCCTGTTTTCCAAGGCATTTCCCAGCCCTTTCTGCACCTGATTGAGACAAGCTACTGCAAATCAGACCCAAAAGAGTCTGCGTACTGCTCCCATTTAACGGAGGTACAGCAATTCCTGAAAAAAAAGCTGGGCTAAGAATAAATCCCAGTGGCCAGAGTAAGCACACGAACTAAGTACAAGGCACATGTAAGAAGATGTATTAGGTCTCATGCTGTAACAGCACCATGAATCATGACGACGCCCTATTTGCTACCCACATGTGCCTTTAAGTCAATGATAAAAGTTCACTTGGCACAGAAACATACCATGCAGGATTTCACCTGCAGTGTTTTACTTCTAGCCCTTCCCAATTCACTGATGTTAATCCAAAAACTGGCTACTTTTGTGGAAAAAGATGGAGAAGTCCCGCAGTGTCTCCAAGCTGGTGAGCACATAGGGTTGACAAGCAATTTGCCAGGCTGGGACTGCCCCACTAAGCCCAGTAAATTCAGGATATACATTAGAAACATGAGTGAGTCAGTGATCATGGGAACACTAACAGCAGGTAATCTTATCTCCAAGAACTCCTTTTTATTGGGAAACTGTGATCCAAACACTTAAAAATCAAGGCAAGTGTTACAGGAATTGACACTGGTGTTGCTGTTAGCCAGTCTGCAAGTGCTGCTGGATGAGCTGCACTGGAGGGGAAGATGGGCTGTTCCCGTGAGTCCTGTTTGTAGGTGTACCAAAAGGGCCAGAGCAAAGGATGCCACAGAGATGATGCCATGAAGGGCAGGACTGTTACTACCAGCAGTAAACGGTCAAAGGAAACTACAAGGAGCAACAGGAGAAGGTGAGAGGGGAAGGAAGAGCACCTTCAGAGCACAAAGCCACTAATGGTAGGTCTGTTTTTTCCTCCTGTTTTCCACACAAAATGACTACACATCTGCCATCACAACCAGCCTCCTCTGCATGGAAGGTTTGCCATCTCTCCTCTTGAGGCTATAGAAGATCTTGCAATAGAGTTTCTTAACTTACACCACAGAGCACATACGAGCCCTCTGGTGCTAAGTATATTCAGTACTGGTGACAATGACCTTCTAGGAAGTCCCATACCACCACCCTACATCCTTTTGTACAACTTGGCTTTCAAGCCTAAATATAGGCAGTTGCACAGGCTTGTTTGCTGTGCTCCACAGGCCTCCGTCTTGCTCTTGTTGGAAGCACCACCACCACATCATTTTATCTAAAGGGATATCCATGCCTTCAGTTCACAAGCAGATGCTTCCAGTTAATGCTAACTTTGGTGCAGGCTTCTCTGCCGGGAACTCGTATCCAGTGCAAAAAGGATGGTAACCAAACTTATTTGCACAAGCCTTTGGAGAGCTTTGAAGGTGAAGCAATGTTCAGTCACCACCAGTGTGCTCCCAGTTAAACTACAAAGTACAGCCAAGTATCCTGCAGCCACACTTCATCTCCTAAATCACTAATTTCCTGATAAATCGTTAATGTGCGTAAAACAAAAGAAAAGATAGTGAGGTTGTAATTGTCCTTCCTGTCCAAACACATCTTGTATTTGCTGGTCCTGCATCCCAGTTGTGAGAACTCATCTGGGATCACTGGGGAAACAAATGGGAATGTTAGTTCTGAGTCTACATATTTTTTCCATGATGAAAAAAGTCCCTCCAGGGCTGGTTCAGACACAAACTACGGGAGATGAGGAACATCCTGGCTAATGCCCAGGGACCTGTTCACATTCGCTGCACGTTCCTCATACATTTGCCTACAGTATCTCTCATTTCACAACAGGTCCTCCTATTTATTTGTACAAACCTCATCTAACCTTCACTTGCCAAGGACAAACAAAACCAAACAGAACACCACAGTGCTCCCAACCAGCTAAGGCACAGCTTTGCCTTTGTTTCTCTTGTTGTAGAAGAGACACAAGGCGACCGGTTCACGTGAGCAGTTGGGGAAAATAGTCATCTCCTCTGGCATGTAGTGCAGGCTGCAGGTCTTGGAGGGACTGTTTCAGCTGGAAACCTCCAGATGCTGAATGGGGAGACAGGCCTGAGAGCAAAAGGCTGAAAGAAGGTGAGGGTGTTTTGCAACAGCCCTGTGTGGCCTGAGAGCACCGGGGCTCACCACCGAGAGTGGCTGTGCTGTGCATTCAGGATTATTGATTATCCTCTCCTAATCCCATGACTGAGTGCCCAGGGCAAAAGAAAAAAAGAAGTTTCATATTATATACAGATAGATAGCTATTTAAAATCATTAACAAAGATTTATATCTCTGAGCTAGTCTTCTGTTCTCTGGGGAAACCAGACAGCTGCATAGTAAAGGACTGAAAGCTACAATAAAATGAAGAAATGAGCTTCAATAAATCATTAAGCTGAAGCTCATAATGTTTATCTGCAATGTCATGTTCCTGCAATCTACAAAAGCAGATGTGTAACTTTTTGTTTTTCTTTTATCAACTATTAAACTGTCATGTAACTATTACAGAAGATTGAAACTTCTTTTTAAAAGCATTGAGCATCAGGGATTGCAGTTTCTTGTCATGGAAGGGATAGTTGCATGCCAATCCATATAGTGCAAGACGAGCTGGAGATAAAATATATGGAAATAAACCTTTGAAGGAGAGGCTCTTCACCTTCTGCTGATGTTCTGGCAGCTAGAAATGCCCAAAACTTCTTAACAAGGCAGCTCTGTGCGATCATTTTTACCAGTTCTGCTCTCCTTTTCCTCATTTATTCTTCTTCTGGTACATCCCATCCCTGCATTTCCAAGAGTATTACATATACAATGACGCACCAGCAGCACCAGAGCTGGTCCAAGGCCCCCCAGCAATGCAGGCAAAGCCCTGTGCACCCATGGCACTTCTGCCCAGGGAAGGCAGGAGGGGAGGGGAGGTCAGGCAGAAAGGCTGGAAGAAGTCAGATTCATTTCAAGAGCAGCAGGAGGTTTCAAGCTCAGCAGTCACTTTCCTACACCCTCCCTTGTAAGCGGCACTGCTCCTCCCCCAGCCAGCCTTGCTCATCCTGAGCCCCACAATTGTCAGGGAGGTGGGAAGTGCCAGGGCTGGGGCATTGCTCTGCAGGAGCAAGAGCGGAGAAGGGAATACACAGCCCTGGAGACATCCCATCAGGGCAGCCACCACAGGGCTAAGCTGATGGCAGATGCAGATAGCTGTGCCCCTGACATCATCCCCAAGAGGCTGGGGCAGGTGGCATAGAGAGGGGCAGCTGCAGCCTGACAAGACACCCTGCCATTTCCACAAGACTCAGCAGTGACCAAGAAAGGGCGCAGCCAGCATCTGTACCACGAGCAATGTGCTTGCACAACCTCTCTGTTGAAAGCTCAGAGCTCTTCCCGCTCTGGGCAGCTCCATAAACACTGCTGACATTTCCCAGCCTTGCACTGCAACACACTATGGACACAGACCTTTCACCTCTTTCTCTGGAGCTCTCCTACAGCCACCAGCACAGAAGGAGAAGTCAGCCTTAAAGGTATTTCAGGGACCCTAATATTTTTTCTAAACCTTGTTTTCTTTTTTTAGGAGAAGAATAGAGCAGGAATGCTCTCTGCTGCCTCAGGCTTGACATCCAAAAATTAGCATTTGTTTGTTTTACAGAACAGGACTTGCTCTATCCAATTTAGACCCAATCTGTTAATCTACAAACAAAAGCAATAAATACTGAAATTATGACTAAGGGGGATTTCAAGAGGCCTACACCTCACTGTGTTTTTTTGAGGTATTACAAATAGAGTCTTGCATTTATTCTACTGCATTTCCTGCTGGCATGAATGCAAAATTCAAAGCTGCTGTTCTGCTTTTGTCTGCTGCTGCTGATGTAAAGTGTAACTACATGTTCAATGCAGCCTGGAAGGGCTGCTCTTTAAAAGCTAATTTGAAGCATGATTGTCAAAATCCTGACCATACCAATCCACAAGAAAATCTCTTGTCTTATTCTGTGCAAGCCCTCACATTACTGCTATGCTCAAGTCCGTGAAGCCTACCAAATTAACAAACTCTAGCCCACATGACTAAGGTTCACAGAAGTTCAGCCCCAGCTTATGTAAGAGATAGAACTGGTGTGTTTGCCTTTAAAAAAACCCACCAAGATAAATACTGGGGTCAGCAAACATGCTGTGCAATATTTAACAAGAAAAAGCTGGGACCTTAACAGGATTTGCAGCCTAAAACTGCTCCTGAAGGCAACAAACATGACATGATCATTCTGACAGCTGTGACAAATCAGGTTTCATTTGCCTGAGAGCCAGCCATGTTCATTTAACTGCAATTACTGGCACATCATGATCCCCAGGACAGAGAACGCACCCAGCCATCCAGAGAGACAAAGCATCTTGTACAGACTGACCTGTTTAAATGGTTCTTCTGTAACAACACCAAGTCTTCAAAAACAACCATTTGTTAATACGTGCCGATAGCTTCTCCAGGTGTTCATTGTGGTCCCTCAGCTGGTTTTCAGCCAGCGGAACAACAAAATCTGGTTAAAATGCTTTAAACTCTGCACCCCTTCCCTGTGTGCCTGGTTGCCGAATGCAGCGCTCACAAGAGAACATGCCATTTAGAGATGTTTACTCTGTCTGGTCTAATCCAGGAGATTTGAAAATTGTTTCATCCAGCCTGAAATACTGTTTTGAAAGACTAAACATATAAATTATCTCTTTTTTTTGTAGCTTGTCTTTATGCCTGAGAACACATCTGGACTTTGTGATCTTTAGAGCAAAATCCTGCACACACATCTACAATTTTGAAAGAACCTTTTCCTTATCCCCTTATACTTTAGCTTCACCAAAGAAGAAAGCTTCAGTCAATTATGCATGCACCATTTCAACATATTAAGTTGGTGAGATAATTTAAGGGAAAAAGAAAACCTCTGCGATAAGGCCATCAGCTTCCTTGAAAATTCCTAGATAACACATCCACAGCGTGTCTAATCCATTTAGTTACACCACAAAACATCACTCATTTTTCTTCAAGACAAACTATTTATTCCCAAGCAGGACTTTACAAGCCTATGCGTTCTGTAGGCAGGAATGCAGGAGCCCTTGTCCATCCATCCGCCTTGTCCATTTGCTGTTGAGGCACCAGCTGCTGGCAGTTAACAGGTGTTTTCTGGTTTTCTTCTCAAGAGAAAGTCCCAGGCGCTATCTCTGGTGGAATGCAAAAAAACAGTGTAGCACGTAGGGCCCAACACGGAGCCACATTCCTCTGCAAGCAAGCAGGCAAGACGCCCTCTGCCGCAGCGCCACTAACTCTGATAGCTGCCTTCCTGGGGAGTAAGCTGCACTGGGGTATATGCACTCAAAAAATTCTGCCAAATCATCACTCGAAAGACAGTTTTCCCCACTGTTTTTTTGCAAGGAAAAGCTTGCTTTTCAACAGCTGCAGAGCACAGCACAATTGCACAGTGCAACATTAACTAACTCTCAGGACACCATCAGCTGAGGCTGAAGACTCTGCCCTGGCAGTAGCTAACTGCTATTCAATATTTTTATGCAGGGAAAAATCTTCAAATGTTATTTTCAATAACTTTTTTTTCCCCTTTTCGAACACTGCAGTGAGCCAAAATAGCTCAAATTTCTGAGAATAAGATATGCAGGAGAAAAAAATGTAAATAGCGGGATTAAGAAAAACAAGTGGTGAAGACGAGGGAAAACACGGAAGTGGACTTTTGACAAAAAAACTGCAAAATAACCCATGACCAAAGCAAACAGCCATGCAATGTGCCACCAACATCTTCTGAGGAATACTTAGCAGTAAGGCATCTATCACACAGCTGAATGCAAATTTCAAAATGAAATCAAACTTGTTTCTGATCTTCAAAGGCTTATAAATGTGTTAACCTCTACTCACTCAGCATAGCCCTGCATATTTACAGTGAATTAAGCTAAACATGGGCTTAAATAACTGTAGGATTCCAGCTTAAATCACTCCTACGTGGAGTCCTCCTCATCCTCTTGTTTACTGGGCATTTTTAGACAACGGCTTTCTCATGGTGGAGATGGACAACAGCACCTAACATGCTCCGAATGGGAATGTGACCACAAGCAATAAAACAGCCACTCAAAATATCATCACATTGCCCATGTTTACAATGTAAAAAGTTATGTTTATCCTGATAAACACAGCTTTTGAAAAGGTTATTTCCCTCCCCCTCTGCAAACAGAAAAGGTTAACTTCATCATCTGCTGCATACACATCAAAATATCATGCAGAGGCAGGCACTGCAAAGAGCAAAGCTCTGCATTCCTCGCACCAAAGGACCTGACACAGCATCCCAGCAAAACACCCAGAAAACTGTCCTAAAGTTAGACTAACCTGTCTCAAGCTCCTCTGCCACAGCCTACTTGTTTAGTAGACTTAATTTTAAAGCAAGCCTCTGAGGCATGGGTTTATGAACGAGTCCCCCGACCAGTAAATTCAGAGGTAAAACCCAGCCAGCTTACCTTTTCATTTAGTGTAGTCATTAAAAGTGAAGTGACAGGAGAATTCCTCCTTCTGTCTGCTTTCAGATTAACCCCACCAACACAGCTAAAACACAAAACTTAACTTACTCAGAAGTGAATGCTGCACTGCTGAAAGCTGACTCCAGATAGTCTTTACTCATATTCCTTTATTTTTTTTTAAGATAGCACAGGATGCCAAGAGGGACATCAGTACTGTAACACTAAAAACAGTAGCATTCACACGCTAAATTGCTGCCTACAAGGTGTGTATCAGCAAAATTCAGAACAACCATTTCATACACTTACAGGCAAGATGCTCGAAATGTAAGAGGTCATTTCAGCAAAGCCCAGAGATGCAGGAGCCAGAGCTCCTTTGACAGCTGTCTGGCAACGCTCCATTATCTTATATTAATTTGTATTATTTTTAATACACTTACACTTATCCCCAGGTCTCACCCAGGGTTCTTCCCAAACTGAGTTCAGCATTTTCTGTCATTGGGGGGTGTTTGTTTGCTTTCTACAAGTCTTCTGGAAACAACTGAGTTCTGCCGAAAAGATCACAAAAATCAAGAGCTTTCTGAGAGTAGTGTTTGGAACAGGCCATCTGCTTCTTCCAGCCTCAGTTTCGCATCACAACATGCATTTTGGCAGGCTGTTTCTCAACAAGTACCTTTCATGGCTGCTACCCTTCATCAGCATCCAGCCAGACACTCAGCACACTTCATGAAGAGATGGGCTGCACAAACTCTATTAGCTAAAAATATCAGTTAATGGGAAGCTACTGTAATATTAAAAGCATTTTTATGCATTAAAAACATTCAAGTTTATTCCCTTGTCAATAAAACAAGGCAAACTTAAGATTCAAGAGGACCTTGACTTGCCACTAGGTTTTCCAAATTAAAGAAAAAAGTGTTCAATTATTCATTTCTGGGGAAAGAAATCTTCCCCTATCCCACTTCCCCACTTAAAGAAAACATAATCAGTGTCCACAGAAAAAAACAGCTTAAAGCCCTTTGGGCATGTTTTGAAGAAGCTATTTAGAGTAAGGAACATGGGCATTCTCTATCCTTGTATTTATAACGAGGCTCCTCATCCCCAGGAGCTAAAGCAGAATGAAAATGGGTCACATATCTAATTAGCACTGTTGAAGCATGAAGCCCGAACACCCCTGAAATGTAATAGATTTTTTTTTAATAACTCCAGCTTCATTAGAATATCCCACAGTCACCTATGCAAGATGCCAGAAACTTAAAAAAAGGCTACCATAAAGCAGACATGTATCCGGCATCATGCTGCTTTATCACTGGGAAGGGAAGACAGTGCTTTTGACAAAATCTAATCTATTAGCTAAAACATGAAGCAATTAGTCAATCAGCCTAGCACAGCCTGTTCTTTAATCACTTTTTATTACAAAAAAATAATAGCAAACAACAACAACACAACTCTTTTGACTACAAAAACAATATACAGATCCACAGGTGTGGATGCGGATGGATGAACCATATCCAACAAGGGCAGTTTCTAAAGCAGACAGCTGGACAGAAACTGGTGGGTTCCCACTCTTTCTCCCAGTAGAGGTGCCCACATGCTGTCCCACACTTTGCCCCCTTCCTCACATTTATTAGCAACCCGGTAAGGGCTCCACAGCAGTCCCTCCACGCAGCTCTGCACCTGGCTCTGCTCCTCATCCACACCTCCCTCCCACAGGCAGGTATCACACCATCCAAGTGTCAGACACCACCAGGCACGTGGGGCTGTCATAGACAAACATGTTTAAATTACAGGTGTGTGCACTGGCAGAGAGCACTAATAAGCTTCTCCTCCTTCCTGCCAGGAAGAAGGCACAGGGAGATTGCATGGGTGGGTGGAGGGGAAGAGAGGTGGTGGAAAACTTTTCCTCGGGTGTGTTTACAGTGCACAAGGCTCCAAAGAGGGTGCATGAGCACCTGCACGTCAGGCTGCCACACTTTGCTTTCCCCTCTGCTTCCGAAGCCTGCTGCTTGTTCTCACCTCCTTGGGCTTGCTTTTATTCCAGGCAGGCTCAGCCTCCTGCAGCCAGCACCCAAAATTTCATTTGCTTTGGGCAAGATGAATGCCAGTGAAGCTATGGGGAAGCACCCCAGGGACGCATCCAGCAGCTCAGTCCACCCACCCGAAAAAGACATCCAGTGAAGACTTCCACATGCAAACCCACTCTCACTGTGAACAGGACTCTGCGCTTCATTTCGATCAAAGCCAACAAGCCATAAATGCCACTCACCCGTGAGGTTTTGGAAGTCACTACAGCCTTCTGGAAAAAAAAACACTATGAAAAAAAAATCAGAGGGGGGAATTAATTGAGCCTGCAGCTGTCTGCTCTACATATCAAACATCACAATGTTCATGTTGCTGCACAGGATTTTTTTTGCACAAGAGACGAACAGGAGAAAGTGGCACAAAACCCAGAACAAAGTGTTTACTCTGCCCATCCATGACCATGCCTCTACCCCGCAGGCGACTGTCTTTTGTGGGACTTGGCACGTGAGCACTTTGATGCATCTCCTGCACTGATTCTGCATTTCTGTTTATTACAGCGAGAAGGTTTTGCCTTTATTTTAATTTTTTATTTAAGTTCTTTTGTCGCAGCGGAGAATGAGGCACACCACTACATGCAAGTGAAACACATGGCATTTTATTTGGTTTAATCAAACAATGCTCTTATCTGCAAAATAAAACAAAAATAGACACTCACACTTTGATTATAGAGATGGCTATTACAATTTATATCTTTTTTTAATGGTGTAGCATGGCAATTCACAAACCAAGCTCTCCCAAACTGCTCAGGTGCAACAGAAGTTAAAGCTAAAGCACAGCAAACAGAGATGGATGACCCATGTTAGTAACTGAGACCAGCAAAGGCTGGAGACCACTGGTCCAGCACCTCAAGGCCAGACCTCACACTGTCACTGCTGGGGTAAGTCACCATTTTTATTGCTTGTATTGGTAGAATTTCAATTACATTAGTAAAACCACAGCTTATACCAAAAGTTACTCATCACAATTTCTTCTGTAACCAAAACTCATTCTCCATCATTTCATTATAATGCCAATATTAATGATATGGCTGTAAGGATACTCAGCCACCAGCAATCTCTAAGTGGTTCAAATTGTGTAATGCTTGATGTACCTACTTTTTTTTTTCTCCCCAAGCAAATTGCCCAGCAATTGGTTAAAGTGGTTCCAGAAGTCCTGCGACAGTCTCCTGAGAAGCTGTTTCCACTGTGGCGCTCTCTCACCAGCTCACACAGCTCACTCCGCACGCAGTTCTCAAACTGCGGCCTCTTGCTTAAGCACCTAGCTGGAGGACAACCTGTGATGTGCTTTGCACCATGTTTGATACTGGGACCTTCAGGTTCCAAAAACTGCCTTTCAGGGGATTAAAACCATATGCCCAAACCATCCTCCCTGCAGTCCAAATTGCACGTTCGAGGTTTCTCACCCATAGCGATGGACACAGCCCACGAGGAGCCAGGAACAGCGTCCAGAGCTTCTACCACCAGAAAGCCCCATTTATTATGGAACAGAAATAGCAGAGGGGAGGCTTTCAGTGGAAAATGTGATGAGAATAGAAAGCAAGAGAGTAAAAGCCCTGTCAGCACATTTCATAGACAGTCTTTTTAATGAGGAGATAAACAGATAAAGCTTTCAATCCATGTATGGAGCTTCATTTTTTTTTTTTTTTTTTTTTTAATTTGAAAAGAAGCTAACCAAGCACACAGGATTCAATAGAAAACAAAGGCTGAACAAAACATTTTCTGACAAGGCCTAAACCATCTGAAAAATGTCAATTCTAGTGCCACAGAGAAACCACAGGTTTCCTCCTCTCCCTACCCACTCTATTTATTTTAATTACCTCTTCCTTTCAGGTAGCTGGCTGTGCAGTGAAGCTAACAAATACATACAAAAAATAATCCGCAGTTCTGCAAGGGACCCCCAGCACTGGAAGTCAGTGCAAAGCCTGGGAGCAAGCTAACCTTCCCTACCAGAGTCAGATCCAAGCCACACAGTTTGGATCTAGACCTCCCTAGATGCCAGAGAGCTCCACCAGCGCAGCAAGACTTTGTTCTTATTACACAGTTGCTGGCTGTAATATCTACCACCCTCTACAACCATTTGATGTGCAAAGTAGCTGTCCCGCCAATAACATAACTGTTTCTTAAATCTGATGCAACACATTTAAATCAGGTGTGTAAATGGAAAATCAACATACAAAAGCCAGCCTGAAGCTATTAAGCAACAAGAGAGATTTCTTCATATGAAGATGATTTTAAACACAGACTTTAAAGAACATGATGAGATGGGACCCAGACTAGCAACTTTGCAAAGGAAAGCCTTCTTCAGATGCCACACAGCAACTGCAAAGCGCTCTCCCACCAAGGTTTCTTTCATTGTAACCTGGAATGGTAACCTCAGACAGGGGGGTGGCACCTTACCTTCAGTGGCCCCCTCAATGTCCCCCTGCTTCCTGTTGACACTCATTCTCTGGGCCGAGTCTTCAAGTGAGTTATCTCCCATCCAAAAGGAGATTAAAAGCCAGCAGACTCCAGTGAAAGACATTATATCCCTCATGCTGTGCACTCCAGGGAAGCTTGCAATACCTTCCAATTTCATATATGGCATCTTCAAAGATAAATGATTTGGAGGGATTTTCAGCACAATCAGAATCTGCCCTACAAGTACCACCACAGCTTTATCCCTGCTGTTGTAAGAAATGCATACATACATACAGCTACAGATTTTTCCCTAGACAAGGTGACACACATCTACACAATGCCCAAACTTAAAAATGGAAACAAAACCAGTTTAATATAAAAAAATCCAACTAAGTGACAATCATACTCTTGAGTACTCAAGAAAATAAATCTTGCTTTGGGGTTTTTATGTTTCAGAGATTGTATTTCAGGTTAGCAAGAGAAAACCATATCCTAAAGAGCCAGCCAGAGAAACCCATTACAAACACATCTACACTTAAATATGGGACATTGCTGCCAGACATTTTCAACAAACTGCAAACTTACTGCATATTCAACCATCCTGAATAGTCCCCAGGGACCATTTTCTGTGGTAATATTCAAGATGTGCAAGTGTCACCATGTAGGAAGCAGCACAATCCTACAACCTGTTACCCAGGTTGTATACACCATGCAATTCAAAGCACGTAGGTTTTTATTTTGAAGCAGTGACACAGGGCTAAAAACTGCCTCCTGCATATAGTTATTAATACAGAAAAGTAGAACTAAATCATTGCCTACATGTCAGATGAAGTCTAATGTGGTTTCTAATTTACAACAGCTGGGCCAAAATTATCTCTAGACATGAAGGGTCATGATCAGAGCAGCAACTACACCACCACAGACCTCCAGGGTGGTATTTCAGATTGCCTGCACTGCAAGACTGGTAGACCTTGGCTCCCTGCACAGCAGACACTGTTTTCAGACCCGCTGGCACAATGGCCTAACTCAGACACTGTGCCTGCCTCTGCCCGCTGCCTGCAAAAGGAGCCAGCAGCCCCATTCAGCAGGAAGCCCATTTTACTCCTTGTTCTCTTGAATGAAGATGCCATGGTACGTGACTGTATGCGTCTTCATCACTGTATAATGCAGTCTGAATTCAACCACACCAACTCTCCCTTTCTCATCTGGATTTGTTCAAATAGCTAGTTGGAAGGGAATTCTTCCCAAATGACAGCGTAAGCGAACATTTGAGTTTGTTTTACCAATTCTTGCTTTCTCACTTCTATTTTGCAGAAGCAAGCTGGGCTAGATTAACCAGTGTACCAAGGGAAGCAATAAATTCATCACCACTCAGACTTCCAAGTCTGCTCAGATTTGAACAGCCTACCCATAAGTTTTGGGCACAAGCTTTCCATTCACACCAGGGAGATCTCGTTACAGGAATTCCAAATGAAATTCTCAGTCTGAACTGAGTAAGAGATCAGATAAGATAACAAGGACAGAGACTACTTTCAAAAACCTCCTCAAAATATGCATGCTCTCTGTATAAATGTAAAAGTTAATGTATCTACCTAGGACTACAGATGGACACATCAGCTGCACCAGTCATTGCTCCTGAGGTCATAGAATAAGCCCAGATAAATGGGAAACAGCACAGTGAAGTACTCACAGCAAGGCCAACTATCTAGAGTATCCCAATTTATAACAACGGTTGGCCAATCCAACACAAAGTATAATCTTTTCCTTGCATCATAACCCTAACTTTTGAAACATCCCTGTACTGCCTTCATCCAACACCATTTTTTAATTTGAAAGCTGAGTCTGGTATTGAGAAACCTGAGTGTGTTACTTTTTTTTTTTTTTTAAAGGAATTCAACAGTTAAGCACTTTTTTTAACCGGATATTTCATCTGGTCCAGAGCATTCACCTCCCACTCCCATCAATAAAGGAATTTGTTAATGGACTTTGCTTCAGTCCCACTCACTTTCATGGCATATATCTACAGCAAAGAAGTTTTTCCACAGATGTCAGATTTCCAGCATTTGCTTTCAGGCTGCTCATCACGAAAAATACAGATATATTCCTTAAATATTACATGAATCAGAGCCAGAAATAATTACCTCCTCTGGACAACACTCAGCTACCCATTCCCTTCTTCCCCAGCCTGCCAGCTGCCTTCAGCACAAGCAGCCATGTTCCTCCTTTTAATTGTCCACCTATTTGTTTCTTGTGGTTTAGTCTTTTCCCATTTTTCCTCCTCATTTTTCCCACTCCAGCTTTTTGCAGCGGTTATACAGGGCTCCATCCCCAGGTTTTTTGCTCTCTGCACTCTGCTCAGCTTCCTCCTGGGGGACCAAACTTACACTGAAATAATTTTATTGTGATCAGCAGGAGTGCAGCATCCTCAACCCTTGGAAAAAAAAAATATATCTGTGTTTTCAGTATTCTAAAACATAAACAAAAATTAAACAACTTGACATGGATGACTCAGATTAGCTCTCCTTTTCAGTCTTGCTCCCTGTCTTAAACATCTTGGATCACTTCCATTTTTTTGATGAAGTTCAGGCATTACTTTAAGTGAAACACTGCCAAAAAAAGGCAGACTCAAAGCACGCTCTAGCCCCATTTCCTGATCACTGGAGACACGGCCACCCAACTGACAGACCCAGCTATGGGGGGCTGCTTTCTGTTTCTCCAAATCACTACGTCCAGGCTGTGCTTGTGGATTACTTCGGAAAAGCAGCTAAGGTGCTTTTTCCCATCCACCTCAGTACTGAATCTCGTAGCTAAGTTTGGGGTTTGGTAATGCTACTACCTCCTTTTTTGATATATGTATGCTGTTGCTTTGTTGAGACTTAGCTTTCCTTCCCCTGGTCTAGCTTTACCAAAGCACTTAAAATCACTGCTTTCATTCTGGTTTTGGACTTTTTCAGTGCCTCCATCAGGCTTACGTTATTTCACAGACTAGACTATACTACTGAAGCGTCAGCTCCTGTCTCAGGTTGGTCAACTCATCTTGATGTCATTAATCATTTGATAAGCTCTCAACATACACTATCATGAATTTTTTTGTAATGAACTAACCATTCCTCCTGTCACCTACAACATACATCTGTCTGTCCTCACAGCTTTTGCTGTGCTCAATCAGTAATTTTTGGTTGTTGCCTATCATCTTGATACTGTTGTCATGGTTATACACTGTAAGTACAAAGTAGAAAAAAAGCTTTCACTGGGTTCAGCGCTGTACAATCTTGACTCAGTACAAGCCAAAGTAACCCTGCCTTTATTAAAAACTGGTCACAAAATAGCTCAAAATATTCCCAAATATTATTATAACTGAAAATACTCCCAACTATTTCATAAGAAGCATTCCCTGCCCAATTGCTGCTTTTTCCTTTGGAAGTCAGTCACACTAATAGCAGCACTGATACTAGCATATGGAACAGACTGCAGCATTTTAAAGTTGCCAACAAGTTTAAACAAACAAATTGCAGAAATTAAAAGTTTAAGCAAAACTTTCTTCCCAGAAACAAATACTGACACTGGATACAAAATATGAAAATGCCAAGCCAATACAAACAATGCAGGAGACAAAACAAAGCCAGGCAGGAATTCCATTTTGGCATAAGTGACAACAGTTTTGTGTCTGGATCAAAAAAGGAGCATTTTCATTTCTGAAAAATGAAGTGTCTGTACCCCCAGGTAGGTAGTGAAGCGCCCCGCAAGACTGGGGAGGATGACGCAGAGCGCTGCGCTCCCTCTGCCCAGTGACTCACCAGGTAGACACTTGCCGGATCTTTTCGGGTGGTGTTTTAATTGTTTCACACAGGGCAGACTGGCAGTTCCCGGGGGGTAGCTCTTCCTAGTAAGGACTACACTGGCAGATTACAGACTCCACCAGTGGACAAGCCTTGGAGGCAAAAACCTGGGTGTGCAACTTCAATGATAGAGACTGGCTTTGGTGTGACCTATAGGATTAACTGTAATCCAGGTGTGACTAAGTATGTTATTTGCAATCTTTATTGCCCATGAAGGAAAATTTAATGACACCCCTACTTCTTTTCGCTCTTCCAGGCTAGCAAAAGACTGGGCAAAAGAGAATATGCAATACACTTAGACCCTGTTTCACAGTAGCTCGTTACTTCTTCCCCTTGTTTGGATGGATGCTGAAGCAAAATTTAAAACTATCAAGACGTTAATAAAAGAGCAATCCAACTATCAAGAAATTAATAAAAAAGCAACCCAGGCATCTTTGTTAGTATTTCCTCTGAACAATAGGCATTCTGTCATTCTCAGCTCCATGTGAACTGCTGCCACGCACTTAAAAAGCAGCTCCGTTTGCCTATGCAGACACTGTGTGGACAGAACGGAGCCCTCTTCTGCACCGAGCCCTTTGAGTTACCTAACATAAGACATTCAAATTAAAACATGCATAACAAAAGCACCTCAATCTTGAAGCACTGTCATTACATTTTCAAACCAAAATGCAAAAAGCTATGCATCTGAACAGTGAGCTCTGGCTGAAGTAATCTATCACCCAAAAATACTGCTTTACAAGCGTGCTGAATATAGCATCAAATTTTGTGAAGTTTATTTTGCTACAGGACACAATAACTTCAGACTAAGATTAAATTTGGCCTCTGCAAAAGAAACAGCAAGCAATAAGGCAGATTACAAATAACCAAATCTTATCGCATGACCTTTTCAATCAGATGCTAAATAGCAACTTATCTGTGTGGCAGATCATTGGTATCATCAAGGTTGCTCCATCAGATTCTTCCTACAGTCCAGTCTAATATTACATCAGCAAGTCAACTGAGGGCACAGCCACTTAACTTTCTCCTTTAATTGAGACTTTGCAAAAGAGGAGCAGTTTCTTAGGGCTTTTTTCTCTCCTCAGAAGAGGCTATCATATTCACACTTAACAATCTGTAGCACTTACTAAGTGGTCCAGGACCAGGTTCTCTCAAAGACATTCCTTATGGGTGGTTCTACACCATTGCCCATGCTGAGTAGGGTCTGGGTACTCCATGTGGGGCTAACAGCATCTCATCCAGATGTTTTCATTTTAACTGTCAGCATGCAAAGGACTCTAGCTTCTTTAAGTCCATTCTGGCCATATTTTCTAGAATTAACTTCCAGAATTTGAGGCAGTGTGTCCCATCTATACATACCCTGGCTGTGCTTCTGCCTGAATGCTACGAGCCGAGAAGTTTTGGTTGCACACACTTAAGCAGTGGATGTGAAACCGATCACTTCAGGCAGCACTGCACCATTATTCAAAAGCGATCCAGATAGCAGCGAAAACCAGAACCGTAAGAACACACAGGCTCCTGAGCCCCGGCAGATACTTTCCAACTTAATTGCTTTTCCTGTTCTACAGATTACCCCGAAGTAATTTATCCCAGTCTGCATTCCTTCAACCGCTTGCTCATGCTAAGTACCTGCTTACTTAGCTGTCCTTGGTCACGTACACAGCTTGCACAGCTCCCTGCCCACGCTCTGCCTCGCCTGGAAATTAAGCACCTCCTTCTCGAGCTGATTTTGAGTAACACAACTCTACCTCATGGCTGAAAGCAAACTCATACAGAAGGTCTGACAGGTCACAAGACCGTTTAGTGGAGGGGAAAACAGCACCCAGGGTAAAAAGGCTAAACTGCCCTATAAAAATATTTTGCAAACTCCTAGGAGGAAACCTCTGTTAAGTATTAGAATGGCGTTAAGCAATGGGAGATCACATGCCTAAATAGCCCTGTGGAGTCGTACCCTCATGCCGAGGCTTGAAGGTTTTAGCCTTACATTGCAGCATAACTGCCTTGTGCAACGGCAGGCTGATCCCAGGAAGAAAAATCAGTTGTGCCCTACCTATATCTATTAAAAGGAGGTGCTTTGTTTAATGGCTCAGGTTCAAACAGCCTCACAGAAGTCTACCTCAGTAGCTCCTATGAGAAGCGATAGGATTCCCTCAGTATATATTAGTCTATTATCTACTACAGTCAATAATGTGAAATTCAGCACTGTGTTTACAGGAAGGGCGCTGACTGCGCAGCAGGCTGCTCTCTGGTGTTCCCAGCAGTCTGAGTGAGGTATAAAATACCAACTGCTACCCACTTCTGTCCCTGATGAAACTCTCGAGATCGGAAAACCCAGAGTCCATACCTTTGCACTTGATAAAAGTGGAGGGATGATTCATTCATATGCATGAAAAAAAAATCTACTTTTTTTTTTTTTAATTATCAGCCTCACATGGCCATTTTTGCCACACAGCCTTGAATAACCTAGACACAGGAATTAAATTCAGTTTCACTTCTCACTTGCTGTTACTCAAGTCTTGCTATTAGTCAGATGCCGAAACTTCATTTTTCATACAAGTGCCTGGATCCTCATTCCCATTCATAGCACCCCAGTGGCCACAGCAGCTACATAAGGACCACCAAGGCAGAGAGGACATAAAACTTTGGCACTGCTAACACACAGCCCATCAGGCATTTTATCAAGACTAAACCACAACAGCTACAGCAAAACCCAATATTGTGCCCATTTATCACTGCCTGCATTTAAGTCTGTTGCAGCCTGTCAAGTATCTGGAAGCTCTTCCTGCCATCTGTTTCCTTCCTCCAAGGGCGCTGCAGTTCTACATCACTGCTCTCTCACAAAAAAAGTCTTTATTTCTGTGAATCTTAAGAATTATTTTTTAAATGGGCTATGTATTTTGAATCTGCCTATGCAGACTGTAACAACTGCTATTTGCTTGGACTGATAAAATTCACCCGTTGCCTGTCTCCATCCTTACTGGTCACACCAAAATCCATTTTCCCCACCCTTGCTTTGTGAACTGGTAATATTAAACCCAGCCAGTTTACATACCAAGCTGTTTCCAGAATGCAGCGGCTTGCTGCTCCCACAAAAAGCTGTCACACCAATTACCAAACCAATTAACAGCAACTAAGCAAGGAGATAGATTTGCAGAAAGACTTGCTTGAGTTTTAGTGCTGAGTGGTACTTTTATTGTTGCCCTTTGAACACCAAAGTTTACAA
>JAVJGI010000040.1:16708621-16760752 GCA_035590275.1 Ibycter americanus | reverse complement strand
ATTTGCAGAAAGACTTGCTTGAGTTTTAGTGCTGAGTGGTACTTTTATTGTTGCCCTTTGAACACCAAAGTTTACAAAGTTTACAACAGATTGTTAATGGTAATTCTTCTGCAACACTGAGGTTCCAGCAGATGAGCGTCTGTCTCCTCTCTCTATGTAAATATTGCCCTTTTCCTCACTTCCTACAGAAAGCACCTAAGGATTTTACCATCTCAGGAAACAGGCTGCCCTAAATATTTCAGGACCCTTTTGGAGTTTTAAACCAAATAGCTCTAAATGTACATAAACATCTAATTGTAGTTATAACAAAATCTGGTTCTTCCATAATGCAGGAGGTATATTACATAGTAAACTGTCCTTAGAACAACAAAAAATATCCCAGCACCTTAAATTACAAGCAATACCCTTGAAGAAACAGTGAATTAAAATGCAGGTAATTTAAATGATTTACTTTCTGCAGCTACTAACTTTGATAACCAAAAACCAGGGATGGGCTGGCTACATAGCATTCCTTTTCCATTTTGCTTTATACCGCAGCCCTCTTGCAGAAAGAGGAGTATGGGATTTCTCACAGGAAAACATTTTCATTTTAAACTTGAGGTTAAATGACTTGTAAGGGAACATTTACATTAAGGATACCATTGCAAAAGAGTCAGCAGAAACACTGTGGTGTTAATATCACATTTGGAAGTAAAGACTAAAAATCTGTTAGAGTATAGCTTGCAATAAGACCTCAGAAAGCAAGGGGGGTGAGGCTTGCGGGAGAAGTCCTGCACCAGGTACATCTACCGTATTTGAGAGTTTTGTAATAATGTCTTTACATAATCTCAGTGGAAGACACCAGGCCAATCTGACCTACATGTTTTAAATAACCTGCTGCTTCTGCTTTATGGAGAAGCTGGTATTAAACCATTAAGCTAATAGTCAGAGCTGGCTACTGTTTGGGTTTTAATAAGATCTGGCCCCAGCTGATAAAGTACAGTGAGAAAGAGCTTTGCAAATGGAAGCTTCGCATGAAAACCTGGTCATGGCAACACCAACTCAATTCCCCCTCTTAAAAAAAGCCATAAAGCTAGCATACTAAGCTGATTTGCTCCATCTATTAAAATATATCAATATCCACCCATATTCCAGCAGGTTGTGGAAGCAAAGGCATTTAGGGCATATGGATGTTTCCCAGAAGCATGTACTCTTTGCTGTTCACATAAAGACAGCTGAGCCCTACCCATATTCCCCATGTTTTGAATACTGAGGAGCTACTAAGCATGAAGGACCATGTGCCATGCTATCTGCTGAGGCAAAAAACAGCAACAAAATTCAGCACTTCTGTCTCCAGAAACTGCAGAAGTGGTTGTAGAAGCCAGAGCTGAAATATTTGTAATTGTGAAATTGTGCAAGAAAACTGGGAGGAGGCTATGTTGACATTTAAAAAAAAATAACACCCAAGCATTCTGCAAATTAACTCCAAACTGCCAGGCACTGCTTGCCTCCCTTTTTCCACCCTCACAAGCTCTCCACTGTGAAAGAGCAGCTTCAGTGCAGCCATCCCTCTGTGTCCCCCCATGCATCAGTACCAAGGGTGTTTGTATCCTCCAGGTCGCCACTCCAGCATCGCTTCCTTCCCATGAACAGAAAATAGCAGTACTTCACTGCATCACTAAATAGCATACTGGGGTATGTTGTACAAATGTGGGCTGATAGATTGGGAATGCTGCAGAGTGCAAGATGACCCCAACAATTTGATATGTGACTGTGGGTCTGGCTGAAGCTGCTGCCTCTACTTATTAGATGAAAAGGCTCTGTCTGTTCTGTCCTCAAATTCCCTTCCATGTTCTACCTGGTCTTTCTCCAAAGCCAACATGATTCTGGACAGCAATGCCTCAGATGTTTCTCAAGGGCTTTGTTACACGGCAGCCCCGGAGTGCTGCATCCGAACAGGCCCGAAGGCTCAGCCTTGCTCAATTCCATCATTTTTACAGCAAAGGCTTATCTGCCTACTTGACTGCAGCACAGCCAACATCAGTGGTAAAAACATACTACAACTTAAGAAATTGAGCTATCTTCTAGTTGTCTAGTGTTTACAACACATTCACTTCATGTTTTCAGGTTCTCCTGTACTCAGGAAGCTGGAATTCTTTTTAATCAAATATTTCGTAAGATCCACAAAAAATTTTGAAAAATGTGGAATACATGATTTGAACACGAGCCCAGTAACATGCCGCATTTGTAGTATCCCACAAAGAAGATCTCAAAAAAAAGTCCTCTCTAAAATAGCAACTAAGTAGCATAACACTTTTAACTCCTTAAAGGTAGATTTGCTATGGGTTCAGACGTTTGGGGTGAACTATGCCGTCTGTAAAATCCTAACCATTGCTTGCTGTCTAGACTTCCCTTGAGGAACATAATTAACATCAAGTTAAAACCCACCTCCAGCATCAGGGAGATAATTGAAATCCAGGCAGTCCCAAGACTCTTCTCAAATTGAGGAGTTGCTAAACCAAAATGTAAAGCTGTAGTGAGATGTTTATATTAATTATACTAACCAACCATCAAGGGGCTCCTATCTGAGGGCACTTTTCCATGGATAATTCATGGCAGCTTTTGAATGATGGTCCATAATACACTGTGCATCCCTCACAACACGAACAAGCTGTTACAGCTACTTCAGGCTTCCAGTATGAAAGTGCAGTGACTGCTTAACTCCCCAAAGGAACTAATTTCTCAAACATTATCTTGCAGTGACTCCTTCATCAAATGGAGGGGCATTTCATCGTTTAGTTTCCAGCAAAGTACTGCCTTGTAACACCCTCAAATTATCACCATCTAATGAAGATACCTATGAGCTAACAGTCTGAAATTTCAGGCAAAAACAGCATTTAAAAACAGAAGTTTTTAAAAATACCTCAGAGTTCAACTGCTTTTTGCAATGCATTCCCTATAGGTTCTGGCTACTTTGGGTTTTCCCCATGAGGTTCTGCACAGCAAAGCTTTTTGCAATTTCTCTATATAAAACTACACACAGTTACACCAATACTGTGGGTAAATATGTCCCCCTTATATGAGTAAATCAATTTAATTGACTAGCTACAAAGTTAATCAATTAGATTAACAGTTGACCTACTTAAAGATAGGGAAAAGTATCTGATACTTATTTTCTAGAAAATAACATGCAACACAGCATCACCATATAAACAGGCAGGCAGTCCAGATAAAGCAGGCTGAAGGCTAAGGGCATGCACAGTAGTGGAAGAACATTGGGCTCAATGGGACACAAAAGACTGCATTTTACACTGATGTATTTAGATGAAGTTTGCAGTCTTGGAGGGGGGAAAGCAGCAGGATAAAGGCTCTCTGTGAAATACAGAAAGCTATCTGCTCAGCACACTGAGCTTTTCCCATCAGGGACAACTCAAATGATCAAAATTTCCCCCTCTGGATTTTCTCAGACCTCTTCAGAGTTTGGGGTTTAACGAGCACAGGGGAAAGGAAGCAAATGCTACAATTCCCTGTTCCATGGTCAAGTTTGCCTTGAAAACCTCCCTCAAAAAGACAACCACGTGAACTCTTGTGAACCCACATTTCACACTGTTGCATCTATGTCCTTGTAAGACATCTATTCTGTAGCAAGCTACAGCAGAAGAGGTTCATCTGCATTCACCCTCAACTGCAGTCAGCAGTTACCTCATTGCACATGCTGCTAAGAGCCCCTACTTCTGTCTAGGGATCAATTCACTGGACATCTGATTTTCTAACCCACTTTTTCCTATTCAGCTGAGGATTTGAGAGACATACTGTATTAACAGCTGATTCACACTGTTATTCCAAACTGTTTGTTATGTTGAGGGAAAGGTGTGGGGCACTTGTTGCTTTTGGTTTTAGAATAAACAGCTTTGCTGGGAGAAATGGTGCTTCAAAGGTTATGGGTTCATGCTCCACAACAGGGCAAGCAACAACAGCTTAGTTAAATCAGTCTCCACCCAGCACTACAGCTTCTCACTCTGCAGGGTGGTTTCATACTTGCATCACTGGATTAAGGCAGTGACTACAGAGTAGAAAGCCCATTCAAGTAGTTTGATGAAAGGCTCCCGTGACAGTGCCATGCTACTCCAAAAGACCTATTTGTACTGGAAGCAAATCCTGTTCCTAGAGCAAATCCTAGAGCAATCCTGGTTAAGTCAGTCCTTCAGCTATTCGTCAATCAACAGACAGGTACACTGATGGAGGCTGCACTGTCTACTAGTGAAATGTGCTTTCTTTCCGTGCAGTCAATCTGAATGTCATAATTCTAGTTGGTATCAGACTACGTGTAACATCACTTATAATTAAAAAACCTGAAAAGCAGCAAATAATTCTGAGAGACAACTGAACAAATGATATCAGGTTTTATGACAAGGCAGTTGCGCCAGAGGCAACGCATCAAACAGCTATGTGACATTAAACTTTCTTCTGAAGAAACATTCACTTGCTCTCTTAATTTATTTATTTGGTATTTAATGACTGACAGTGCTGAAAAATGTGTCATTCCATTAGACAGATAGCTGTCCTGCCTCCGGTGGAAACGCCGTCAGTGTAATGGAAAGAGATATAACGCTCATGTGCTGTCAGCCTGGGTCTGCCCCGACCAGCTGTTCACAAACCCCACACAACCATTCCTCAGGAAACCACAGACTCAACGGCACAGCCAGAAGTTTCCAAAAAATGAAAAGAATCTCTCATCCCTCAAGAGAACGTGGGTAAACAGAGAGAAGAACAAACACGGAGGGGAAGCAGAGGGAATAGCTGGGAGTCGAGGCCAGCTTCTGCTGAACATCTCTTTGCATGAGGCAATTCAAGGCAGGAGGACATAATGAGCACGACTCTGCTTTGCAAGGTAAATCAGGACAATTCACTCATGGTTCTTGCAAATATGTACTTTGAAGGAAGTCCAGCATTTTTCATTCAAACATCTAATACACACAGAAAAAAATAAGTTTATTATTTGTATTCTTATTTGCTCCCAAGAGTATCCTTTCCTTCCAGTTACGCAACAATAAAGAAAATAAACTGTCATTTTGGCTGACAATTCTTTTTTTTCACCCCCAACCTTTCTCCCCACTTTTCCCAGATGCTTTTCCTGAGACACATTCAGTCTTATATGGCTTCAGTTGCATACTCTGCCCTCAGTCCTGGTCCCCTCAGTAAGTTTTAGGGTCTCTTCCTGAGATACTGTCACACAATTTAGTTCCCCAGTCATCTAAACAGCAGCACTGTATAAGGACAGCAGCAGTCCTTGGGATGGATTAATTTCACCCTCCAACAACAGCAATTTTAACACCCGCAATGCAAGACGAAAGCTAAGAAGCAGAAAAACAAATGCTCAGGGGAACCTGATTACAGGGGAGTCCAGCTACTAATGCTGTAAGCAGAGCCTTCTGCCATTTCGTTCTGTTGATATAGTTGGTGATGGTGTATCTTCTCCCTGTCCACAGAGAGGGTACTGCTACTCCCTGCTGAATGGGAAGTACGCGAGATAAGAGATCCTAACTATTGGGCTGCAGATTTTACATTATTTCCTAATCCTTTCAGACAAACTGACCAGGTTGTTACTTTTCTGATGCCTGGATTTGTTTCCTGGCACATACCTATTCCCTAGCTTAGAGGTGTGAAGAAAGCTGGGCTTGATATCTTGAAAGCAGCATGCCAGTACTTCTCAGCCCTTCCCCGACCCCTCTATCTCAAAAGCAGGAGTGTTGCTGGTTGAGTGCCATCCCAGCCAGCTGGCCCTCTCAGCACTGTTCACAACTGTCTAATATCTTTGTGTGACCTTCACGGCACTAACCAAGCACAGAGGGGACCAGGCAAACAACTCAAGAAAGGACACTAAATATATCCCAAACTTGCATTAGTCACAGGACTACAGCCCTGCTGAGAGCATAAGTCACCGCTCACATTGTGTCGCAGCCCTGCTTTTCCAGCTCAAAGGGATCTGCACATCAAGAAAGCTCAAACTCTTTTGTTTGGGTTATTTTAAAATGGCAGTGAAGAAATACATAGAGATCTCTACTGCTGGGTTTTGTCCCATGACTAAATCAGAGTATTAGGAGGCAGCTCACTGATCCCCATCAGTAGCAGCATAATTCAACATTCAATAGCTTCCTTGTGCCAGTGCACCACCACATCAAAATTCTGCCATGGTGAGTAAATCTCCCATGATTTACCAAAACCAGGCTTCCTTTCCCCAGTTTGTCAGAAGACTCAGCGGAAGAAAGTACTTGCTCAGGCCTCACCTTGGAAAGATACTCATGCAGACACGGAAACCAAGCCGTACAACCTCAATACTGAGTTAGGGAATACCAGGAGCTACTGGGAACAGCCCAAGTGGATTCAGTTACTTAATTCCCATCTGGTTAAAATAAAATGCAACATTAAGGATGGATGGGAGCTAAAAGGAAGTAGAAGAAAATAAATTATAAGTTCCCAGGCCAGAGAGGGTTCCAGGGATTAAAGGGTGAGCAAAACATCTAAGATGGAAAGAAGCTGACAAATGGGTATGAAACACAGCGTGAAAACCAACTTATCCACTAATGTGAATGCTTGCCTGCAATGAAACCCTTTCACCACTCACAGAAAAGCTGGTTATAATAGAAAAAACATTTGTATTTTCCCCTCAATTTTAAAGCATCCACTCACAGAATGCCTGTGCATTTCACCAGCACACCAAACTTCAGTGCTCTTTTATTAACCTCAAGCCTCACAGCTGGCCAGTGACCCACAGGCAGGCAGCCTGGAGGAACAGGACAGTATGGGTGCACAAAGGATGAAAACCCCCTTTTTCCCCTGGCTTTCCCAGCAGCTGGTGCTGTGGAAGGGAGGGCTGAGGGCAGCTGCTTTAGGACATAAATAGGCAACAGCTGTTTAGCCATATGCTGAATGGGCTCCAAAGGGTTAAACTGTCACCACCTGAAATCCCTGCACATGGGCCCAAGGCAATACCCTTGCCTCTGCCTGCAGCATCACTGCTTCCACTCTTCAGGGTATGGGGGTGGGGATGAGAAGGAAAAATGTTGTGTCTTAATTTCTCAAGATTTTTATTTTGGAGACAAGGGCAAGGAAAACCTCTAAGGGAAGTGAAACTTCATTAGAAAGTGTACTGAAGTACTCGGGGTGTACTGAAAGTCATTGCTCCATCCCATTTGTCACATGAAGGCACTAATGCAATGCTGCGCTTGTCAGTACTATTTCAGACCAACAAATTCAAGTGCATTTTGGTGCACAGTGACAGTCATCTTCAAATACAGAGCACACTTTCCCCTGCTATCACTGCACAGCTGGAAGCAGCTCCAAACCCCAGAGTGCCTCGCTGCTCCAGTGCATGTTCACAGCACACAACTCAGCCTTGCAGGCACAGCTGCCAGTTCCCTGCTGAAGTTTGGAGTTTTCCTTGGCACCCTCCCCTCTTTTTGGGGGGCTGATCATGACCTTTCCTCTGCCTGCCACCACCATCCACAACGCTGCAGTTTCTGTGGAAACAGTCTTCTGACTGAGGAACACAAAGGCAGTGGCTCTTTATGGAAACAAACTCCTTGAGAGGCGTTCAGAGCAACCACAAACAGCAGTTTCACAACAAAATATATAACACAGCCTCAGCCCGGCCCTCCTCTCAGCCACAAGCACAAGAAAAGGAGCACTTTGGGGGAATCCTCTCAGACTGAGGTGAGACAGACTGACCTGCCGCTACACAAATTTAGCAGCATACGGAGTGTTAACGGGGGCAGAACTGAGCCTAAAGTGGTTTTTGAATTGTGAACTTTAGTCCTTCTCAAATCCTTTCAATCCTGCTGCAAGAACAGCTTATTTGCTGTTAAGTAACTGACACAGCCCTTCCCAAGCTTCGCCCTTCCCATGGGGCTGGCACAGGGCAGACAGAGCTGCTGCCACAGCACCCCACATCTAGCCATGTCACTTACCATCCCAAATAGTTTGCATTCTGCATCTAATGCCAGGAATGCATTCCTCTCATCGTGCAGCAGTCATGCACGATTCAACGAAGACACACACCACATCTGAAAAAAAGTGACTGAAAGAAAGGGATGAATTATTTAAACTACCAGTGTATCTCTTTTGCCCATCGGGAGCAATCACATGAATGCCCTCCTCTAATACAAACCCTTATCAGATAAGCAAGCACCAGCTTTCTGGCACGGAGACTGGGAGCGAACTCTAGTTTTTCCCCCAAACCAGTTCTGATACAAACATTAAAAAAATGCAGCCTCCCAGACACCACAAAGCAAGCAATGCAAGCAGCCTCCTCCCAGAGCAGTGAGAAGGAAGAAGCATGGACACAACAAACCGCTGTACATTAACTAGAGATGCTATTTCTGGTAGAAGCCTGGGCCCCTCATTTCCTTTGACCAATAATGATAATAGTATTTGGCAACAAATCAGGGCTAGAACAAAAACAAGACCAAAGTGTTTATATAGAGAATTTACAGCATGTTTTGGAACCTCTGCAGATACTGATTTCACCAAGCCAGTAACATCCCCGCTGCGACTGATAAACAGACCACAGAAGAGACCCAGGGAAGCAGAGTTAGGGGTTTGCAGGGCAAATTGGGCATCATACTGTAGGTTTACACCCAAGTAAAGCAACTCCATCCTGCCATTTCCTTACATGCTAAGTTCAGTTGCAGTGAAAATCATAAAGACAAAATGCTGTGCAAAGAACCACCATGAATTACCAGGAGGAAAAGCAGATTTCTCCATATCACCCCACCTTAATGCGAACTGTGGGACATGGGCCAAAGCTCCAGTTAAAATAAGCGAGCATGAATAGTACTGCAATGTTCCCGTAAAAGAGGCCAGAAGAAAATGGCAAGTGCAATGGATAGGATTTGGCTATGGTTTTTCCATTTACTCCAATGATGTCACCTCCATGAAGAGATCCCATTTATCTCATTGTGCTATATTTGGAACATTCTATCTTATGGCAATCCATAATCATAACTTAGAAGACCACAGAAGCCAAAACAGTGATTCCACAGGAAGAAGGTAAGCAAGCTCCTATTTTTCAGGTACTGTAAGGGAGGTTTTAAAGTCATTGGTGCAGAGAAACATCTCCATTTGCTAAATCTGGCCAAGACAATCTACGCCATTCATAAGTGTGGCTACACAGAACTGTCAGTCCCAAAATTAATGCCTGGATGCAATAAATAAATAAAATCACGTGCTATTTCTTAAGCTGGGGTTCTCATGCAGCAAGCACAGTAGCTGCAGAAGAACAAGGACAGTACTGTAGAAATCACCAAATTACAAACTCTCTCCTTTGTCGCTACTATTTCACACTACTTGCTATGTTAGCACACCAAACAGAACATACAGTTCTGCAATAAACACCAGTGCTGTTTATTCTGGTGCTTTTTCTATTTGGGGTGTAAACATACCCGTAAGAACCTGATCACATAAGAACTGCCCAGCTTTATACACTTTTTCCCTTGTCCCACTGAAGTTACAGGTACCTGGTGCAAATGACTTTGCCAAACCTGGATTTTCAGTAAAACCATGGCACCAAATCTGTTTATCTCTAATCAGGCACTCCACAGGTATTTATTTTTCCCAAAGCCATGCCCTTAATCAAGTGCAACTCCTTTTTAATACATTTTTGAAAGTTAATTAAAGGTAATGGGATTCACTGCTCTAAGTGCATGGACCAGGCATGCTCGCCATCCCTTATGGAGCAGACAGCGATCTTCAGAAAGTTAGGCAATGCAAGAAGGAATATCAGGATACATTAAACGATATAAATCAAGTTCTGCTAGTCTGTAGGAAGCAATCAAGATGCTTAGATACCAAAGCTTTACTCTTGCTAAAATATACATTTATACTCTTCTACAGTTCCACTGTTCATTGTGTTGCTATATTTAAAGGCATTGGGAACAGTTTAACCAGCTAACAACCTCCCAGGAGGTTACAAGTCAGACCACAGACAGCTGATATCAGCCATCTGGCAACTGCACACACATGCATTTGGAGGAACCAAAGTTGAGCTTCTTGGAGATAGGCAAGGATTTTCTCGGGATTCTTCTTGAAGTGATCAGTCTCAGCAAGCCAAGGACAATACACTTTCATGGAAGCCATACAGCCTATTTTAATCCTATTTGAAGTAGAAGCCAGCAGTATTTCCTTACAGTTGGTCAACAACAGGATGCAGCTTTCTGTTAGCAAGCACAAGTTACCTCTGTCTGAGGGATATCTTCCAGAACACGTTTCATGCCATTTAAGCATTCATTTAGACTGATGTATTCTGTATGTCCCATTGTAAAATTATTTCTCCATAGCTTCCTTCCCAGGAGTTCATTTTCTTCTTGAAAACAGTCACAAGAAAATAAAATGCCCCCACAGAACTAAAGGGATATTCAGTAATTAATCCATAAAAACAGAGACTATTTGAACACACACACCCCTTCAGCTTCTGAAAATAGATCTTTTCCTTTTATGAATTAACTAAATGGGCAGTAAAAAATGTCTTTTTATTTTGTAAATTACTACTGTAACACTTACAAACTGTATTAATGGTTATCAAGTGTACCTTTTTATGGTAGTGAAAAAACAGTTCCAAACTCCAGAATTAATGCTGCTATTAGACACTTGCTTGGCTTGAGAATTGAATAACAAAAACCCGTAAGCTTCCAAGTGGCTTTCTATTTGAGGCTTGGGTGACTAATTATGTATTCAGATGCTGCTTGATTTAATATCTACTCAATTCCCATTCTGTTTCTGTGGGACACTCAAAACACTTTGGAAGAAAGTTTTCCTGACTGTGAACCAGAACTTTATGATGCAGTATTTTAGAAGGAAAATTAGATTTCAGAATTGGAGCAACATAAACTAATCTGCTCCTTAGCAGAGGAAGCCAAAATGTTTCTGCTAGCAACATGTAAAAATGGATAATGATAGCAAAAGCTGAACTACACCCTAATCCCCCTGCTCCTGCCTAATATTAACAGTGCCACTGTGCAACTTCAGCATTGTTTTAGTTCTGAGTAAATGTATACGAAGAGCAGCAACTCAAAACCAGCTACCTCAAAAACCCAAGTCTCCCTTTATTCTACTGAAATATCAAGGATTTCAGATCCAACAGAAGGATGAGGGAAAGGTGGGGAAGAGCCCAAGTTCTACAGGACCTTGAAAATTAACTTGAGTTTACATCAAACTACAAGGATTGAACATTCCTTTTACGTGCCTGGAAAGCCTTCAAAGCAATCCCCCAAATTTTGTTTCTTTGTCACACAGTATGACAACAAATGCACTGTCCTGCATGACTGATGTGAACCTCAGCCTCCCATTCAAGCTCTGGTTTTCAAATGTGTTAAGATACTCCAGAAACTCATTTTTGGTTGTTCAACAAGTATCCAAAGCTAAAAGCAGGCACCTATTATACCTATGTGGGTGTGCAAATATAGCAAATACACTTTTCTGCAGGGACTTGTCTCTGGAAAAAAAGTAACCTAAACATGTCTGTTACTGGCTACTTCACTGCAAATATTAAGTTTAATACACTACTGTAATTAAATGAGTAAGGCAGAACAAACCATTTAATTCTTGAAAAAAACTGTTACCACTAAATTCACATATCTGCTTAACCCTTACTTCTTCTACCGTCACACGAGGTTATATGAAACTTCTTAATCTCCCTTTCTGTCTCCCTGTTTAAGATGTTGATAGATTTGAACTTTTACTGTTGGGTGGACATAGGGAATGAGAAGTCAAAACAATTAGTATAGTCTTAATTATACAGTAACAGATTTACATTTTGCTTCCATGAAGACTGAATTACAGCATTTCCCCCAAGACTAAGTAAGATACAGGACGTCAGATTCAGCATCCATGCTTCTTTATGGACTGTCATTTATCTCTAAAAATGGCACCAACAAACAAGGGTGCGGCACCAAGGCAAAGCTCCAAAAGGGTGACTTTTTAAGGCCATGTCTCACTTGCAGCACACCACATCCACTGGCAACAGTTGGTGCTTCATCCAGGAAGAGACAGGTTTAGTCTTGAATTTTAAACCTTTACTCCTACTTACTTATTTTTTGAAAAACACATGCAAACCAATTGAGCCAGACTTGCTTTTAAAGCCACATGAACTTCAATGAATTTAAACTTAGGAATTTACTGTTGAACTCTCCTGTTTTCAGTGCAGATTGGACTGTGGGATGTAAAACACCCCCCGAACAGTTTAAGTCATTGCTTATTCCAGTGTTTCCTCTCTTGCAATTAAAAAAAAAAAAAAGTCATGTGTAAAGCATGCCAACCCAACTCGAATTTTTTTTATTCTCTCAGGCACTCAAGGAGAAAGTTCATTCTCAAGGTAAGTTCATGTCAACACCTGCAACAAGTTTGCTGCCACCCAGAATTCTTCTGCCTTTCATCCAAAAGTTCATTTGAATCTTGTTTCCTATTCTGTTCAAACACTGGAAGTCCTGAGATCCTCCTCCCAGCTTCACCCTACCCCCTCAGACACTGCAAAGACCACAGCAACATTCGCTTGAATCCGAGACGCTCATGTCATCTCTTGGCACATGTTCCCAGGTCAGCTGTGCGATGCTGCTTCCTCTTAGAAGAATGAGGAAATGTTGCCAATCTCTTTTCCTCCTCTCATTTTAGTCACTATTTCACAATTAAGCACAACCCTCATGACATTTAAAAATAAAAGTGTCCAACCAACAATTTTCTCTTCCTCCCACCCACTATATGTTTGATATGTTTACTCAAATATTTAAATTATGAGGCTTTCTTGTGCCTGAAGTAGTGATATTTGGAGTATTACTGGTATTTTTACCGGATGCAGATGTACTCAAAGCAATAAGCAGTTGAACACAGATTCACCTTTTACCAGTTATTAGGAAACACTGAGCAACGCTATTTAAATAAGTAACATCCTGGTACCAAGAAAATATGATTAAAAATGTATGCTAGTGAAAAGGGTCTAATATGTTATTGTAAAAAGATAATAATGGAGACAATAAGCTCCGCAAAATGTCCTTTTTTAAATCGAGACCGTGTTGAATGTAATGCAGATTATCTGTGAGAATATGCAGATACCAGAAAAGAAAGATGAGATAGAAATTTTAGCTGTGACAAAGAAGATTTAGCAAGAAGTTAAAAAATAAATTCTTTGTCAATTGAGAGAAAACTGTTTGAACAACTCTGGCATCTGATCCCCGTTCAAGGCGATTTGGATGCTACAGGATTCTCCTTTTTGTCTTAACTCGGTCTGTGTTAGAGACCACACAAACATTCTTCTACTAAAAGCATTGGTTTTTTAAAGTTATTATTAGCCGTGGAGATCTAAAGCAGATCTGTTCTCAGCTACATTCATAGCCCAGATGTGAATATTGTGAAGACTGCATGAAGAATCAAAGCCAAGATTCCAGAGTCCCATACAAGAGGACCCACAGGAGATGAAAAGAAGGCTGTCTTCAGCATTTCCATCCTACAAGCTATTTAGGGGACTATGACTTCATAGTTGTTTGTTCTCAAGTAGCACAGATGTGCTCTATCAATTCATAGAGTTGAAAAAAAGATGTGTAGGAGCATAAAGAAAAAAAAGTATCACTTTTGCACCCAAAGCTGCAGCAGTAAAAACATGGAACTGATAGGATTTACTGCATTATCATTGGGGCAGAATATTTATTTATATAAATACTTACACGATATCTTGTCTGACCATCATGTCTGAAGAGATTCTGAAGCCAATTAACAACAAAAATCTATAGCTGGAAAAACAGTTATTTCGTCCATGTTCTCAGCTCATTTAAACTGCAGGAACAAATCCTGTCTGCATTAGCAGCAAGCCTTTCTTTTGACATGTACGCTAGCTGCAAGATACCCATTTTTGTTGAGGTTTTATTTTTTAATCAAGTATTGTCACTTTTAAACAATGCATCCTGTCATCAGAAATCAGAGAGAGAAAGATTTAAACAAAACCCAAGCATCCTCTGTAAGAGCAAAGATACTAGCAGGTCCAGAAAATTGACACGCTGTGCCATAATACAACTTCCAAGTGTGCCAGAGAGGGTGTAGTAAAATTTCTTTTTTTGTTGCTTTAAGTTTGAAATACTTTCTGCCAATAATGTTTATGGGACAATACTTCATAAAGCAACCAATAAATTTCCCTTTCCTATGATTTTTCCTTTACCTACCACATTTCCACCTTCCTTGCACACATGAAAGTTACATTTGCCACCAACTAGAAAAGATAAAACATGCAAGCACAAAGATCAAAATGTGTGATAAATTCAAGAATTTCCATTGGGATGTCCCTGAACACCAGGATGCTGCCCCAGAAGCCGTCCTGATTTCATTAGAGTCTTCTACAGAATATCACACAGCATCACATAATCACAAACAACTACCCAAATTTAAAGGACACATTCTCAACGCACTGCCCGTGTTCCAGCCAGTGGTACAAATTAACAAGGGAGGTTCCTTAATTACAAGGTGCTAAATTTAGACTTGCAACTTATTATTCATCTCAAAGGGTCACAGACATGTTTATTCCAGCAGCTACAAAAATCCACCTTATACTTTAATTCTGTGTGTATTACAGTGTATGATTTACAGCAGATAACATTTAGGTTAAAAAAAAGTAAAATTGCCTCCACAAATGTGAACGCTCCCTCCCATTTCTTTTTCCTCCCCCACTCTCCCACTTCCATTTAAATGAGGTTAGCTAAGAAAAACCCTATTCATAAGAATTAAGAGCTAAATATCCAGTCCACTCTTGCAATGAATAAGTAGCCTCAGTCAGTGTCCATGCCATAAACCTGCTCTGGAGGTTTATAAACAGGCCCCTGTATTTTTTAATTTGAATGAAACATGTCTGAGCTATTAGAGATACCTGTACCGGTAAGACCTACTCAAAAACTGCAAGACCTGCATTTTGCATAACCTTAACCTAAATAAAACACTGTTGCTTTTAGAAAGAAATTAAGACTCAAGATTAAAAGAAATTGTGCTCCAAGACTAAATCCCTATATTTTCAGTTACTTCTGTGGTATGTGTCGCGGGAATTAGAAGAGCTAGGGGTTCTCAAGCTGTTATTCTGATGGTACTATGAACAAAATATCACCTGCTGATGCTCTTGTTCCAAGGCAAGCCAAGCCACATACACAGTGTTGAGCATGCAGGCACTGTTTCAAAGGTCTTGCAATCAGAAAGTTCATTAAAAACACTGTTAACTATTAACCTCCAGTTTACTGACCTACAATTGCATTATTACTCAGTTTCCGTGCTCCTCATCGAGCTCTGAACACAGTTTAGCCTCATCTTGGTTTTGGAACATTTAGCTACTGGCAAGATCAGTGTCTTGACAAAGCTCAATGTGTGGCTGATGCACGGACCTAGCACTGACTCTTCCTGCAGAGCATCCCATTTGAAAGAAAACACTGAACACCTCAATCCTGAGCCATAAACCTCTGCAGATCTGTGCAACTCCATCTTCAACCAATCAGCAGGTAAAAAAAAGCTCCTCTAACCACTGGTATGACCACCATTTACTGCCAAAAAGGTCCAGCATGCCAAAAGAAGCGAATTCCGCAGGAAGGCCATACTTTCTACTTGTCACCACAAACCTTGCTAATGGAGAAAGATGATGGTCCAGCTGGGTTACAGGTATGCTGGGATTTCTCCATGTTTTACATACTGTCTCGATCCACATTTTCTTCCTGCCTATCACAGTAATTAATCCAGCATATCCATTAAGGCACCACACCAGTCATTTCCATCAGCTAACTTGCAGGAGCAATACATCCTTTCAAAGAACCCTTAGAATAGCTCATTTCCAGTCCCTTTACAGCAGGTCATACCACCTGCAGTTTTACAACCCATTGTGAATGTACAATGTAAGACACGTGAAGGTCACAGCCTGTTGTACAGACTAATGGTACAGGTCACAGGAACTGGATACAAACCAGAGATGTAGCAGTTGAAGTTACTACTGCTTTAGCATCAAAAATATGCTTACCACTGGAAGACAGGCTCTAAAGAGCTTAACTGAGACTACTAAATGTGCAGCACAAGAAAGCAGCCTTAAGATATCATTTCAAATGTGATATAATAAAAATATTCCTTGCCAGTCTGGCAGCTACATAAAAGCACGAGCAAACCTGTGAGGTCTAAGGCTGTTTTCTCCAAATATAGTGGACGCATCCAATTGAAGTGGTCTGGAGTGCAAATCAACATTGCATGTTACAAGCTGCTGGACATCAGTTGCCAAATGATCTGTTAATTTTTTTGAGTCTTCTTAAACAGAAAATCTCTCACCCTCTATAAAAAGACAAACCATCTAGCAGTAGTTGATATAATTAAATTTAATTCAATAAAAAAATTGCTCAAACTGTAAGACCACTCCATAAATATGTAAATTTCATCATTATGAAAAGGCTAGTCAGTAAACTCCATGTACAGATACTGAGATACTAACTTGTTTATATTGTAAGTGCCCATCGCTTTTATCCACAGTTGAAATTTCAATTTGCACATACACAAAGTGGTATTTCCTCTTTTTTTTCCCTCCTCCCCAAGCTGAATAGAGACCACCATCTCATTTCTCTCCATTTAAAAAAAGAAATTGCTGAACCATAATCAGCACACTTTCTCTCTAGACGAGAATGACAAATACTGTTAGTAATGCACTATGCTGTATTACTGGTCTTACAGCTGCTTAAAGGCTCTACTTCCAAAAGGAAGCGTCTCAAAAGTAGACAGCAGTGAACGTAACTTGCCCTATGCAAATGTCTCCAACTTTAAAAGAAAACTAGTTCCCTTGATGCCTAGATCCTTCTTGTAGTGCAAATAAGGAGGAAAAGAGAGGAAAGACAGCATGCTCAGACTCCCCCTCTCTGTTATTTCAGGACGCCGTTTGGGAAAATAGCTGCTCAGGCTCTGCATTTCGGAGTAGCCTGCATTACCCCAGCCACCAGCAAAGGGCTTCCCTTCAGCCAAAGATCGTGCTGCATCCACACACTCTTCAAAGTTCCTTCTACTGATCCTCATGACCATTCCTGGAAACTATTATTTGTGTAATCCAAAGCACGGCTCCAAGTACATCTCTCTGCTCAGAACACATGCCTAACAGTGTTACAAACCACTCTGCACACAGTATGAGGGAATCCACGCAGCTCCAAGGCATTTTGTAAACAAGCAGACATGCTGCATACCAGACAGAAAAATTTAACAGCATACGAGAACTAGGAATTTAAAATGCATACAGGACATCACTGACTTAATTATGGCAACCATCACACTTTTTTTTTTTTCTTTTTAAATGCTTGAGGTTACTTACCCTACTTAGTTAGCTTTAAAGTGTCAGAACATAGGCACAAAAATGTGTACTAGCCACATAAATAAGCAAAGCAATATGATGCTGCTTTTTTCCTCTTCATACAATTTTAAGCAAATAACACCTGCAACCTTTCTTCTGTTTCTCCTCATCTTCTAGACAGCAGAGGATGGACATGCGTAAAGCAACACAGGAAAAAGTACCTGAAAGATTGAACTGACTACTGGCAGGGCACCACCTACATTCATCCCTTAAGCCTGATGCAATTTCAACTCTTCCATTTCACAGACTTCTGGCTAAACAGCAAGGCAGTAGAAACTGGAAGAAAGTTACCTTCGGTTACTGTTATTTTATATTCTTGCTCTCATTTCTAGGCAAGTGGACTGCAAAACAACCACACAAAGCATCACCACAGATGGCAGTTTGGCACACTCCAGCCAACCTCACACCTGCAACTTCCACAACCCCTGCTGCAGCTGTGCTTTTTGTCTCCTCTCATCCCAGCACAGACAAAAGCTGCAAAATACACAAGTGTTAAGCGACCCACTACCACCATCTATTTCATTAAGGAAGTCAGTCCATAGGAAATCAAGATGTAAGCTTCTACTCTTGGCTCTGCTCCCACCCATGTAGCTCTGCTTTTACCACAGAAAGAGGTCATCTTCAGGCAGCTTGGTCAAGATCATTTGCTGTAGGAGTGGGAAGGGGTGGGTTATTTTTAAATCTCAGTCCGACAGAGGGAGAAAAAAAAAGAAAGCATATAAATTTGACAATTCTGAAGAGAACCTGATGGTCACCTACACCAGCGCGAACCCAGGAGCTCTGTGCTAAATGGCGTCATGAGCCCTGCAAGGACAAAAGGAGATCTCTTCACTGCAGCTTTATTTAGACTCTTGCAGCTAACCACAGCAAAATGGGAGTTACCAGCTCTCTCCACAACACATTACTTATTCCTGGCCATGACATTTCATTCCAGGCCATGGCTTGGCACAGCCGTTGCCATGAGCACCATGAGATTCACATGTTATAGAAGGCGGTATGTTCTCCTGCCCTCTCTGAAATGCAGCAAGATGATCTCTCCCGTCTGTAAATTTTATGCAAAATCCACAGATGATAGACACCACCAAACCCAATGTCTGTATTTCCTTCAGGACTCAAGTCAAGGAAGGCAATCCAAGCAAGGCTTCTTGTGGGTACTAGTTCAGTTAAAATTTTTTTACACATATATTTACACAAAAAAGATGCAGCCAGAGCATTTTCCAGGGCATCTGCAGCTCCCGAGACACTGCCCTTTTCCACGCCTCTCTCTGCTGGAGGGCTGCAGCCATGGCTGCATCCAGTACAAGGCTTGTGCTAGACTAAGCCTTGACCAGTCTTCCAGAGATAATCAGGTTAGATTATCTAATGGTCCTTCTGGTCCCTAAAAAGAAAATTAGCTGTGAATCACTTCAATGCTTTGAAAACTTGGTAGTTTCTCCAGCAGACTAAGACCAGCCACTGCAAGATGAATCTCAAATCAAACCCAAGTTTTACTTTTGTGGTCAGCCGCACATCACTGTAGCCATACATATTTCAAAACCAAGGCTAAGCAGATGACCAGGGAAAAGAGGTGAAGCCAGACTGGCTGCTCTCTGCAGACAGGGAGGCATTCAGTTGGCTAAGAAACAAAAAGGTACGGAGACAAGGAGCCTTGAGGGACTTCCTGGCCTGATGCTTTCCATATGTAAACCCTAAAATGTCAGTCACGGGTCTGCCACCATTCATTCACTCAGCCCTACTTATCAAAGCACAGTTCACTCATCAGCTGGGCAGAACTTGCCATAAATGGAGTGAATAACTTATCCTCTAATCACGTTTCACCCTTAATACTTTAAAAAAAACCCCTCAGTTATACACTAGATGGCTATTAATAAGGATAACCCAAGAGGCACCTTTTTTAACTTAGAAACTACTTTTTCTCCAAGATCTACCTGTCCAGTTGTCCATTCGAAGGTGGCTCAATGATATTTAAATCGTACAAGACCATCACTGTTTAGCACTCCCACAGAAACCTTCCCAAACAGAATTAACTGATGTAATACTAGGAACATATCTATCCAACCTAGGGATGCTGTTCCTCACGTTTCTGTCAAAGCAACTCTACTCCTACTCTTCCTCCAGCATAACTGAGTCTAAAAATAGCCTTATAAAAATATTAAAATGGTTTTCATCATAGCTTAAACTAGTGAGATGGCTTTGACAACTCTTCCCACAAAGCAAACTCCCTGTAGACCTTTTTTAAATATCCTGAAAAGAGTTGCAGCTCTACCTACAGAATTGAAATCTAAAACATGTTAGCAGAAAACAAAAGAGGAGGTAAATTATTACAAGTGAAGTGTTCATTGCTGCATGGAAAGGTCTTTGTCCAAATATACTGCATTTAAGCAATTTTAGTATCGTGTAATTAAAACCTGAACGAATATTGCCAGGGAAGTGGAGCTTTCAAAACAAGGCTTTCAGGATTGTCTAGTCTGACACCTGCTTTACATGGCAGAAACAAGTTTGTCTGCCTTAATCCTTCCTATACAACCACTGAGAAAGGTCTGTAGGTGTTGTAAGAAGAGTACTTGAGGTTTTTAGGGGTCAAGAAAGAGTAACAAAACTGCAGCTAGGCCTAACTCCATCAAAAAAAAATAATCAAAAATGCTGCATCTTGTTCATGTCTTACCAGTCCTCTTGCAAAACCAAGCTGTTCTTCAAGTTACATATTTCTGTGTCATCCAATCTAATGCAAATATGCTGAAAATGCTGCAGGAAACATTTAGTGCCACAGAAAGAAAGGGAAAAGCACGGAAACCCACAGAAGTTGAAAACAAAAAACCACAGGTAAGTCTCTTTCCAGTAAAAACAAGTACTTCCGTCTGCTAAGCAGAACTAACTTAACCAGACAGAGAAATCTAGACAGACCCACAAATCACTGGAAAATAAGTTAGCTCAGACTTCTTTAAAAAAAAAAAAAAAAAAAAAGAAGACAGAGTGTGTGTGTGGGTAAAAATCTAGTTGCCCCCAAGATTCTGTGAAGAGGTATCCACCTGTTCAGCCCCAATAATGTTTTGGGGTAGTTCCAGCCATGCAAAGCTGCATATCTAGGATCCTAAACAACATTACTGAAGAAATTAGTAGGAATTCCAAACCTTACATTTTTAATGTAGCCACTTTGCATGAGTTACATGGCATCTCACACTAGATCTCCAAAACAACAACTAAACCAGTAATTTGCGCAAACTTTGTAGCTATTAAGACCAGAAGAAATTCTCATTGCTATAAATAGGTCATAAAAACCAGATGCGCCTGGCAATGTTTGCCATTCAAGTCCTGTGGTTAAACTACCACTTCACACCTCCATCCCAGGGGACGTTCAAATCTCTACAATCCAGGACTATTCTTGGAAGTCTTTATTTTATTCTCCCTTTAACTAGAACTAAATCTCCCTTCAACTAGAAATCATTGCAATTATGTGAATTGCTGTTATCGCATTGCTTGCTTTAAAAAAAAAAACACACATCAAAAATCCAAGTTATACTTGGAAATTATGAATTCTGTGCATCTACATACTGAAACTATTGTTTGGGACAAAATATGTCTTTATAAGAAAGAGCTAAAGGAAAAGACTCATATTTGCCTTGTGTCCTTTCAACCTTTTCTTTTTTTAACTGGTGGAAGCAGTGAATCAAAGGTAAAATGAACTGACTTGCCCCAGTTTGTTTCCGTGCAACTTAAAGCTGCATCATTAATGTTTAATGTTTACTCCCATCGCTCATGACAAGCTTTTTACATGCTGAACGTGTTTCACCTAAGAGACCTTTTCCTTAAAGAAAGCAAGAGAAGAAAGCTATTCATACATCCTTCAGCTTATAGGTAGACCTAAAGGGCACAAATTTTGAGTCCAATTTCCTTTTTTTGACAAATAAAAAAAACACACACATGAAAACAACTTCAAACCAAACTGGAACTAACTTGAAGGAAACAAAAGTTAAGCATTAATGCAAACACATATATTGCTTTATCCAATCATGACCTCAAACCTCTAAATTTAGAGAGGTGGAAATTCTGACCATTTTCAACCGAATAGGCAACAGTTAAAATAGTACATTAGAGATAGGGAGCTTTGGAAAGGACACTGAATAGTTGTACTTTTTAACCTGACCACACTTTAGCCTTCATTAACCAGCCTCTTCACAAACCACAGGACAGACTTCTTGCCACTCTGGTTCAAAAATCCCTTGGCAATATTAATGATGGGCAGACGCATGCACTTTTGAAGGCATCAGCTTTTTTCCTGTGAGAGAACCCATTAACTAACACAAAGCCTTCACAAGAAAGCTTTATTTAACATGTACATTTGTTTTAAAATACTCACATCTGAACTTTAAGCTCAATTGTGCTGTGCATAAAGTCACCCTACAGTAACATCTCAACCACCTCCTTCACTGTCTCTATAGATGCACACCAGAAGTTCAGCACTTCCACCCTAGTTGAGAGCGTACACCAGGCTTTTTCTCCCACTCCTTATTTTGGAAGCCACGTTAAATTAAACAACTAAAATACATTGTGAAGAACAGTCTCTGAAAACAGAAAGCCACTTCAGAGAGAATAGCTAAACCCCTTGTTAAAATGCAGCTGAGAAACATGGAGTTTATAACTCCTGCTAAGGCCAGCCTCAAGTTTATGATGAAAGATTAAAATCCGTTAGTCTAAATCAATTATCCATCCTGAATGCGCATGGTGCATTTGAACCACACAGTCTGGAGAGGGCTTTGCATCCACGGTACATACCCAGTGACAGCACTCATTTCCCCAGCAGCAAGCTAAATTTCAGCCTAACAGCTCAAACATTCCCTTGACTATATTCATAACCAAGGCTCCTGCCTCTACAGTTGCTACACGTGAACTCTTTACCTTTGAGCCAAAGTGACTAACGCTCACACTGAGCTGCTATTCTCCATGCAAGATAACCTAGATTTAAAATGAATACACATTCACAACAGCATCAAAAGGAAATGTGCTCTACTGGACTCCAGTGATTTTGCGACCTAGCAGAAAATGAACAAGCATTAGAAACAGGGATAATCCATCACAATATACATTTATGTATTTACTAAATGTACTCTGGATTTAATTTATTTGTAACAACTCAATGTTCCAGACCTGCATTGCTATATCACGTAAATACAAAAAATTCTTATTCTAAGACGTCATTTCAGCACTCACACAGTACCTCCCTGCAAGAAAGAGATATTTTTTTACTTCTACATATATCTACAAGTATGCAGGTAAAGATGATCTCTCCACAACATCAGTCATTATATTCTTGAATGGTAGTTTCCAATCCTGCATCTCAAACTGTTAATCTGATCATATCTCAGTGTCAAATTATTTTAAGATTATTCAAATGCATTGTTACTTTCTTGATGCAACTGGCTTGATAGCATTTTTTTTTCATCACTGCAAAACTTTTTACTATGGACTTGCACATGTAAACAGTGAATATAAAAGATGACCTGTCTGAACAATTATTTTTTTTTAAATAAAAAGCCTCATTTCTTCATGAACATGTACCTGATGTCCCCTAAATATTCCCAGCACAACATATGCAGCTCCTCTTTGTCCTCCATCCACTTCTTCCTCAGCCCCCTCCAGCATCCCCAAATACCAAACGAATATGAGGCTGCTCTTGGGGTGGCCACGTCAAGGCTCCCCTGGAGCTGGCTGAGCCAACAGCACTCCTCACTTAACCAGGTGTGTGCATGCACACATGCCTGCATGCCTACAGATGCGTAAGACATACAACTTCCCCCTCTCCTCAAAGATGCTTCACTTTTTGGGGGAGAGGGCTTGGGAGAGAAGTACGGGAAGCACATGCTCATGCACACCTCCTTTTCTAGCACAGCCACAAAAACTGACCCTCAATCATACACAAAGTCATCTTCACACCTCAGACTGTTTCATTAATGATACAAGCTAACTTTACAGTTTAAGCTTGGCTTCAATACAATTCTGGGGAACTACTCAGGGCAGGTGGGGAGACTAACTATTGCTGCCTGCCTAGGTCCGGACAGAGACCCCTGTTCTGCATTCCTTCCCCATCTCCATCACATGATGCAAGTTTTAGTCTGAAAGTGATCCTAAATGGAAGATTTAAGTCTCATTTTCATGCACCTAACCTCACTATGCCTTTCTAGACTACCTGCAAACTGCAAACCAGGCTTTCCATATTGCCTGACACCCTGAAAGCCCAAAATCTACAAGTCAAGCTTCAATCCCCTCCATCCCCTCCCCTGTTCAACCCCACAAAACAAATACATTTAGTAGGTGTGCCTGGGCCTAAGTAAGAGCAAAAGCTGGTCTTGCAGATGAAACTGCATTAACAGTGCTATTTATCATGCTCTGCAGAACAAACACCAGCTCTGCTTCAAAACAGAATAGTGGCGACAGCAATGCCTGTCGCTCTGGGGAGAAAATGGTCCCAGTTCCTAGGTATATGTTTCACTCTGGGGTAGACTGAAGTGACTCCAGAACAAACAGTCTGTGGCATATTCTTCAGTACTTCCATTCAGCAGCTCTCCCTTGGTGGTGGTGGTGGCGGGGAGGGAGAGAAAAAGAGACAGCCACCCCACCTCACCTCCAATTCCATTTTGCAAAATGTCTATTTTTCAACCTCAGTGTACATGCCGAGGTGCACAGCACTACTACTGTAGCAGTGGCAGCCACAACCTCCGACTTCTTGTTTGTCATCAATCAAATACTCATACAGGATTGCACTGAACTGCGAAATACGCTCAAATACAGCTCCGAAGTGAAGTCCCAGCCAGCTCCTTGATATTAGTTACTATAGAAACCAGTCCCTTGGCACAGGCGCTCACAGCAGGAAATCATGCAGATTTCAATTTTACATAGTAATAAGTGCTGCAGGAAAGGAGAATCTCACAACAATTGCAGGGGTTGATTGTACAAACCCAGACCTCTTCTACCCCATGACACCACCACGCTGCAGATGAACGAGCGCTCCTTCCCTCCCACGCACACAATTGCCATTGCTATTAGTTCTGAAGTGGTTTCCACAAAGCCTGTGTTGGGATGGCTGCTGCAAAGGTTGCAGCATTTTTCAATGCCTTCATTAGATTAGAAAACATACTCGTTTTCACATGCAAGAAGCCCAGGTGAAAACAACAATAAAAGCAAAAACTGCAAAGCAGTAGAAAGATTTAAACATATATAAATTTAAGTACACCACATCCCAACATTTTAAAGGAAGTACTGTCAGGTCACAACCCAGAGCTCCTTTGGAAACTGCCCATCTTCCTTTCCTTCTCCACCCTGTTCAAAAAAGCAACACAAATGGAGGGCAGGTCATGGATTCGTTTGTAGGAAAAACCACTGTAGAAAGCACAAAGACAAGAGGAGGGCTCTGAGCCCTGAAGTGAAACAGCGCGGTAATTATATTATTTTAACTTTTCAGAAGTAGTTCTACAGGTTGGACTTCATCAGGCATGGGAGCGGAAGAGGAACACACACAGCACAATGCACTTCTTGTCCGAGACAGATGCTAATTTTCCAGCGAAATGCAAGAACCAGCAGGGACTCTTCCCCACCTCTCTAAACGAGACTGTGGTGTCCAAACATCGTAGGTTTTGCTACCTCAACCAGGGAAGATCAGGGAACTGCTTCACCGAAGAAAACTAACACGTAGGGGAGGAGGGAAGGGGTGAACAGCTTGCACAGCAACAGGGACAAACATTTGTGCTGGCAACACCTGACAAATCATCAAGCAAACAGAAGGACAAGAAAATGAAGGAAGCTGGCCTATTTTTAAGCAAGACCTCATTATTACCATGAACATGCACTGCTTCCCTAAAAGCAGCAAGTATGCAAACATCTGATGAATCGTATCACCAAATAAATCACCTGGCAGTAGGAACGCTAGTTTGCATGGACACACACAGAACAAACATATATGATCTACTGTCCTGACACCTCCAAAAGCACATGGAGGAGCATCCTTCTGCGAGGCAGACTGCATTATGGAGAGAAAAAAAAACAAACTGTTAGGCAATGCAAATGTCACTGATGCTTCTGTTAATGACTTTTGTTAATGCTTTTGTTAATGATTAGACAGAGCTCCATTGTACTGGACACTCCACTCGATATTAAGTCTATTGGAGCTTGTGATTTCACTTTTTGTATACCTCTTACATCATTAGAAACAAACATAATTTCTGTCCAGCCAGGGTTGGAATAGACTCAGGGAGTTGGAGAAGACATCCCGAGTCAAAGCACATTTTTTTTATACCACAGACTTCACACAAATTGCCTTGCTGATATAAAGTGATGCCACAAGTGGTTCAAGGGATCTATGGACTAAGGTGCGGTGAGGCTGAGGTAACTGCCTTGACTCTGGGGAGGTCCATGCTTGCCTCCCTAGAGGTCTGGTGAATTTGCATGAAGCCAGCTGACATCACCAACCTGATCCTTCACCAACACATTACCTTTTTTGGAAGTTTCCTCTGAGGTGACCAACAAGAGGACAACCACTGAACCTGCACTTTGAGACAGCTGTAAGGCACAAGGAATGAGGCAGCAGAAGCAGAGCAACTGCTCTGCTGCTTCCACAGTATGTTACGGGCAGGGTCCACAAGGCAAGAAGCATTACCCTACTTTACAGAAACCTAGCTTAGTCTGAACTGATTTTTTAATTCTCCTCCCACACCACACACTAGCTCCGTCTTGGTTTCATTGCAAACATACTAAATACAACACAATGGAAACAGATCTTCTGCTACCTTTGCTACCCAACTAGTGACAGATTTAAAAAATAAAAAATAAAAGCTGCAACAGCTCTCTTGTTGTGGTTACTATAGAATTGTTGCTATGTGCCAACTAGCAATTTATCACATCAAAAGGCTGACTGAATTAGCCTGAAAGGGGATCTCCCACCACAGGAACATGTGCTACACTGGGAAAACCAACCGCCAGCCAAAACCTCAGCCTCCATTTTCAAATCCACATCCCATTATCAAAAGGATAATTTATTAGTTAGAAGCAAAGATGCAAAAGTATCTGAAGGAAATTCTCAGAGCTATTTATGATTTATCCTCTTTATTTCCCCAACTGGACGTTTAAGACATCGCAAGTTTGGTTCTATAGCTAAAATTGAGAAAACTCTTTGGAGCTACAAAACCAGTATCTAGTTATTGAAGTGTAGGTGCTCTGCATGACGATGCCCACAGAGATAAAGTTGTCATGCAGTCAGGAACAACCATCAATCCATCCATCTATCCACCCCAAGCCTGCAGAAAAAATGAGGACTTGGTATTCTACCCTACTGAAAGCAACACAGCTGTGTAAGAAGGGGAGAAGAACTTTAACTAAGACTGAGATACGAAAAGTTAACCCTGTGCTGTTACCCCTCCCCACACTCCCAAAGATTTCTGATTCAGATGATACTGAGTGGATTTACATTCAGTCATGGAAGAAAAAAAAAAAAAAGTCTGCCAACTCCTTGGATGAAGTATTAAAGCAGCTTATTTGCTTCTTCCCCCCTCATCCTTTTATTTTTCTCTTTCACAGACTTTAGTATTGCGTTCACATTTTCTGTTTGTTAGCACACACAATCACCTGGCAGTTCTACCCCTCTTCTAACCACACTTCAGTCCCTTAGCAAAGCACCTTAAGCTCAAAAAAATACCAGGTTGTAAGGCAAATTACAAACTCTGCTTATGCATCACACTGTGCACTGTATAAGCGGTAGCTGACTACGTAAGTTGTTATAGCAATTATTTTTATCTACTGCCCTGAAAATTTCTCCTTAGGTAGAAAAATCAAAGCAGCACAAATGTTGCCAACGACCCTGAGCTGAATTTCATCTTGACCTCAAGGAACAAAAAGCCCAAAACAAATAAAATTTCTTTATGCTGCAATGCACGCCCTCACCCAAAGAAAAGGCAATGGAATGTTTTACCTGCAGAGCAGCCCTTTTAATCTCCTAAATATAAAATCTAGTCATTAATAACCAAACCACTTTTCCTGTGTTAGGACATATAAGATGTTCAGCTCATTTTGACTGCTCCAGCCAAACAGGCTCACATCAGCAGCAGTTCTCAGTGTGCCACACCTTTTGAAAGACATGGATTGACATTTGCTGCTTGTCTAGAGAAAGAGGGGACTATGAAAACAAAGAATAACATAGCGCTGCCCGTTATATATGTGTTTTGTAGTTTTAGCACTTGTAAGCAGCATTTCCAAGTCCCACTTCTCAAAATGCAACAGATGTGTAATATGCATCAGCTTCAAAATTCTCTGCCAACGATTTTGAATTGGTCCTGTGTTTTGCATCATCTTCATGAAAGTATAATGGAAGACTGAATGGTTCATTTAAATAATTTTCTTCCTGATTATTTTATATTTGAAAATCCACAAAGAAAAAGCCTGGACTGTATTATTTTACTTCAAAGACTCCATGGGAGGAGTAAGTGTTTATTACAAAGTCTTATCTTAACTAACAGGAAGCTCAAACAAAGGTTTTGTTACTTGAGTAGAGCATCTGAAGTTAAAGAGGAGTCAGAAAGACAAAAGAATTGGACAATGAGAACCCCTTTCCTCTTGTGCCCAGCTTTGTTTTCACTCTGAAATTATGCATAGATCATCACTACAGCTTCCCAGTCCATAGCCAGGAGCACAGGAATTTACTTCCAAAATGTTACACAGATTTTAGGTCTACTGCTATAGACTGTTGTGCCTCAGGCTCCCCTTCCCCCTACCCATGACAATAAATAAATAAAAAGCCACCTTTCAGTACTGTCCATAGCATTTTGCTGTGCCACTAAGGATTTATCCCTGGGGTCACACTGTGCCTTATTTGCAGTGAGCAAGACACTGGTTCAGAATGCCTAAGCACACTTACTTGGGAGATAACAGATGCTAATTACAGCACTGCAACACTTCATGCAGCTTGTCACCTTGGAAAAACCACTTCAATACATACCATTTATATCCTGGCTAAGACGACAATGGAACACCCAGAGTAAGGACTACCTGAAGGTATACTCACACAATATCTGGAGCAACATGGATGCAGAGTCTGCCCAGGAACACAAATAGGCAGCAAAGGTACTATTTTAAGCAGCTTTATTAAGTATAAAGAGCAGTCACTGAATACTGCAGTACAAGAGCTACCAGAGGCAGACACAGATATTAATCAGATTTAATTTTGTAAGCAAAAGCATTAAACTATATTTACATTTCTGCGTGCTGATAAAGTTTAATGGGGCCTGAAAAAAGTAAGACACGTTACTGCAGCACTTGTTCCAGGCTGATACACCCTTCTCTGCCCCTCAAAAGGGTAATGTTAAAACAGCTGTGCTGTTTTTGGTACCCTGTCACTGCTGCATGCCATGCAGGCTCAGGTTGAGTTTCGCTTCCAGGTCTGATTAGTGTCCCCTTGTAGCTGGTTGACCATCCACAGCTCTTCCCTCCCCGACCTCAGACCCTCTCTGCCCACCAGGCACCCTCAACTGGTATTTCCTGCAACTCTTGTCAGTAGCTCTGCATTGCCTTAAAGTCCTCTCAGACATCTGTAAAATGAAAGAGACGGAAAAAGTAAATAGCACCAACCAGCATGACAAATGGCAAGATTACCAAACTCAGGGAAAACATACCTTTAGCAGCACTTGCCAAGTTGAAATGAGGCAGCTTCAAACAGCATTACAATCCATGGAATCCAACTGGCCAGAGAAAGCCATGTGATACACTGAAATGTATCTTGAAGTGATTTAACTAATTTGCTAATATCAAACACAACTATGTATATGTAAAACCTTCAATACGAATAAAAACAAAAAACCCACAAGACTGGATATCAGCTGCCTCATTAAACAATCTCACTTTGAAAATCAATTTTAAGCTTCAGGGTGAATCAAAGCTTTTAGATCATCTTTCCATAAATTTTAATTTACACCTGTGAAGATGATGCAGGTAGGCAAGACTGGGGCAGAGGTTTTTTTTCCACAGAAGCTGCTGATGGTGCATTAAGTAGATACAGAAGAAGTGTGCATGTCTTCACATTAATCTCCCTCATAACACAAGGTTAGTTACTCTTCTCACCTACTTTTTTCAAGTTCCTGAATTCTAGCACTTATCTACAAAAGACATTCAAATGCAAAAGAGGCAGACGAATACTAGCGTACAAAGAGCAAAGCAATTTATACACATTCTTTTACATACTGTTTAAACCCAACTTACAATATGCTTATATGTTATGTATGTTTATATTTGGGATGCACAGTTCTTGCTTTTATAAGAGAATAATTTTTTTAATGCACAAAATCAGGTAAACAGCTATTACAGGAGATCAGATTTAAATCTCTTTCATGCTTCAGTTAACTAATGCAGATAAAAACATTCAAAATTTCAGATATTGAAAGACTTAAGCCATATGAGAAAAATCCAAACTAAAACTCAAAAGCACACACCTCCCCAAAACAACCTTTAAATCCCAGTGAAGTTATCCGGAAGTATCTATCTAATTTAATATCTTTTTGATTCTGTTTAACAATCACAGTGAGAAATACCACCAGATTCCACTGCAGACTACCGAGTTCTGCCAGGGTGTATGCTGAACAGATGTAGCTTGAATAATACAAACTGCTAGATAGATGTGCGTATCTTGTCAGAGCTCAACAGTCAAAACATCTGAAGGAATTTTGTTTTTAAAACTCTCTGGTACCAGCAAAACCCAGCACATACTGCTATATAGCTAGCATTATTAGAGAATTCGCAACATAACTTGACAGTCTCCCATCCAAATGATGTTTTTCAGATAATCAGAGCCATGGAAATAAAACCTTTGGTGACAGATGCATCAGAACTACTTTCCCCAAGTTCCTCCTTGTCAGGCTGCAATCAAAAAGCATTGAACTGAGGGAACTGAACTGGACTCAGGGGAAAAAGACACACTAAACTTTGGGTTGATACACATGTAAATGGAGAGACAGCAAAAATGGAAGCAAAAGCTGAAACGAGCTGGGCGGGAAATTAATTTGTGTACTGAATCACCACAAAACACCAGGTACTTTACATTCAGGGTTTTCCCTGCTTCAGAAGCTACAATGTGAAGAAAATACAAAGTACAGGTCATCAGACTCATTCAACCATCATAGGTTTTACCACCAGAAGAGCTCCCTCTATTTGAGCTCCAAATGGGAATGTGAAGATAAACATCATTACCGTTGCAGAATTAGAAGGAAGTAAACGACACAGAAAGACAGACACACCAAAAGGGAAAAACCAATGTTTGGGAACAGCAGTAACGGCACACAAAGTAGAGAAAGATATCAGCTGGAACAATGACTGGAGTTCATGGAAATAAGCTCTCATACTTGAACACTTGGTGTCTGCAAAGGTAATCAGCTCCTCGGGTGTGTGTGGACATGTACATCCATGAAAACACTTTTTCTTCTTTCAAAGCTAATGCTGATGCAAACAGATTAAAGAGTAGCCAGGGAGCTCTTCTGCTGACTGACAAAATGCTTTCATCAGCTAGACCAGAGGGTCTTAAAATAAAAGGCCACTTTCTCTAAAACTGTAAGCAATTACAAACAAAATGCAGCACCCAGCCTCACAACACTTCAGTCATCCTACAAGGAACTAATACTGTCCCTCTGGAACAGGCATCTGCATCAGCATTTCCATATACAGTTCCCAGAAGAAGCATTTGGCTCATGCCATGATAAACCAGTCTTACGATTTAAAATATACCAACGCTCCCTGCCTTTTATTATGGAAAGTGCTACAAAAGTCTCGTATATACCCAGAAGTTGAACGTGAACTTTGCTGACTTCAGTTAATCTGTTAACTGAGAACCTTCTAAAGAATGTGAAGCATAGCCAGGTGTTTGATTAGACAATCAAATACATGATTTTATAAGCTGGATAAGTAACAGGCAAAATTTAACAAAGAATTGTTCCAAGTTAGATAACTCCTCAAAGGGAAAACTGGGAGCCCATTAAAATCCCCACATCAGAGAAGACAAACATTAGGTTTGTCTGGTTTGTTTTCTGAATGTAGTTGTTTATACTAACAGCAAAACACATTTTTATGAAATTGTGCCCTATTAAGTCATAGGGAGGTTTGCCATCATCTTCAATGAGGTCAGGCTTTTATCCCTGTCCACAGCAAGCTAAAAGGATTTTTATTTGTTATAGGACCAATGTGCAACCTCAGAGATGCTTCAAGGCGATAGACTACTTAAATGTAAATACTCGAATGGGCATGAGTGGAAGTTGGGTTGGGAGGCAGATCAGAACCACCAACTAGCTTGGAATTTTGATTCTTTGCCCAGAACATCACTTTCTAAAAATAAAAACAAAATTCCCTTCTATCCTTTCAATCAGGGAAGACAAAAAAACAGAACAGAGGAGCTATACAAATTTGGCAGGCCTGGATTTACAGAGCTCCTTTTGTAAAGGATGTGTTCGAAGAGATAAGAGACAAGACTCAATGCTTGTTGGATATGGTCCAAATAACACAGCAGAAAGTGAAAATACCCTTCAAAAGCCGCACAAGCCATTTTTGTTTGAGAGTAGGAGAGTTTCAGTCATTCTGGTATCTAAATGCAAGTTCTATAAGCCTGCCAGCACAGCCAGAAGACAAGTCCCAAGGATTTTGATAGGGAAGAAGAGAGCATGCTCAAAGGAAAGACACATTAGAAATCCAAGTTAAGTTCTGCCTTGGGTCTTACCCTTTGTTTATTTTACCTTCTGAAGCATTTATTATTTTGTGTGAGTAGATTACCCATGATTTTATAGAATCACAGAACGGTTTAGGTTGGAGGGGACCTTAAAGATCATCTAGTTCCAACCCCCCTGCCATGGGCAGGGACACCTTCCACTAGACCAGGTTGCTCAAAGCTCCATCCAACCTGGCCTTGAACGCTTCCAGAGACGGGGCATCCACAACTTCTCTGGGCAACCTGTTCCAGCACCTCACCACCCTCACAGTAAAGATTTTCTTCCTAACATCTAATCTAAATCTACCCTCTTTCAGCTTAAAGCCATTTCCCCTTGTCCTACCACTATAGGCCCTTGTGAGAAGTCCCTCTCCAGCTTTCTTGTAGGCTAATTTACAGATGGTATGCATGTAATGAGGAACTTCTTATCAAAATGTAAATATTAGCTTTAAAAAAGGAAAAACTATTGCTCCCTTTTGTCATTCTATAGCTTGATACTTGCTCAAGCAGCTGCTATTACTCCTCTTAGCCAGAAATGGAGGGAAACAGAAGTCTGGCTGAGCTTGCACGCTGCTAATGGAAATATGCACTCTTCACGTTAGCAATATTACTTTCTTACTCTGCAAGTCAAATGCCAAGGACACATTAGGACTTTTAAAAAATGTTACAAAACCTCTAAGATTAGAGGTGACCAAAAGCCGCTCACTCAGCAGTGACATATGCACTTTGGATTTACTCTTCAGCAACAGAGCCCAGGGACACAGTGACCATGGGGAATGCCCTACTGCTGCAGGGACATCTGCATGCAATGCCTTGGTCACTGGCATCCAACATCAGAGAGAAGTAGCCTTTTGTGTCCTTCCCACTCAGCAGCCAGAAAAGATTGCCAGCTGCACTATTACAGCCTCCATACTCACCAGCAAGCTTAGACTGTTGCCCAGAGAAGCCCACAGCCCAGGAAAATTCATTTTGACCAGTAACGTCAGACTTAAAGAGGAAGGCCAAGCAAAGACTTTCCTCAAAGATTTAAGCAGAGGCTACTATCATCATTATCTGCAGACCCCAAAGGCCGTAGCATCAGCTGGTATCAGCTCTATCTTCAGCAATCCTACACTTATTTATACCAGCTGAATATCAAGCCTTTTACATTTACGTAAGGTACAGAAGCATCAGTGAATACAGATTTCAGTAAATCTTGCTTTCTAAAATATTATTCATCAACATATAATTCAAATGGTAATTAAGAAGTGTTCACATGATTGATGACACATTTAAATTACAGGTTTCCAGCATTTTTTTTCAGTAAAGACGACTTCGTTTTTCACGTGCCGCATTTTCAAAGTGCAAGTCCATCTAACAGATGTCTCACAGATCTGCTTGTCAATGTAACAAGTTAGACTTTTTTATTATTACAACAAATGGTATAAACCACATAGCATTCTGTTAAACTCAACATTGACACATCTGCTTACCACGTGTATTAGTAGCCATGTCAGCCACTTTCTGAAAGGCATCCAAAAAGGCAGCAGCTGCTACTACTGTAGTCCTGAAATGCATACAGATAACAAAACATTAGCAGTGTCTCATTGCTGCCTATTTAATTATTGCCAAAAACATTTAGGCTTATGAAGAATACCACTGTGAACTTGCAGAGGCCACAAAAAAATATCCTCTTTTATATCTGAATTTAGCCTTTTCCCTCCTTCATTTCTTAATCCCTTCCTTGCTTTGTGTTAGCACTATGGACTTGGAGGCAGCCACGCTAATTCCATACTGCGAATTGCACAGGACAGGTGCTATTTCAAAAGAGCACAGCCATCCCCCTTCTAGCTGATTTCCCCTGATGAACTAATATTAAGCAGTCAAACATGAAAAACAAATCTAACACACATTATACTGCACCCATTAGTGTACAAATTACAGCCACTGCTATTGCCATGGAACATGTATATTTTAAGAATAAGGATGCAGGACCTTCCTTTTATCTAGGAACCTGGCCAAACACTGAATTTTTATCTGAGGAGCATGAGCATCCCTTGAAACAGAAAACAGCAACTTCTTGGAAATCAGACTGGTTTGGAGTTCTTGGGCAAATGGAGAAGGAGGAAAAGAAGAAAAAAACCCCTCTACTTTCAGGGGGGGAAAAAACCCACCAAACAAACACAAAAATCCCAAGCCTCCAAAACAAACAAAACCCCTTCCTGATTCACTGCTCCTCCAAGCAGGTCTCTTCCTAAGAGATACGCCAGCAATTTCAGAGATTTCACAATCCAAAGTGTCAACCCAATTAGTCCCATCTCCCTCCATGTTTGGAGAGCACATACAGGCCACACAGCTGTTCCAGTGGACAGCAAACGTGAGTTACGATTTTCTGAACACGTTTGTTCTACATAAGCAGGCCCTAGAGCGCTAAACACCTCAGGTCGGTACCAGATTTCTGATGGTTTATAGTCTGGTTGACCCAATTTAAGTGAAAGTAGGCCAGGGCTCTACAGGTAAAGCACAACTGTGACCTCCCCACAGTTACCTCACGGTTCTGTTTCTGCACATCTTTTGCAACAGTAACTCTGGTTCCCTCTCCCGATGGTAACAGTCAGCCTCTCCAAGCAAAATCCTGATGGAGGACCATCAACTTCACTTTGTTTCAAGAGCTCCTTGCTACCCTCACAAAAACCCAAGAGACCTGCAGGAAAACTGATCCTCGGCCAGAAAGACAACAGGACTGCTTAATTAGGTCGGATTTTATGCAAGTCTCACTCCGCATATGCTCAAGATAGAGGACATAACTGGCAGCACAGTAAATGGACTCCTGACAACACAAGAGATTTGATCACCAAAAAACAGGCTTGGGAGGACCAACCAAATGCAAAATGACTCTCCAGATGCCCCAGAGAATAAAGGGAGAGAAGAAAAAAGAAAGAAAAAAACCCCAACATACCACAAACAAAAAAACCCCCAAATCCTCACTGCTAGCTACCAATATTGCACCCTGGAACCAGATAACCTTTTCTGGGATTTTCCTTCACTGTGTTTGTGTTCTTCGTCTTCCAAACTTGTGGTTCATGCTGTTATTCGTGTACCATGTTGTTAATTATTAATTAAATTGCTAATAACAAAGTTCCAGTTCTCCAGTAACAAGATCCAGGAGGACCCGGCTCCAGCTCTGATGACATCTGCTCTCCTTTATCAGAGCACACAGAAATGAACCAGAGGCAAAAGGCTCACATTTGCTAGAAATGAACAGCAAATCCTCAAACACAGGCTTTCAAGCTGCCTGCTTGCACGTTACTGTAGCTAGAAAAGCACTACATTGATTGAATGCAACACCACAGGTCTGGGAAATAAATAAAACTATCCCTCATGCCTTCCCAGAAGGCCTGTGTTTAAAGAGTACAAAGGGCTAGGAAAGTTCTCCATTTCTCTTTCTCTATTTCCTCTGCTTCTTCCACACTCACTCAATGTGACATGATTGCTGGAAAAGGAAAAACCACATGCAAGTGTGGTATTTTAAGCACAGCGCAGCAGAACAGCACATTCCAGCTGTTTAGGGCAAATGAGCGTAAACCCTAGCTTCTTCAGGAATGGTTCACAACACAATGCAGAACTGCAAAATAGACTGCCAATAGCCATACCTGTTACCAATGCTGCTGCTGTGAAAAAAACACCAAAGCTCTGGAGAGCACAGCAGAGATTGTGGTTTGGAGACAGTTGTGAAGAAATGGAGCTTGGATTCATATTAGCAGAAACAAATTTTACAAGTGAACAAATTCTAGAGATAGCAGAATTGGCCTGAGTGGGACACTTAACGGCACTTATTAAGTAATCCAGAATGCCACTTGCAAAGTATACCCCAATAACGTAAGTTTTAATAATCACCAAGAAATGATCCAGCACAGAAATGCCCTTCATTTTTAAGACAGAAGAAAGTGCTGTTAGGACTACCAATGACTCTAATATTTTGACCCCTCTTCTAATATAAACCTCCTGTATTCTACTCTAATAAAAAGGACAACTTGGGCTAACTCCAGTTGTGTGTTCACTAAACAACAATAAAATATCTTTCCAGTTTTCCATCAGAAGATACGAAATCTATCTCATTTTATGTTTATTATGTACAGCTGGTGGTATATTAAGTATTTTCCTAAATACACTAGAACAGCAGTAGTAGCATGTGAAAACTTACATGCATGAGTGTTGACTATGAAATATGTCCAATTTTACTAGGACATGCTTAGCAAGTTATCCTGGCAGAGTCGCATTTAATCTTAATGTTTGTACATACAAGGAATTGTAAGGGGGTCCTGACTGTGTGACAGAAACTTACCGAAGCTGAGACTGCAGTTTTCCAGCTTTATTTATAAAATCTTCCCACACCGGGTAACTTCCCTGCAAGAAAAACAAAACACAATAATGAGTACTTAGTTGGAGCATTCTATAACGAATACTTAATTTGAGCATTCTGCTTTTGATACTCCAGATCAAATGAAACCAGAAGTAAAGCAATAACTAAGACTTTACTAAATCCTAATCCATTAACAGCAAAATATGTTTTTCCAGCAAGTTCTCTCTCGCACCCGTAGACACCAATCCCAAGCAGATGGCATGTCAACTGGTTCTCAATCCAGATGAAGCAGTAGGCCCTCTGAGGAGGCTTTGCAGATTTTCCAAATAGAAACACTGGGTGAGAAGAAGAATTTCAACTGAAGCAGAGAAAAGAAACACCTTACTTTGGATGGATACAGCAAAACCAGACCTATTAGAAGTGGGGTGCCAGGATATTGCAACAACATGTACAGAGAAGCTCCCAAAAACAAAGGCTGAGGATCCCAGCTGTTGTTCTTTACAAAGGGATTATCTGTGTCATTACCAGATTCCCATCCCCTTATTTTAAAAAAATAAGTAAAATAGAATTATTTTAAAAGCCTATATTATAAAGGTCTGAATTGTCCAAGAGACCACCTCAAACACTGTTTCAAGGTCACTGAGCAATCGGGTACAGATAAGGCACAGCAGCCAAAAGACAACAAACTTTCCCAACAGCTGCCCTATACTGCAAGACCTTCTTCTAATACAGTCCCGGAGGACCCTGGAGATGATTTCTGAATAGAAGCTGATAAAGCAGTGTGGCATTGAGAGTATGCAAAGTTTTTAAGAAGGTTTAATTCTTCTTGACTTCAAGTTTCCTATAAACTTTTTTCCCATCTTTTACAAATGTGTTAAAGGCCCAGGTTTCCATTTATAACATGGACACCAAGTGTTCTTGCAAGTTCTGATCTTTATTTTCCAAAGTTAAAAAATAAAGTGCTAATTTTTATGGTTAAAAAAATAAAATCATCCTTTTTAGACCAAAGAAAGGTTAACTAGCTACTCTGCAGAGCAAGTGCAGATTTTTCTGTTAACAGCAAAAACTGTGGTAGAAAGAAACCTCAAAATTTCCCTTTGATTGGAGTCTAGAGAGTAAAATAAAATATCCCTGCTTCCTTTAATAAAGGTATAAGACTTGCTGTTACCAGAGCAACAACACAATAAAACCCAGATAAGGCAGATCCTCAAGGCTAACATTACCCTAGCTCTGGAAAAGGTTGCAAGCAAGTGCAGTTGCTTGTAGCAAACTCAATCCACCCTGATAAACTGGTCTGCTTTTTGTAAGTAAAACAAAATCCATTGCCCATGCTGAGAGGCCACGTCTTGTTTGGGGCAAGGACAGTCCCTTCCCCAAAAGCTCCTCGGTACACCCTGGCAACGCAGCTCCCAGACATTCACTGGGAAGCCTACTGGTACCCCACATATTTTTCAGAAAGGCTTGCAGGTTTTTTATAAAAGAAAAAAAAAACCACAAAAACACCCAATGTAAAACAGTTGTTCATAAAACATCATCATACCTACACATGACAGAGCCAGTGGGGAATGCAGAAGGGGAAAGAGAAAACAGCAGTTATCTGCATGGTGAGACTTAGAATATAAAGTGCTTTGTGCTAAGCAAAAACTGTCAGACATTTTAAAAATGAAAGAAACCCACCAATTATTTGAAAGGGAGGGGAAGCTATTTCCTTAAACCTATTAAGTCTTACTGAAATCCCTTACTCTGAACCCCATCTCTCAATGTTTGCCTGCACGCCACATATGCATTATGCATGTGTATGCCAGGAGCCCTGAAAGGCCTGACAATTAACAGCAGGGCCTTAGGCTTTACTGGATTCTCCAGCAAAACACAAGCCGGCAAGCAGAGGATAGATACCAAAGCAGCCTGATTATGTTTCCATCTCGGTGGTGTATTATCCAGCTAAACGTGCTTGATGGCATGCAGGAGACTGACACCAGCCTTGCGTTTAGCTGCTTCACAGGGAAGCTATAGACACTCCTATCAGAACACAGCTCAGGAAGAAAACACCTTGTTTTTTTCTCTTGTGGCCAGCTTGGCCACAAAGCAAGCAAAATTGGAATAGTCATCATGCATTTCCACAACTATTTATTCTTTGTCTTTAAAAATGTTGTTCTCTTCAAGCCAAGCCTATTTAAAAAAGCTGTAACAGCTCACTTAATTAGTTTGCTATATTTGGTGGGTTGAAATCAATGCAATCTCTTCACATGGGCACTCCACAAAGAGCACCTGATCTCATTTAGAGCAGTAGAAAAATGCAGCTTTTTTTTTTTTTTTTTAAATGTCACTGTATGAATAACTGGGGTGGTGGGTTTTGTTGGGGTTTTTTTTGTTGTTGTTTTTTGTGGTGGAGTTTTTCTCCAATTGTTAAGGAAAACCTTTCAGCACTTTTGCACCAGTGACATCAATTCCTGCATTATCTGCTCAGCTTGCGGTATCTTGGATCTTTTTTCTGCAATTCTGAATTCTCAGCTGAAAATTCAGAGGAGTTTACCTGTGTTCCAGTAGAATTTGCTTGCACTTTTCCCTGCTGAAGCCACGTCCGCAAGCCCATCTCTCTCCCTCACTAATACACAAGTCTTGCACACAAATTCTGTCCTGCCTTTGAGCCTTTCCAAAAAAACACTTCCACCACCACATCCCTGCTGAAACCAAAGCCCTCTTGATTCCTACCTACAGCAGAAGTGCACAACGCCTATCACTTCACAGGACCTATTAAGTAGGGGTTTACCCCATCTCCAGCACCTAGGATGCAAGGACGCCATTTAGTGATGCTTGTGGGGAGAAACCATGCAGATGACACAGGAGTCAAGCTAGCGCTGTAAATACTGCAAGGCTCCAGTACCCTGGCAAGCAGCTCCTTCTCCAAGACCTCTTTGCATGCCACCTCGAACACAGCAGCCCTGCTGTCCCTCCATGTCTCACCTTCACGTCCCCAACAATAGTTCTTGCTGTTGTCAAAGCGACCATCAAGAGAAACGTTAACAGTGGCGGAAACCACACACTAAAAGACCCATAAAACTTCATCCTTGATTCAACATGTATTACTTTCTCAATTTAAACACAAAGAAACAGCAGGTGGAATTCGATGTCTTTGTCCAAGAAATGCTTTTTCAACATAAAGCCACTTTCGAAGAGTAATAACACAGTATTTTCAAATGCTGTCTCTCCCAGAGCTGCCTCTGCTCCTTTTGCAATTTCCGATTTCAACCAGCTGATAAAGAAAATCAATTTTCCCCCCTTTAAATGTCAGGGTTACGCAAGCCCTGGAGTTATCTGTGAAAACAGCAGGCCTCCTCCACCTCCAGCCCGCTCGGAGAAGAGCCACTACAGGAGTGTGCGTTGCAAATCCTCTTCTTAGCTCCTCACGGGTTAAAACAGAAATCAGTTACGTTGCAGCTTTCTTTAAATAAAAAAGAAAAATAAGTTTTTCTTGAAAATTGTTACTGGTTTAATCCAGGGACTCTTTTCCTCAAAATAACTTTGCGCCCAATTATTTCTTCATCATTCAATGAAGAGATTTGACGTGTCTTCCATGAAATGGGTGTTCCACCATTACCAGGCAGCACTCCATGGCGCCAAGTCCCCTCCAGCTGCTCGGCAGGGCCCAGCCCTCAGCAGCTCACCCACCCGCCCATCAAGGCATGCCACCAGTAAGCCATAACATGCCATTATCCTACCCTATTGCTTAATTAGTCAGTTTATAGGTGATTAGTCACCTGATCCCAGGGCCCAGCTCCAGCTAATCTGCACTGAACCCAGGCAGGGAACCACCTTTCCGCCTCAGGGCTGAAAAACAAAATGGTGCCTCGTGCCTGTCACCAATGCAGCCAGTCCGCAATTAGGGACACAAACAACTTTCCCTCAGGGACAGGCACCACAACCTGTGTTTGAAAGGCACCAGGCTGAGTTGGCAAAGCACCTGCAAGTGCCAGACACCAACACCCAGACCCGCCAGCATCTGGCCAGACGGCGTCCTCCATAGCCACGGCTCCTGGGCACAGCTCCCTGCCTGCCGCTGGGGCGGGGAGCGCAGGGGGACCATCCTTAGCCAGTGAAATCCCATCCAACGTCCAGACCCACAGACAGGGGCAGATGTTTTAATTTTTGTCTGTCTTCCTCACCATTCAAATTATTTTAATTGGCAATAAATATCGCCTTTCCCAGTGAAGCCTGGTTTGCTCATGACAGTAACTGGTAAGCCATCTCCTTGTCTTTGTCTCAACCCATGAGCTTTTTCGTCGTATTTTCTCTCCCATCCTGTTGGGGAGGAGGAGGAGTGAGAGGATGGCTGGGTGGGTGCCTGGCAGCTGGCTGCATTCAGCCCACCACACCAGGGAAGAGTAGGCAATGATCACTAATGGGCAGCTTTGGAAGGAGTACTTAAACCCTGGAACCCTGGGTAGATGAAGAATGAAAGAATTTTTATTTTTTTTTTTTTTTTTGTGAGCAAGCACAGCCACCCTACACAAACTCAACTCTGTAAGAGATTTATCGAAGTTTGTTTTTCCCTTCCTTTCAGACCAGAAGTCCTGCTAGTAGGAGTAAGAAGAGATCCAGATGAGAAACACTGTGATTTCTCAATAAAGGAAGGGTAGACTTGCAGCAAAGGATCATATTTACTTAAATTGTTATTGATTATATCTAATGGCAAGAATAGGAACCCAGACTGTTGTATTTATCTGAGATTACAACTTTACTATCAGCGGTCTTGACAGTTTAAAACTGTTCTGTCACTCCTGCTAAGAAGTTATGATTCTTCTTTTTCCATTAAGAGAAAAGACACTGCCTTTAATGATATATTTCCATGCACCCCAGCTCCCACAGACAAGAGGCATCACATCTCCTAGAAGAACACTGTTGAGGGTTTTTAAGTGCTTTCATTTCTCAGAAAAGCTTTTCAGCCCTATTATCAGCTCTTGCTGGGACACTGAGTACAAAGGCAGCAGAAACAGTTTGGTATTTTGTTCACCACAACAGCCCATCTAAACTTTCGGGGCAGGGGGAAAGAGACAGAGAGCTCCTCTGCAGTAAAACAAATGCAGAATCTTAATTTTGGCTGGTCCAGCTGAAGAGGTAGGAGAGAAAGCGACCAGGCGGGCAGTGCCTTAGTTTTATCTCGCCAGTTATTAAAGCAAGAGTTGTATGCCTTCCAGAAGAGTACTGGACAATGACTATCTGCAGACTTCAATAAAATGGAAAAAACCCACTACACAGGCTACAGGAGTTAGGACTTCACCTCACTAAGTCACTCAGCTATGACCAGCTAAAAAGCTCAGTCTCAAATACACATCACTGTTATCGAGCTTCACACCCTACTAACACATCCAAATAACCATACATCTATTTTTGGAACAAAAATTGTAACTTTGCTCCAGCATGTGTCCCCCTACCCCCTCCAAAGTAAGTTATGCTGAAAACAGAATATTTTTTTAATATAGTTTTATGAGATATCAGAATCACAAGGATTATTATATCTCATTTCTATGGCATTCACTACATTAACTCCAAGTAGCAAACAGACTTTATTGTGCTGGACACCACACTAAGTCATTGATGTTACACACCAAGAATGGCTTGGATGAGCATGTATGGTTTGCACACACAGACTATCACTTTTCCGGGGGGGGCTCAACAGGTAAAAACAGGAAAAAGTAGAGGGTACAGGAAAACAATGACAGCCTGAAAAAAAAAGAAAGGGTTCTGGCCACAGATGTCTCAACATATGGCAAGATGCAATGGCTGACAATCAGTTTCCCTTCCCAGCTAACATCTGGCACTGGAAGTTTTTCCTCTTTTCTAAAAGAATCAGTAGTCAACTGGGGAAAAGGGCACTTGGCCAGCCACAACTACAGGAGTTACAAAGTGCTACCAAACACTAAGATGTTCCTCTGGGCAACTCACAGATATAGCCAAGTCCGTGACTCATGAATAGGATTGCCCAGCCTTTTAATTAACCACAAAAGCTCCTGTAACACACAGGTGAGCAGAGAATGAACCTCATCTTACACAAAGTTCCTAATTGCTCTTCTCCATCAAAAAAAATTCTGCTTACTGGCTTTGCCTCTTTCTAGGTTGTAAAATAAACAATTCAAGAGCCTGCCTCATGAAGCTTTCTAAGCTGCATCTATTTTCCAATCACTCACCAGGATAGTCTCAACCTTTCAACAGACTGAAACATAAATTTTGCTGGCAACAGAGACTTCAGTCTTCATGAAGATGCAGAGGCATCTATGGCACCTATGCCATGACTTCTTTGGTTTCATATACCTCATTTCAAATATACAGAATCACAGAATGGTTTGAATTGGAAGGGACCTTTAAAGATCATCTAGTCTAACATGCCTGCCATGGGCAGGGACATTTTTCACTAGATCAGGTTGTTCTAAGCCCCATCCAAATTGAACATGAACACTTCCCATGATGGATCATCCACAACTTCTCTGCGCAACCTGCTTCACTGCCTCACCACCCTCATTTTTTTTTTTTAAAATATCTCTCTTATGTCTAATCTAAATCTACCCTCTATATCTACCCCCTATTTCTTAAATTCAAAACCAGAACTAAATCAACAAAGTCCCAATACTGATTTCAAGAGCATACCATAGACTAATGTTGTCCATCAGCTGTTTTCTAGTAGTGCAGGACAAGAAACAATCAGTTTTACTTGCAGCAGAGAAGTTTCAGGTTGGACAATCCATCCAACTATAAGACCAGTTAACAGACAACTCTGAAAGGTCAGGGAGCTTCCTTTCACTGGAACTCTTTAAGGAAGAGTAACACATTTTTACAGAGGTCTTCTAGGAAAGCTTCATATTCCCACAAGGCAAGGAAAGGGACAACCTGCAAAGTCCCTTCTGTCTTTCTAAGCCAAAGGTCTTGCTGTGCACAGGGGAAGTTTGAGCTTAGCTCCAGCAGCAAAAGAGACTCTCAACTTGGGCAGAACGTTTGCTGGGCCAGAAATGAAAAGTCATCAACAGCAAAAGACAAGAAATGAACTTTACAGGATTTCACAGCAAGAGCTGAATGCACACATTACTGAATGGAGGAGGAGACAGGTACAAACTCAGGGTTTGAGAGATTATAGTGCATGCAAGTGAAAGTAAAAGCTTGTCAAAGATCAGATTAAGATGTCATTTAACCTGTAACTACCCTTCAGGAAAGAAAGCAGGGGCAATTAAAATCAAAGTCTTGTATCCATAAATCTATTTCCATGATTTCTGCCACTTTAGTGAACGGCAGGGTTAGAAATGTGTTTCCCTCAGTATGCACAGTATAAACAGGCACGCCAAGCTTTGCTTTCACAAGGTGATACATTATCACAACATTGCAAATTATGCAACAAAACACTACTGAAGACATCTCATATGCTATATATAAGAAAACTGTCAACTAGATATTTCCTCTATGCATCGCAGAACTACTCATTTAGTATTTTCAAAACTGGTTTTCAGCCTCAACAGAGTATTAGGACATTGAGAAAAACAGGTAATAGCATGATACCTTGAGAAAGTCAAGACTGAAATCCAGTTGGGAAAGTCCAGAAAAGGGTAGTCACCCCACTGGGGAAGACACACATAGATATCAGTTATTTCTACACTCCCAAACCACCTGAAGATCCCTGAGCACTGAAATGCAGCACTTCTTAGAAAGAACACAGGTGTTTATTAGACCTCATTAACCATTTAAAGACGGAGGGAGCCTAAGTCTGGTATCATTCTGTTAGAGCTCTAGAGTCTTTAATTTGTATTATAATAAAGCCTGCACTGCACCAGCCCATATTTAAATATTCCCAGTAGAGGACACCGTTGCCCCATGGTTGTGACTTCAATTTGTAGTACAGCAAGGACCCGTGAAAACTCATCTCCCTTGGTTGCTGCATGGCATCCTGGCTTACAACCCAGCTTGTGGGTCTCCTTGCTACATCAATAGGGACCACGTCAAATCTGTCCTGTCCACAGCCCAGTTTCATGGTTTGTAAGACGAAGAAACTCAGCTGCAAAGCAGCCACTTTGTGGTTTAAATTCAAGATTGGGTAATTAGCAAACGGAAGTTTTACTCATACTGTGAGAAATCACACATAAACCTACGGTCTCTCCATCTCAAAACACAGGAAGTTATTCATGGGGCAGGGAGAACAATTAGCCACAGCTTCTAGAGACCCTTTATCCCATGCTACATTAAAAAAGATGGACATTAAGTAGTCTTCCAGAGGAAGCATTTAGTTCCACGTTCTTCCCTGCAGGTCTAAACATGTTTGCAAGTCTGAATAGCAGATTTCTCCTCAGAGACTCATCAATACCGCCTTCCATCCACTCAATCATTAAGTGGCCACTGTGCATACTCGGCAGCTATTTTCTAAACCCACAATATTTTAGCTGGATCAAAACAAAGATAATTAAAATATCAGGAGGCAGTCATTCAAGGAATGCCTATACAAGACAGCCTCAAGCCAACAGCTCTGTGTTGGTAATGCCACTGACACCACCAGGATGTCATCAGTTGTTCCCAAACAAGGAGAAACCCTAATTTCTGAGTGTTCACTAAACACAACCTCCATCACACAGGCAGTCAAAATAATCTCAAGAACACAAGAAGTGGCAGTATCTATTGCCAAAGTACTGACAAGCATCTGAGTTGACCACAGAAGTATCTCACTGGGAAAAAGACAGCAGCCAGGTACCAAAGTTTTTAGTGCTTTATGAACTTTGGCCAGACAGTAAAGTGCAACTATGCTTGTCACAGGCTACTTTCCATTTCACTTATGAGAAGAGAAATAATCACTTCCAAGCTCCAAGTTAGATACTTGGTTTGCTCATGGACAATGAGCATTCATGAGGTTTGCTCATGGATGATTTTGTTAGGAGGCATCTCATCACAAATAAAGCTTTATTAACAAAAAATCCCAAATTAAGCCACTACACAAAGGGCTTCAGAGACACTATAAAGCACACATGTGACTTATGTAGCAAAAAAAATAATCCCATGCTTGGGTGAGAAGCATGGTGGCAGTTTGTGTGGAAGACAAAAATGGGAACAAATCTGAGCCTTTTTGTACCATGAGCCAAATGTCTAGTTAACACATTCATCACTAGTATTGCGCACACCAACACAAGTTCATTCCTGCAAGTGTTCTTTTTAAAAATATCCAAAGTAATTTGTTAAACAGTGTTTATACTCCAGCTAGCATCCTAGAATTAAAATGAACTACATAACACTTATGGTTGTTGACCAGAAGAGTGAAAAATACAGAGCTCACACACAGCCTCACAAGCCAGACAGCCAAATTCTTCATGATTGACCAGCCTACGGTTAAGATGCACCAGTCAGACTTCTCCACTAAGAAACTGAAATGTCCCATAATTTCAATTACAGAAGAGGAGTTCCAGACACTTGTGTTGAGAGCTGAGCAGTCATTTCTAGATGCCATCTCTTCTGCCTGCAAACACTGGGTTATCACAAGGGAGAACAGCAATATGTCTTAAGCAGTAACAACAAAGTGGTGTGTATGTACAGACAGAAACATGTATTGTACTGGGAGCTTAAAAACCATCCCCTCATTAACTCCGTGCTCTAGATGCACTCAATTCCTTCTTGTCCTAGGGGAAAGGAGTAGAAGCCACTGAACCTGAAGCCATAGCTTGCCCTTCTGTAAAATGGGAGCCATTCTTTGGAGCTAAGTCACACACAGAGCACTTTGAAGATGAAAGCTGCTATAGTCTTAACCACAAAGCTACCAGACATTTTGTCTCCAATCCTTCGAAACATCTCAGCATTCAAGCTATCTCACAGCCCAGCAGGAAGAAGTCAATCAACGTCCTTAAAGGTCAGCACAGATGTCAGTGAACAGGGCAGTGCTTGGCACCTTCCAGTATCAAGGCAGACATAATTTTGAAATTGAAAACATAATTGAAGGGGGAAGTGCATTTCCATACATAGCCTTTAGAGCAGAGTAGCCTCTTTACGGTACTAACTCAAACCTCTCTGTACCCATCTTTGCATGCTCTGAAGTAGACCAAAAAGCCTTTTTAAGATACAGTTCATTTTCTGCTCTCTGTCATGTAATGCTTTCTGCTTATCTTCCAGACCACACTGTCTCTGGGTAGACCATGAACCTTAAAAATGTTTTTCAGAAGCTGAAAACACACAGGCCGTTAAGCAGAAGATGCTATTTACAGGAACACTCCATCAACTGTTGCAGCTTTTGTACTTTGAATAAAACATAGCAAAAAAAATTTGGGTTTTTTAGGTATTCTGTATCAAAGATTTTGGTGCAGCTCATGCACACTCAGAACTGAGGAAGGAAGCAGCAAACTTCCCTGAATATCATCCTCTGTTAGGTATTAACCAGCACCGAGCCTGTAATCACACAGACGTCTTGTCCTCCAACATTGGTTCAGTCAATTGTGTTTCATGCAGTTCTGTACAACTCCTTCCACACTTTCAACCTTGCAAACCCCATTACGCAGCTCTTGGCGTCCTGCCAGATCCAAAAGGAGTATTCTTAAAAGACATGAAAAATCCTTGCCCTGGGTATGCCACCAAATAAGCCAGCCTCACACACACTTAGGTAGCGAATGCTCGGCAGTTGTATAAATTGTTTACACTCACACAGGAGTATTTGGATCAACAAAGAATGTGTCCCTAAAAAATAAATTACTTGTGAGTATGTACGTTCCCAGCTATGCCCTGTTGCTTGAACTCCAGCATGTAAGCAGGCATGCAGTGGCTCTCTTCCTGCACTATCATTCAGCCTTTGCTGGCACGTCAATCCCTCCGCCTCCAAGATGGTTCACAGAACGATACTGCAGCTGCTTGGAAAAGGCAGGGAATTTCAGCATATGCAAACCATTTGGGCAAGCAGGTTGTTGGGAGGCAGCGGGGGTAAGAAATTAGTGCAGCCAGCTAAGGCTGAAACACCTTGGTGGAAAAACCTTTAAGGAAATTAAAAAAAAAGGGGAGGAAGAAAAACTGCATAGAGAGGAAATTAACTTATTTCACGCTTTTTGGTGAAGGGAAAGAAACATCAATTTGCTAGGTTTGGAATTGATCAGTTGCCCTGAAGGCTGTCATGCAAGGGACATGGAAGTGCAACACAGCACACGTGGGAAAGGGAGGACAGAGATGTCCTTTCCTCTCCAAGCCTGTACCTGTCTGTTGCATATGAAACATTTGTTTTCCCTTACAATAGTTAGCATCCTTCACAGCTGGATTGAGACTAGACCTTAAAATCATTGAACTGAACATTCCTAATCTCCACAGAGATCCCAAGCTTCAAATAGAGCACAGCTGCAGAAGAGCTGTTGTATTATGACATGTCAGGGTAGAACAAATTTGCACAGATTCTCTGATACATGTGGGCTGCCCCTTGGATTAACACGAATGCAGAGGACCTGCAGCTGTACTTGCCATAGTAACTGTCTCAGCATTTCTACCTGTTCCATCAAATATTTTTTTCCACTCAGTTTATATTATTTGTGTGAATAGCACAAGGCCATCCCTCGCAAGCAAATCAGGCCAACTTAACAAATGGCTCTTAGACCTTGAAGTGGACTCCTCTCAGCAGCATCTTCCACAAAAACCAAGATTAAAATACTGCTTCTCATGGGTCACTTCCTAACAGGAGATAAGAGGCTGCAAAAACATAAATGTTTCTCACGCCCATATGTTCAGGTCTTTCTCTTCTGTTTTGACCAAAAGCTTTGCATAGCTGAAAGCAAAGGTGCACCACCACCTCGTCCAAGAGTCCCAGCAGCAGTGATGGAGTGAATGGAAGGGTTCACCTTTTTATAGTATTATAGTAGAGGTTACTGCCAAAAGTTGATTTTATTGAGTTTTCAACTAAACAACTAAGGTAAATACACTTAAAATAATTTCTAAAATTTTCTAAAATTTTACTCCTCCTTTAGGAACCTTGGGTTTTTTTCACTGACAGGATGATGTTTGCAGCCCTCCTCACACCTGCACGTCCCTCACATGCAGGGAGATGAGTGAGACCAATTGGTAAATCGCACCAGACCCATAAAAATTTAGTAAGTTCTCCCACCTGGTATAAATGAAGTCCCAGACGACCTGAGCTCGCCCAACTGCTCATTACTCATCTTCTCCCCATGCCCACCCCAAGGGTGTCGGGTGCTGTACAGAAACAGCAAGCCCCTGCCCTGACAAAACACATGCTGGCAGAAGAGGCAAGACAAATAAAGAACATGCAAAAAGCAAAAGAACCAGCATCACGCAAGTGATGAACTACAGGCACTGCCAATCTCAACGTTTTCAGAGGTGTTTTCTTGTTTTCCTTTTTCCTTCCAGGTAGCAGAGAACAATGTGATTAAAAGGAATGTAAAAATCAAGGCTCAGAAGGAAAAGCAGCATTAAAGAGAATCTGCTCTGCATGAGAAGACAAGACCTTTTGAAAACCATCCACAACAGGCCCTCCCAAAAATTATGTGCACTGATTTGCTTTGCACTAGAAGAAATACTGAAATTAACAGCACGCTGCAGCATCTCATTTCTCAATTGCCAGAAATGAGTTACAAACCATTCAGATCAAATGCTCCCTTCCCACAGGGAGCTACAGAAAGTATGCTGTGTTCAAAGAGAAACGCGCAGTGCTTGCATGCGGCACACAAAACTACTCCTCTGAAGGGACATACACATTTTATTTTGGCTTTTACAAACTTTGATTGCTTTGAAAAAGATCTTGCATAAGAATGTTACAAATTGTAAGTGCCACATACTCAGTGATGTATCATAGGAAACACCAGGGCTGTGACAATGGACCAAAATGTAAGGATGGGATGGGCAGAGTTTTTCTCACCTTTATGATTCTTTAATCTGATCCTGAAATCTCAAAGCATTGAGCCCAATTCTAGAGCACAATGGCCAAGTACAATTCCCACTGTGGACTTTCCACAAACAACCCCGTCACCACGTACACCACAAACTACTCAACAGGCGTGACCCTTGCCTTGCACGGAAGACATGGGTTTCCCTTGTCAGGGGACTGAAGTTCCAGATGTACATTAAAGTGCTGTATAAATGGGATATTTATTAACCATTCTTATATTTAACTCACTAACATCATTTCTCTAAATCACTTAGCTTTACGCTGAATTATTCTGGAGCTTGTTCTGTTGCATATTAGCCACAACACTAGTTTTAGTAGAGGATGGAGAGAAATTTGGGGTTTCTGGAGAAAATATTAAGGGCAGTTCAAGAGACCTCAGCATGCAAGAAAGAATCTTGCTATCAAAAAATGTGACATGTAGTCACACTGGCATATATTGCCCTCATTAAGTTTTAAAGTTAACACAGTATGGTGACAAGTGGAGACAATCACATTACTCAGGATTATAATTCCAGTTTCTGTAACCTTGTCGAGATCAAGGAGAGCTCAAAATTAACAACAGGTACACCTGAGCTAGTTCTCTGTTACTGCGAACAAAGAGAAAAATCAGTCCACGCGTACTGTATCTTCATCACCTCAGCTGCAGCACCCATCTGCACCCACTGGCAAGACTTCAGAGTAATTTTAATACGCTGTTGATTAACCCTACCATCCTTACAACTAAGTTTAAGGCAGAGCAATGCATATGATAAAACAAACCTGCAAATTATTTAGTTAAAAAAAAGGCAGATGCTGCAGCAAATCCCTCAGCACTGCAGGGCATGTGGGGCCTCGATCACAGCCTGCAATAAGAAATAAGCACAGATAGTGCGCTTGGGTATGTGTGGGCAGACCCCCACGCAACATCTCCAAGATTCTGCCAGAAGCCTGCCCACACAGACCTGACTATGTGAAACAGCACTTAAAATGCTAATTTTCACTTTACTACTAAAGGTATGATTACTTGAAAGGTTCTGGTTAGCTGTCAAAAATAGCTACATTTTCTTAGAAATTGTCATGATCCTTTGTGCACTATTCACAAAGAATCCCAGTGCATCTCATCAGCAGTATGGCATTAGCTGCATCAAACTGAATGACAGGTAAAAATTATTTGTTCTACTCATGTTAAATAACGAGCAGATTTTTTTAAATGGCAACAACCACCATGCTGCTAAAGATCTGCCATGATTCCTTCCACACCTCTTCCCACTCCCCCCCCCCCAATCCCTGTAATTGCCAGTTCACAAAACAGGTTCCACTACTATGGAGGATTAAGAAAAAAAATATTCACACCTGTGCCCATCTCCATAAGCCCATGTCAACGTGTTTCTGATGAGCAGCATTCCCATGCAAGTAACAATGTGTAAAGGAAAAAAAAAAAAACCAACCAACCCACACAGCAAAGGCTCATTTGCTTAAGAACAAGAAAAAAAATCCAATGCATCACTTATGGAAAGAAGCAGAGAACAAATACTCTGTGTCCCTCTGTGCTGAAACCCAAACCCGTACTTTATCTGGAACAGAACATCTCCTGCATGCTCCCTGCACAGCCCACTAAAACGATTCCAGGATTGTGATCGTTTCCTGCTTTTGAGGGGTGGGTGTGTGTGTGTTTTATTTTAAAGTGCAGCTTTATTAAAAATACAAGGGGCTGAGAGCCCGAGGAACACCACCACCAGGACTGCAGCATTGTCTTGACAGCTACACACACACACTCCCCCTCCTCTCCGCAATCTGCCTGCTCTTTGACAAGCCATGCTTTTAATTAAATGTCTCCTAAGATCTGTTGAGAGGAAAGTGCATATGAATCCTTGCCAAAAAATAACTTCTAGTGCAAACAGCTTCTCCATCCCCCCCAAAAATACACTACAAGCCATTCACCTCTGCCAGGCTCCCTCTTAGAGCAGACCCCATCCTCCTCCACCACTACTTGGTGGCTCTTTCTCCCGCAGCCCTCCCTGCACCGATTAAAACACCCAAAGAAATCCTATGCCCACAGCTGGGAGAAGCATAGCACGCACGGTCGCTGCCTTTAAATTACAGAGGTCCCCCTATTATCTGCTACATCCCTCAACATCTCCCAACAACCGCATCCTCCCAGCCAGCCCTGGGAGGAAGACAAGCTGCCCTTGTCCAGGGGAACACTGCAGTATTCTGCAGTACGGCCGCACGCTGGAGGCAGGGCACCTCGAGCCCCGGGTTTTGGGGGAGGCATGACTGGCAGAACACAGCAACGCTTTTACACTATTTATTTCCACGAGCGAAGGGCAGGAGGCATCCGCTCATCCAAAGAAAACCCTGCAGAAGTGCCCTTGGCTGCCAAGGATAGATTGGGAACACCTCTCTCAAAGGGTCCCTTTGGCAGAAGGGGTCGGCGCAGCCCAAGATTTCTGATGGCCGGTAGAGAGGAGCGCCCTGGCAATTTGAGACCTTTGCATTCATGTACGGAAAGCAGCAAATACCACCTCCGTGAGAACACACAGCATGAAAATAATACCACATAACTGACTGAAAAGCAATTTTAATCCAGGCACGCATCAACTTTTGAGCATCCCCAGGCTGAGATTTTTTTTTTTTTTTGCTTCCATCGCACCCATCAGCATGGCACAGCAATTCCTACATTGCCCTTTCCAGCCCCACCCCACGGCTGACATGCACGGTGCCCATCTCCTCCACACAACGTTCCCGCCTCGCTGCATTTATTCTGCTAGTGATCTGACAGCCCAAAATAGAGAACAGGGGGGAGGAAAAAAAAAAAAAAAAAAAAAGATGGGTTTGGAAAA
>JAVJGI010000040.1:16680278-16707449 GCA_035590275.1 Ibycter americanus | reverse complement strand
GCCGGCCGCCCGCCCGCCCCGCCCCTCCGCGTCACCAGCGCGATCGCTGATTGGGCGCCGGCGCGGCCGGGGCGCGAGCGGAGCCCCCCTGAGCGCGCGCAGCCCGTGAGGCGATGTTCCCGCCGGGGCCGCGTCCCCATCCCCTCCTCAGCGCGAAGCACCGCCCGGACTGTGTAACGCTAGGATAAAGGGTCTGTTTCTACAGAAACTGTCAAAATTCAGCTATGTCTGCTGAAGAACATCTGCCTCAGCCCAGCGATTTAGGACATCTGAGCTGAAACTGCCCAAGCGAAGTTACAGGCAAAGGAAGATAAAACCCTGGCGTGGTACAGCCGACAGGGGCTGTTCATTCGCCCTGCCCCACGAATGCAAGGCAGTATTGTGGTGAAACTTTATTAAATTACTTACGAAAAAGTCTTTTGCCTTTAATTAGAAATCGTTTAACTTGCACAGTGAGCTCAGGGAGCTCAAGGACAGCCTTAATGAGCAGGTGGTGTTTGTCCTGAGCCCCCTGAACAAGCAAGACATGAGCAGGAACGTCCAGAGAGTAAATTGTGTGTACAGCTATGGCACGACGGTAACCACCACGCTCAGATATCTGACCAACATCCCTAGCATCTGTGAAGCTTACAGATAATGGGCATGCCTGCACTTAGCATAAATGTAAAAGTTTACATACACTAGGTGGTAAACAATTTTGGTTTTTCACCGAGTATGAAGGTGGGCAGGCTCCAGGACTGGGCCAGAAGCCTCACCTACGGGTGGACACACCGCATAGAAAAATTCCCAGTTACTGAGAGACTCCTGGTGCTGGCTGCAATGGGGCTTCCCAGCTGAAGTGTGGGCCTGGGTGATACTAAGGTGGTAATCGGTGATGGATCCTTTTCTTAGTCTCTGTAATGCTTTGCAGCAGTGATTCGATGCTTTGCTCCTGTTGCACTTCTATTATATTGTACATAATAACTAGTACTGTTTCCTTTCATCATATTGCACGCTATTTTCCATTATTATATTGTAATATAATAAACTGCATTTATTCTTATATTCGATTTGGAATTAATTTTTGCTTGGTATCCAGTCAATCAGCAAAACAGGTATGTAAGGGTGTTAAGAGTAAGTTATATAAAACATGGAGGTTTTAACAGTAACTTAGTTTTCACATTGACTGTGCCAAATTTTGCAAGACATCGTGGTCAAAACTACATACTTGTATACACACACGCGGGCTATGGCTCACATCCTGCAAACACCAATGCGGGTGCTTAACGTGAGGACACCAGGAGCACATGCTAAATGAACTGGGGGTCCCTGAGACTCTCCTTGCACTGACATTAAGTGGCTCATCTGTTTTGGGGAGTGGAAGTCTAAAGATCCTGTTGCTGCTAAGCCCTGGAGAGCCATGCTCCTGAGGAAACGGGCTGCGTTGCTGCTCGATTTACTAAGAACCAGATGTAGAACCATGAAGATCCAAGTATGGAAGAATAAGCCTTAGACTTTGAAGTGAAGGGAAGGGTGTCTGTCTGCATATCTACGTATACACACAGAGGCACATGCACCACTGTGACTGAGAGGGAAGTTTAGAAATTTGAGTTGTTAACATTAAAATTTATCCTACAAACTCTGCCTGAGAAGAGCCAATGTGTGCAACATCCTGTTTTACTTCATTTCCGCCAGTATCCAGGTACATGCACGTGATGTATTATGTTCTCCGTGTTAGTTAAGCACTGAAGGCAAAGGCTGGACAGGTGCCCTGTCTCCAGCAGGGCCGTGGCAGCACAGGCTGCTGCAGCAATTTCCCCTCTGCTTTTCCCCACTTCACTGCAGGGAGGAAACACCTGACCTAGGTCTGACCAAGTGATTCATTTCGTGGCTCTGTGTGACCCTCACTCCCAAAGGCAAGCTCAGCAAACGTCCCCAGCGGCTTGTGATAATGACACCTGCTCATCACATGCAGAGCTTCAGGTGCCGTCACATAGCCAGTGTGACAGCGTTCCCCTGGGACAAAGTCACATCCAGCAATTCGGCAGGGAAAGTTGGTGGCCTACTTTGCTTGCTTCAGCCGCCCTGTTTCTGGGATGATCCTTGTTTTAGCACAAGTGGTATTTTGGCTAACCTCCTTTCTGGGAATGAGAATTTCCAATGTAAAAGGTTGCAGAGTGCACAATGCATATGGGACAGGAAGGACAAAAATCTCCTTCTGTAGAGAAAAGGCTGTTTAAGGACTGTCTTAATGCTTTAGTTAATAAATCAGGGCTGTCTGCTCCGCAGCAAGCAACAAGTCTTCACACAGTGATGAAACATCATGCAGATACACAACAGAAAAACAAAGTAAGCGTTTCAAGCCTCAATAAATTATAACAAGTAAATTCAGCATACAGTGTAAGAGAATGGGATTTTACCTTGAAAATTTGAAAAGGAGAAACTGCGCGCATCACTGGTTGTGATGAGTAACCTGCTAAACCACCGTAACTCGAGTGTACCCAGACACAACCTAGGGAGACCTTATCAAAACTGTTCAGGTGGAATATTTTTCTCTCAGAAGGTGCTAGGCTGTGAAAAATGGATACATGGTGATTTCACCAAACTTTACATTCATAGGAGAAAAAATAAAAATGCAAACAAAAAAGTATTTGTTCTTTCCAGTATTTTTTATTTCAAAATCTATTTTGTTACATTTTCATTGTATGTATCACTTGGAATAATTATTGTCTTAATTCTATATTTTAAATTTTTTATTTCTTCATAGCATAACACAGCTAAAAATAAAGCAAGGGCATATAACCTAAAGGCATCAAAATAGGGTCTTGATAACTGTTTGGGGTTTGGGGTTTTTTGCATTGAAGGAGATTTCAGACTTTTAATTTTATTCTGCCTTTTAGTGAATTTTAATGATAGAATTTTCTGCAGAATGACAATTCAGCTTCAGCCAGCTGTAGGGTGAGAGTTAACATTTTTCTTTGAAGACCTGAGTCCAAATGGTTGTTTAACGTGCGAGTAAAAATTAGTTTGGTGATGTTGCGGTAACGTTGGGTTACCATCTGTCACATTATTTCTGGGATCTGCTTGATTGATTCCTAGCAAATCACTTCCTGCAAGCATTATTTGCAAAACTTTGTTCTGGGCAAAGGCTATTTCTGTGTTTGTGAGCCATCGTTACCGGGGAACATTTCATTACCAAGTGATGACATTCTGTAAAATATCCTGGTGCATGGGCAAATGCCAGCACCACTTCTTGACAGTGGTTGGCTGAGTGCACCTTACTCCGCAATCCCCAACAGATATCAACATTAAAATTTGTCAACGGCACAATAGTAGTCCATGTTCTGATGTCCTTCAACACATTGGGTGCTCTGCTGATGAAAAGCCTGTTCCCTGAAACCACGAGAAGGCTGATGGTTAAGAAAGAATTTCTCCAGAGATAAGTGGGCAGGTTGAGCAATAACTCAGTCACTTTGCCTGGTCTGGCTTGATCCTGCTTTTCCTCCCATGCTGAGCACCAAGGCACAAAGTACAGCAGCCAGAGTGAACCAGGGCACAAATCCGTGAGGGTCGGGAGTCCGCAGCATGTTCCCAGGTCTGCCAGCGGACTTGCCTTTTGACCAGGATGTATCCATTCACATTCCTGTGCCTTGCTTTCTCCTTCTATAAAATGAAAATCCCAGTTCTTAAAAGCATTCTGAGTGTTTTTGCACCCGGCATGACTGTGAAACGTCGCTGCAATCAGAACAAATACATACTCTGCCAATGTGCCATAAAACGTTTAACTGTGGTGCTTCTTTAGGTCCAGATCTTCAAAGATTTAAGCCCACTTATGAATGTGATAGCCCCGTGGAAGACTAGATTACACATGCACTTAAGTGTTATCAGATTGAAGTCATAGAACAACAATCACAAAAGGTACTTAATCGCCTTTAAATTACAGTGTTCCTAATTTAGCTAATGTTATTCCCCAAGGAAAAATTGCCTCATCTAGCATACAATCAAGAAAGAATCAAGGGCTGTTCCTTCAAGTGGTTGACAGTTGAAAAAGAGATATGGTTTAAAAAAAAAATAGGTTGCCAAAGGCTGAACTATTTAATTGAATTATCTCTTTAAGAAATTGATGCGAATTAATATTACAATACTCCATTATATTGCCACAGAATCTTTCATCCCCGAGCCTTCATATAATATACTAATAAACTTGAAAAACAAGTGTATACTTCTTTTTTTATGAATATGTCTTTTTTTATGAAACCAGTATTCTGACCCTGTTTGAGGTTTTCTAATAATGATTTATATTTTGAAGGACGATAGTGGTTTCCTCTTTATAGATTGAGCAAAAAAGAGCCTAAGAGCTTCCAGCAGACCGAGTCCCTGTCATGATTTCCTTCAGTCCTCAAGGTGCTCACCAGGTACAATCCTGCTCTGTCCATAAAAGCAGGTAAGCTCCCTTTACAATGTCTAATTGGATGGAGAGGTAAGATAGCAGGCAACATGGCCAGAAAGGTGACAAAAGGAATTGAAAAACAGAGCAAACCCAACAAAATCCATGTAAGCTAGCTGTCCCAACGGCATTACAAACATTAAACCCCTCCTTGTCACTAGTGAAAAATCTGTATATCTGAACAGCTTTAATTATTCACTGGTCATACATGGAGGTGGGGAGCCGGCAGGGAAGAATTCACTTTTCTTTGGGAGCAGTTGTTTACGGTTACTGGTTTCAGAACAATTCAGAAATAACAATGTTGTGGTTCTCTGGCTTTATTCAGGTTATTTTTATGTCCCAAATTGTTCTTAAATTACCAAGCAGCATTGCTGTAGTGGGGGTACCTCTGAAATTGTTTCTGCTTGCTGCTTGCTGGCAAAATAACAGCTGCTATTGCTTTACCAGGATTGATTTCCATAGAACAGCTCCATCTAAAGCCTACCTACAGGCAACAACTCTGCAGCAAAATATCAATGCGGTCTTATTTTCAGCTGTAAGCTTTTCTCAGAAGAAAAGAAAAATACATTTTCAGCGAAGTCCAACATGGGATGTCATTCATTCAGAGCACACGGAGAATGACATGCTTATTTTTAAGGGAGTAAATTAGTCCTCTACTTCCCCACTCCCCAACAAATAGGAAAAAAAAGTCCTTCCCCCAGCTGTCTCTGTGCAGAAGGCACAGAAGCTGAGAATCAGGGTTGGCGTGTTGTAGTAAGGGTTTTACAGATAGGCCACAATTTTCAGGAGTGGGAGTGTGGAGTGTTCTTGCTCACGTTTGCCATCTCAGGCGGGTGGATTCAGAAAAGGTTCTCAGGTCTATTATCTTCTTCCAAGCAACGCTCCTGCCTTTGCTCTTAAAACTCTTCCACGATGAACCTCAGTAAATGGCCAGTGGAGTTCCCATGACCGAGGTTGGTTACGTGAGGGCTTTCATCCTCTGCGAGCCCACCACAACACCGACAGCTACATTTCCACACTTGCCTCTCAGCCGTGGCCTCCTTCCTGCGCCATCCCATGTCACCAGCACCAGAGGTCAGGCAGCCGTATGATGGGTCACGCAGGGACCTCATATGGCTGAAAACCAAGCCTACAAAGAAAGATTAGATTATCCCAGAGGAGAACCCTGCCTTTTTGTGTTTCACAAAGAAGGGGCAGCCTGTATAACCATTCCCATGCTTATTCCCCAGGAGATACCTTCTCGTTTCTCATCTGCAGCCAGCACAGGTTTAAATGTTCAGAACTCTTGATCTGAACCCTCTTTCAAACTGGCTTCATTACCCGATATCAGGTTCTGGCATGGACACATTCACTCCACAAAAACAGGCCTCGCTTTCACATTTTAAAACTGTTTAGCTGATGCATCTTAAAGTCATGCAAAAATTCCTGAGTGCACCTGTGTAGACAAGCAGTAAGTGGGGAAAAAATAAGATCAGGTTATACTTGCAGTTACATACATGCTTAAACGCTCTGAGGAAATAAAGCCTATAATAGGTGTCACTTTTACAAATATCTCATGTTCCCTTCTTTAAAGCAACATCAACTTTGACTTCAGTATAATTACACATATATATCGAAGTTGCCTGTTGGGCTCTATCTTCAGCACGTACGTTAGTCCAAGCCTTTGTTGGCCATTTCTCCCTTTAGGTGTGATATAAAATGAATCTGAGTTCTTCTGTACTTCCCATCAAGCAACAACTTTTTGTAGGTCACTATTCCTGAAATCTCTGAGATCCGTATTTATCAGTACGCACAGAACTCAGTGTGTTGAACCACCTCAGGACATGGTCATGTGAAACATAATGCAACACTTTCTCCTATAAAAGAAAACATTATTTTTTGCCAGTCCATAAATCCAGCTTTTAAAACAAGCATTACATTCACAAAGAAATGGTTTAGAAAAAAAATAAAACAGATTTCAATGGGCAGACTTCCAACTCTGTGTAAGTGTGGAATAGTCAGGCTTATTTTTCTTTTCCCCTTTCTCTTTAGTTATGTCTAGTTTCTGAAATTCTGACAAAACCAACTTGAATGTTAATCCTCTTTTCCAGACACCTGGGATGTTGGTAAGGAGAAATTGTTAGGTAGAGGTTTCTGCTGTGAGTCCAAATTAAAGTTCTGCTGCAAACTTTGTGGCCAGAAAGCATTCTGGGGAGATCAGATCATGCCGAGAGCCTGCTAGTGTACAGTTTCTTCAAAAACAGAAACAGAAGAATTAGAAACAAGAGGAACCCTTCTGATGAAGCAAAGAAGATGGACAAAAAGAAAAATCTAGTCTACTGATCCAAATAATAGAGGCAGACTAGCACGTACTGGAATTTGGGACAAAAACCAAAGAGAGCTGACATGAGGACATACTGCAGGGAGGGACAAGCACAGCAATGAATGGTGCCATTGTGTGACTATTTTAATTAATTTTTGTAATGAAGCCAAAGCTCTAATTTACCACATCCCAAAAGTAAATAGAAAAGGTTACGACCTTAATTTCAGAGGTGGGGAAGGAAAAATCTAGTTGTTAAGTAGTCAGCTGTCATTCGTTATTGCAATTGGATAGATACACTTGGTGTGTTACTATGAATAGGCCAGATACAACAGTCAAAATAGTGGGTAATGACAGTTTCATTCCCCCTCCCCTTCATCTACTTTGCAAGTCTTTGATTAGTAACATTTTGTACCAGTTTTACCACGTGGACTGCAATACTCCCGACTCCACCAGACTCTGAGTAGACCTGTCTGGGCCACATAATAGCCTTTTTTTTTGCTCTTTGTAGGAGGCATATGTGTGCAGCTTCAGACGGATGCAAAACATACAGAGATTACAGGAGGTTCCTCCTGCCTCCTCGCTTTCTGGTAGCCCCGACTGAGTATATTCCTATACAGGAGCTTGTAATGGAAAGACAGTTTTTTGATGTAACATCTCTACAATCTGAAAAAGTGCAAAAGTCACACCTGGTTCTAACCACAGCCACTAAATAAATACAATTAAATGTGCATTGTATGCTGTTCAGAACACGCTTCGGTTTGCATCACTCAGGCTGTGCTAAACCATCCCTGCACTTAACTTACGGGGTCATTTCTATGGACCAAGGGAAAGATGCACGGACAGGTCTGAGTGTGGTGTGAACTCCTTATGTCTTATCAAATGCTGTACCTCTATATGTGCCCATACAAAAAGAGTACAATACTGTGCACTAGCTAAATTAAGTGCTTTCTACTCCGGATCTTTTTGTTCTTTGCCCTATAAAGCCAGTTTGAAGAGAAAGTTATCCAGCATCAGAACATGGAGGATTTAAGCAGAAATGTTCATACTAAAAAATGCTGTTCTAGCAAGTTCTGCTGCGACAGAAACAAAGGAGTCATCTGCATTAGGCTGACTAGTTCAGACAAAGCATACCAGTATTAGGGTGAATATTATTAGATTTACACCTATAATGTGGTAGCTATCATAAAAAATTACAAATAACAGATAGTTCCTGACCCCAAATCCTTGTGTTAATAGCTGCCCTCCTTTCTCAGCATATGCAGAAGCAGCTGCCTTTGTTCTAGAAACATGAACATGTCTTCTGGTGCTGTCCTCTTCTCAATATTCCCACTCAAAATCCCAAATTACAGGGCACTTCATCTATAGTATGTCTTTAAATCTTCAGTGGCAAGGCAAGTTGGTTAGCTGATTGGCGTCACAGTTTACCAGTTTAGGTCCTGAGCACAAAATTTGATGTATTCTTCTGTCAGGAATCAAGATCATCAGGAAAATTCACCTGGTGCTTTCAACAACTGAGAATAGACCTCATGAATGACTTTCTAAACTTCTGTCAGTACTGGGAAGTGAGAGATCTTCCCTCTTCTGTGGCTGTCAAATCAAGAGTGAACTGTCTTTTTTGAAGGACGTGTTTTAACAAATCACAAATTAGCACAAATCCTGATGCCCTGTGCTACCCGACGGGATGATCTGATGGTGCCTTTTGACTTTGAAGGCTATGGCTGTGTGAATCAACTTCTAAAGAAGACCCAGGGTTTAGCACAAATCTTGAGAGACAGCTGCCAGTCTTACTGATGCTCAGGGATGATATATAGGGAAAGTACTGATCCTTTTATGCTCTTGTCACAGTGGGTTGAGGCATAGCAGCAGGAGGGAGAAAGATCCTGTGATAAACGATCTGTGCATGCCCAGTGGGCAGCATGCTAGTCTCCAAAGCTGTATCTCTTCTGAGGACACTAAGATTGTCAGCAGAGGTAATATCTTTCATTAGGCCAAGCAGGATATTTGGAAAAAGTAGAGAAGTGTCTGGGTGCATGAGCTTTTCCTAAAACTCACGTGAAATGCAAAAAACTTCAAAGCTAAGTGAGGACATTTAATATATGAAAATTATTTCTGAGTAACATTTGACATTGCTCTCATGTGAGAAAGAAATGTCAGTTTTGAGGGGAGAGCTTCCACATCAGTTTTGGTTTTAGGGCTGAAAACATCCTCCCTGGATATTGGAGGACTTGGTTGACATCCACATTCTTTTGGCCTTTTGTACCCAAATCCCATGGCAATGTTGATTTCCCAGGCTGTGCTCTGGCATGGGTGAGCTGAGCCGATGGGCGCTGGTTCCAGCTGGTGGAGGCGGCAGCACAGGGTCCCCTCCTGCTGACACCGCTTGCAAGGGGGAGCAGATTTTATGCCCTTCAGTTGCAAAAGGAGCACTTGGCTCTACTGTCAAGGCTGGCCTTCAGCTCTGTAGATCTCAGTCATCTGCAAAAAATTGCTGCACGCTGACCTAGATACTCCATCAGCTCTGCTGCAGCGCTGGCTCGGTGATGAGGCTGCCGTTTCCCTGGTCTCTGCTCTGCCCTATATCCTGCCTTGGAGAAAAAAGAAAAAAAGAGGGACTAATTAACGTTAATCAGAATAGCATTTTCCTCCAATGATTTTTCTGGAAAACAGTTTCCCAGGGAAATCTGTTGCCTTAATCTTCCCCTACTGCTCCCCTTCCCTGCTGTCTCGTTACGTTGCTCTACCTCAGAAATCCTTCCGTATTTCAAAGATGCTGTCCTCCAGAGAAGAGAAACGTGCCACCTCCATTCCCTCCTTTCCTTGCACCTCCACCATGTGCTCCATAGTATGTCAACAGAGAGTGAGGAGGGCAGTTTATTAGATAAAAATGGAGGCCCACAGTGAGGGTAAGCCTGGAGCTCTGGCAGCGGTCATCTGAGATGTCCGCATTCCGCTCCGGCGATGTGCTGTTAACGGAGCACGCAGTCCAGCTTGAGAAGTACAGCTGACAACATGAAAGCGTCTTTGTAGCAGCTGATCTGTGCTAGATAGGAAATGAAAAAAAGCCAAAACCAAACCCTTAACTGCCTCTAAAATTTCACTAAAATCAAATTAGATTGGCAAATCTAATATTTCCTCTAAAAAAATGAACAACTGTAAAGGTACACCTGGGAATATCAGTAAAGGGGAATGCTCATCTTTGCAGTCTTGCTATAGAGGACTACAGGGGCAACACCAGCAGATGGTCCCAAAGGCAAACTTTCCCCTCCTTGTTTGCTTCATGCGACAGCATTAGGCCTTGAGCAGACACAGACAGCATCCTGCAGCATGATGAAGCGCAATACTGCACTGCCTGGCCTCCCTCAGCAGCTCACGGAAAAAAGCTGCCTGGACCAGAGACCCCTTGGTTGAACCTGGCATACTATGGACTGCCCTCCTTGCTGCTCTGGACCACGCAGAGCCACAGGCTTCGTTCTGTGCTCCTCCACACTGCTTTTGTGTATCCTTAAGTGAATCACTCAGACTAAAATGCTCAAACTCTGTTCCTTGGCTTTCCATCTCAAACTCTGTTCCTTGGCTTTCCATCTTCATTACAAGGCTACTGTGGCCTCAGATGGACCAGCCACCCCTGTGCACTGACCAGAGCTATGGTGGCATCTGTCTGGTGGGACAGAGGATGTGGTTTTGGCTTGGCGTTTGGTGAGATGGAGAGAAGAGTACCACCGGTCATTCAGCCAGATATGACAGGAGGAGAGGCCATTACCATCAGATTATCTTGCAGATTGTTCAGGTAAGTGGGAAGAAAATCCTGCAAGACAGAGCAATAAACATTGTCATTCACTCAGCAGGATTTGCAGGGCAAGGTGAATAATGCAGAAGCAAGGAGAAACAATGAGGCTTTATTTCAAGATATATAAAAATACAACACTGGAGCCTGATAATTTCTTAGAATTAAAAACAAAAATCCTGTAAACACCAGTGTCTTGAGGAAACTAAGGGATTCCTTGAATCCTCAAGACACCTTTTCCTAAAGAAGGGGAAGGCAAAAAAGGAGGTGAGGTCTGGCAGCCCTGCCCTGTGCTCTTTGGTTGATGATTTTCTTCTTGAGGTAATAAAAATAACAGTGTTTTCAGAAATGCTCCTGCTAAAGGAGTGACTGTGACAAGGGCTGGTCTGGGGAGATGTCAGCTCCATTTTCAGCTCATGCAACTTCTTTTTCCTCTCTTGCTAATCTCTGATTAAAAGGGATCTTTCTTTTACATCCACGGTCTTGCCAGGGCCAAATCCTCAACCCCACGGTGAAGTCTGAGTGACAAAGCTGAGTAGAAAAAGGGAGTGATGGGGAAGCTGGGTGGCAGCAGGACTGGGTTTTGAGGAGAGCTCCCTGAGGAACAAGTGTGTACAAGATGTTTTTCCACTCCATGAAGTCTTCAGAGCATTTCTGTGGTTAGGGACAGGGGCTGAACTTCATCAGAAGACAGGCAGCCTTGAAAGCCAATGCCTGGCTGACTTTTGCTAAGATTGTCAGGTGACAGAGGGCACAACACCCTAAAAGTTTGGTACTCTGCTACTCTGGGGAAGGCTTCGTCCTGCCCCATATCACATGGCTGCATTTCAACTGAGCAGAAACAAACTGAGCTGGAGCTTGCCCCAGGACAAACCATTCGGATCTTTTGTTTCTGTCTTTCCCACAAAAGGCTCCTGAAGCTGAGAACTGACTTGCTTTCCCCACCTCTCAGTGCACGTTGCAAAGCCCGTATTCTCCAGGCTACAAAGGCGGACAGCATGATGTGATTGGAGATACAGGTCTGGAGGCTGTGGGATGTTTTAAGCAGGCACATGTGATTTGACAGTGTAGACTATATCTGGGATTTTTTTTGAGGGAGAGCCTGTTATTAGAGGCTTTTGCATTCAAATTGTTGAATTAGAATATGTCACTGAAAAATGTAGCTGTTTTATTTTTGTATGAAAAAAATACAAAATACACTGCAGAGCACTGCAGTGGCACCTGTGGATTAAAAATCAGGTAATATGAGAAGCCAGTGAGCTAGTTTGTCTGTCACCTGCCAAGAGTTTTAACTTTCAGTTGAATTCAGCAACTTCGCTCTTGAAGGTACTGAGCTTTCCAAGTAATAAAGTAAATGCAAAGATGGCAAGCAGTGCATTTAAAATATTTATCAGGGCTAGTGCAATAAATACATTCCATTCCTCCATTTCTGTTTATGAATTTACTTAGATGCAGCTAGATGAAGTAATTTTACAAGAAGCACAGTATTATCCCTTTGCATTAATCATGCATTGATTGCCAATGCAATCCGAGATAGTGGTACTGAAGAACAAATAGGAAATATGCTTCCAGATTTTGTTACTTCTCTCCCACTGTGATCACTCGTTGGGCTTGCTTTCCTTCTCCATCGCACCCCTCCGTTGCAGGCAAGAAGCTGAGTGTGCCAAGAGAGAGCGGTGGTTTGCAATGCATCTGTGCCACGCTGTTGTATGGAAGCTGGTCCTCCTGCTCCCTCGTGGCCCATACACAGAGGGCACATTACATGCATGGCTGCTGCAGCATAAGCTCTTTGAAACACTATGTCAGCTTGTCTCGCTGGTGTCCCAGTAAAACAGAGCTTTTGGAGCATTAATTTTTCAAGATGTGGGTGGTTATTTATACCATTGCAGTCTATATAATGGCTGAGCCTTGTTCTGCTAGGTTGCTATTTTATTTCTTCAGGATTCAGTGCACTTTTATTGATGCTAGCGGCAAGTCTCCCACTTAGGATGCTGAGAGGAGGAATTGTCTATTGTGATAACAGCATATTGTATGTGAAATCTGATAATGAGGATTTTGTAGATATGGCACTGCATTCATTTAATTGATTTAATGTCTTTTCCATGCCTTCAATCTGGAGCAAGACCCTCTCAGCTAAACTTAGTCCTTGAAGCCAAAGCAGACTTTTATCAAATTATTTTCTGCAATGGCTGAAATAGAGAAGGGAAGAAGAAAGAGAGATGGTTTATATGCAGGGGGCTCCTGCATTTCCCAACTGACAGGAAAATTTCTGCCTTGAGAGACACTGAGGCTTTTATGTCCAGGTGGGAGCTGGGAGACAGGAGCAGGTGTCTCTCACGTTGGCAAGCCCTGCGAAAGCCTGTATCCACCTCTGAGTGGAAAGCTCAGCAGGCGTTCCTGCGGTCCACAAATTGTTGCCAGCTGTCAAAGTGAAATGGTTCAGCAGTGACTCTCCTGGGCTATGTTCTGGCCAAAATTCAATTGGATTACAAACCAATTGCTCCAGTCTGTCCCAGAAGCAGGAAACTACCACCATCAGCTGGCTGGTGGGGTCTGGTCTCAGTGACAGACAGTGCTGCTCCTCACCTGCTGCAATGTGTTTGCAGTAGCTTGTTGGGAGCAGTGGTTTTTCTTGCAGGTGTTACAAATGCCACTCTCCCTCCTTCCCCAGGCAGTGGGAATGATGATTTCCTAAAAAAAATTAAAAATTAGAAAACAAAAAAAAAAAAAAAAAAGGAGGAAGAGAGGACTGAAAGGTGTACTGCTGCAATCAGCTTTTCTCCAAGCAGTGATTTCCTGGCAAAACATCTGAAACTCCAGGCATCACATCCTCCCACAGCGCTACCACTCACGTATAACTGAAATAACATCTTTCACCAAAATAAGAAAATTGCTTTTATTTCGCATACAGCCTGGCTGTAGGTTGTCATTGATATGAAATCAAAGAGGCCTGGCCAATTCTGTAGGTAGCAGGACTAGTTAATGATAGTTTGTAATCAAAAACATTTGGGAAAAAAGAAAGAAGTTTCCTGTTTGGGGACTAAGTCAGCCTCTGATTATTTGTGATTAAAGACGAGACATTCCTAAGAAACAGATTGTCATACATACACCTTGTCATATTTCTTCCCTCTCCCTCTTCAGCACTGACTGCCTGTGACATGCTGAAGGACTTGGTGATGGATCTTAGTAGGATGCCTCAGCTAAAGCCCCACTTCAGCCCATTTGTAAGCTGGACCTTTAGCAGGACCCACTTGGAAGAAGTCGTCATCGCCTTTGCTTCACTTGTGGGTGCAAAGCAGTGAAGCCATCACATGTCAGTCTCGTCAACATTTTAAGACTAAGTATAAACGTGAATAAGAAAGCGGGATGCTGTTGAGGCACTTGGCTGATCCCCCTGAGCAAGAAGCAGTGGAGCATTACCAGGCTGAGCACTGGGCTGCCCATGGGCTCCTTTGCTCTGAAGGGATGAGACCTGTAAGAGCAAAAGGCAAGAAGGACAGGGAGCTGCGGACACCTGAGGATATAATCAGGAGCTTCTTCCCATGAAAGGGATGGGGGAGGGAACTTTGATTCCTCTCTCTCCCACACGCCTTCACTTCCCTTTCTTTTCCTTTCTATTTCTAGTCCCATGGGGAAAACATTGCTATTAAAGCAAAGCTCTAGGGGGCTAAAATACACATTGGGATTCTTTGGAGGAAAACTTGGCTCTGGTGAGGTCAACAGGAGTTTTGGAATCAACTTCAATGGATCCTGAATTTCACCTTGCTGTAATACTGTCCTGAAGTGTTTCCAGGACCGTACAATACATTGCCTGCTCGACGCTGATCTTTCTATCACAGCTGTATGGAGCCTGATATAGTCCTGTGAAATTCACCGTTCTTTTGTGATAAATCACATCCTTCTCTTAAGGGGTAATGACAAATAAATACCCCTTAATCATTCTGAGAATGGGATCAACAGTTTCATGTATCACTGGGCACCATGACCAGACCTTTGTAGTTTCAGTGGGAAACTGCTGAAAATCAAATGTTTCTGCACAGGTTGTTTATTACAGAGACAACTGGAATATTCCAGTGATCCAGATTTAGTTATTTTTGGTGTCCCTTTCCATAGGGAGCTGGCAACCTATTTAAATCCACGGGACCATGACTAGTGATTCAAGTTTTGCTCTGCTGGATTTGTGCTGTGTATATTTTGGAAACAATGTCTGCTCTGAGCAGCAGATAGAGTGATGCCACAGCCCACATCAGTGGGAAGCTCATGTGATTATTTATTTTTCCCTCTTTCATTTTCAGTGAAGGCTGTGCTCTGTTCTCCTTCTTTCTAAATCTTATTGCCAATATGGAATGCTTTAAAAATGCCATTAAGGAACGTGTTACCCAGTAGGATCTACCCTTCATTTATCTATGCTTTTTCCAACAAGCCGTGAAGCACTGAATCTACGGTATCATTCTGATGATTGGAAAAGCACAAGCATTTTCTGTTTGGTAAGTGTAAGTCCGGGGCTATTGACAACAGGGTCCTAATGCAATGTGCAGAGCCCACGTCTCCTTAAATGCACAGTGATTTTGACACGATTGGCCTGATTTTCCGAGGTACTCGAACATCTGAGGATCCCAAGCTGACGATCTTCAGCTCCTCAGCAAATGAGAGCAGACACTGGAGATTCAAAAGTTAGATCCAAAGAAAGAGCCACCCAAATCTGTGAAGTCATATGACTTTACCTTTTTCCTTATCCCCACTTTCCTTTCCCATTCCTGCGAGAATTCAGCCTGATTTCTTCACTTGCAATCTACCCTCTCCAAGGCACTTCTGGCACAATTATTTCACCATCCTCGAAGGGGCCTGGGATCAGGGAGTGCATCAGCAGCGGGAGGTGACTCAGCAGTGAGAAGCAGTTTTCAGTTACAAACCGGCCTCCCACAGCGACTGGGAGCAGGGAGTGATCAGCGTATGTGTGCAAACACGTTGGCTCGGCACGACGCAATGGCAGCCAGCCCTCGTGCAACATCTGCCTCGGCTCTCAGTCTCTCACGTATGCCCACGTAGCACCATCCTCTCAGCAGCCAGGCACCCGGAGTGGGTCTCCCCCTGCGGTTCCTTCCCAGCTGGCAGCAAAGGATCCCTTGCTTGCCTCTTCCCCATCTCACCGCTTGCCTGGCTCTGGTCTATGCCTCCCTGAAGACCTCTGCTGCTAGTAGGGGGGGTCAGCACTCTGGGAGGCCCCTGGCAGAAGATGGGACTGTAGTCTTTTATACATTGGATACTTTTATACACTAAGATGAGGTAATGATGTGAGGTTTCCCTCTACACTGCTTTGTCACCCCCAAACCCTGCCTCAGGCTGGTTTGGCTGCATCTTTTGGGACAAGACGGCAGCATGACTGGGAACACTGAGGGCTGAGCAGGAGCAGGATGCTCAGAGACATTCCCACTGCTGCCATGGACTTACCATGTGAGGCTATAAAGGCAGGTAACTTCTCTGTTCTCTGTATTTAAAGATTAAAAAAGCAACTCTGACCTACTGAGATTAAAATAACTTAAGAGCCTGGGCTGTGTCTTATTAACTGATTATTACCAGAAAAGGAAGAGAAAAAATAAGCTGGAAAAAACCTCTTTCACTTGCCTTGTTCTGCTGCCATCTAATTCCCATAACCTCTGCTTGCCTCCCTGGGCCCTTGTGTTGCACTTAGCACGAGCAAAAATCTCGGTTGTCCCACCAAAAGACAGAATCCTGGTCACGAGGAACCCTATCAGGTTGCTGTTGTTAAGAGAAAATTCCATTAGAAATATTGGTGAAAGATGGAGGAGGGGAATGATAAACCAAGGGCTAGCACCAAGCGTGTCCTGCAGGAATCACTAGAGCTGCTTTGGTGTCTTCAGCAGGAGTCAGACCGGGCACAGAACCTGGGCCATTTTGTAGACCTCAATCTTCTGCTCTTGTGAGCAGTGCTGAAGGAGGATGGCTTTAAAGTCCCTTTCAGATGGTTTTTGGCCAGGGAAATGTTTGCATCTGAGATGCTACAGATGGTTAGAATTATTTTTGCTAGCACAGTTTATTAAGAAACATCCTTTGTGATACAGTTGCTCGGTTCTTTGTTCTGCAAGTCATCATGTGAAAATAAACATTGCTCTGCAAATAGAGAAAGGCTGGTTAGTCTCTACTAAATTCCCGATGAGTAGCACCAAAGCTGTGGCCTCAAGAAGCTACAAAGGTTTTGTCAAATGGGGCTAAATGGGTCTAAAGCCTAAAGACTGGCCTCCTCTTCTGGAAGAAGCACCAATAGGACGTTGTATGCTTTAGCAGTCTGCTGTGTTCCTTCCAGTTGCTGTCTTGCTCCAAGCAGGTGATGTCCTCAGTTCAGCACCTGGAGTCTGTCTAGTTGACAAGGTAAGCAGAGCATTTCCAGATTGCTGGGGAGGGAAGAGATCCTAACTCGGCAGGTCCCGCTTCACCTCAGCACCACTCTGTGATCTCCCAGAGTTTGCTGATGGCAGCCCAAAGGAGGGTAAAGAACCAGAACTGTGTCCTGCCTCGTTTCCAGCTCGTGTCATGGCTTTTACTATAGACTTGCTGATTTTCATCACAGCTAATCCCTTCTCACGTGCTGCAGCTGCTTGGCCATGCTAGCCCTTTACTGCAAAGATGGTGACTGGTGGCGTAATATTTTCTGCTGCAAGAAACACAGGCCCTTGCCACTTGCATAAAGAAATTCCTACAGCATAAGTCTATTTGCTTGTCCTTTTCCTCTGTGTACATAACCTATAACTATTTTTATCTAGCTAGGCACAGACCTTTTATAGTTATCTCTGCTTATTTTGAAAAACCTTATATTTGGCACGTATCGTATTGGTCCCACTGATGCGTTGCTTTTCTTCCCTGTTCCCTTCATTCCTTGCCTCCTTCCCTCGGTGGATCCCAGCCCATGGTCTCCACCCAAACAGGCACAGGCTGATTTCAGTGTGTCTGCCCCACTCTGATTTAACCTAGACCCTTCCCCCAACTCCAAATTAATAAAACCTTCTCATAATAGGCAGGCACAGTGCTGATGGCTTATTTCCAGCTTTTAAACTTACAAACCTATTTATAGCTTGAAAGGCTTGAAAAGGGATCATTAAGAGAATACATTTGCAAATGTAGAACAAAGATCTGATTCTGAGATTTTCTTTACGCAATTACTTAGTGTAAATAATAACGTTTGACACCTGCTTTCCTCTCCCATAGAAATCTCAAAGCAGTTTACATCTATGAATTCACTAAGCCTCTCTCAGCCCAAGCGTGGTAGAGAAAGGAGCCATCCTTGAGGGTCTTAGACTCACGTTCAGATCTACTAATGTTATTTTTCTTTTAAATTCACTGACTTGCTCTTTGTCTGTGACCCCACTCACGCTCCTCCTCACTTCAGAGGCTGAAGCATGAGTGAATTAGACCTTCACAGATTCGAATTATATCAAAAGTACAGCACTACAGTGCTCAACGGTGACATTCAATGGAGACCCCGAGCTCCTCGCTTTATTCTGAAGCCATTAAGCATTATCGTTCATCTATAAAATATAGCACAGTTACACATGGATGCTGAGAGAGTATTTTTTTCCCTTTTTCTTCATTTTCCTTCACTATTAATGTGATGTGAACATCAGAGTGCAGGGCTCAGGAGCTCCATCCTAGTTCAGCTCTACAGTGACAACCCGAATACATTTTTTGTGCAAATTGTGTTTTGTTGTTTACCTTTGGTTCCAATGAAAAACTACAAACTTGCAGTTAGTGTCCGAAAACCAGTGCTAAATTGGAAAGTTCATGCATTACTCGTGGAAATGTGCTTCAAAACCAGAATTTCTCTTCTGGATTGTGTCTCCACTCAGAGAAATTGTGACTCGGTTAAAAATGACAAACCCCAAACAAGACTGAACCTGAGAATGCAGCCATGTGAGCTTATCAGGACTTTTTTATCCCCAGGTTCAGATTTCTTCCATTTCCCTGTCACCCTTCAGTTCTGAGTGCCACTTCGCTGCTGGTCATGAAAGCTGGGCTGTGATGTGTGCCAGTTTGCAGGTCCTTTCCATGGAGTCAGGCCAGTGTTACAAGGACGATCACGTTGACTTAACCAAGCAAAGCCACCCATCTGCACCTGATACAGCCCGACAGTTGGTGAAAGCACAGCAAGGCAAGATATTTCAAACACTAGGTACGTCCTCCTGTAACCATTTCTCACAACATATTTTCTTTAGACTTTAAGCCCATATTCTCCCGAAAAGTGTCTTTTGGTGGAAGGGTTGATTTGCTCTGAAAAGTTTCTTCTTGGCACGAATCGTGCTTTTCATTGAATCTTTACAGTGGGCCTTCACAAAGGTTTCAAAGTCCATTTTGTTTTCCCTGAGCAATCATCAATATGAAGAGCAGAAGCATCATTCTGAAGAGTGATGGCCACGCTTGGGCAGCACTGTTGAGTTCGGGACTCCTCTGTTACATAGATGCGCTCCCCTTGTACCCGGATAAAGCCTAAAAGACATACCTCAGTGAGATTTCCCCTAGAAAATAAGGCAAAAATAGCTTTATTTATGAAGCATGTCTTAAACCAAGTCAAAATATTAGGCCTCAGCTCTGAGAATTCAAGTGCATGTTGTTGTCTTAGGTACCTTCTGGGTGAGGAAGTATAATGTGATAAAATGGGGACACAGGAATTTTAGATAGTAAGTGGGGTAAAGGGTGGGGAGAGGAGCTAGAATCACAGTTCTTTAGGGCACCGTGGGGTATGACTTGGGGGTGAGACAAGAAATGTCTCTCTAGACATCAAAGTGCATGTCTAAACCTTGTCATGTCCCACAAAGGTTTTCTTCTACTCATGTACAGAGCTTGACCCGGTTGGTCTTCTCTTGGGTCATGTAATGAGCTGGATTAGAAACCCTCTTATACTTCTGCTCCTTTAGTCTATTTGTGCAGGGCACAATCACTTTGAAACCATGGCACAAAGGCTCACTGAGATTCTTTAAATTAATAGATTCTTCCTCGTTGTGTTCACTGGGCTGTGTTTACATGTCTTTGTCCACAGTATGTACATCACCCCTTTTTCTTCACCTGAAATATGCCTACACTTTGAGTATTCAGAGGTTCGTGATATCCTTCTGTGCCTCACCCTCCACCTTTGGCCCAGATACACCTCCTGTATACCTGAACAGAGACCTGTTGGCTCTGTGGAGGTGCCAGCTACTCTTTAGGGCATAAAAACAGTATGGCCCAGAACGGGGCCAAGTTGCTGATGAATAGCAGTTGTGGGTGCCGAGTTGCTGATGACTCTGGGGCCTGTTGGTGACTTCCCTGGCTACACCTGTACTAGTGAACTGGTGCCAGTGCCCGCCCTTTGGTCCTGAGGCCAGCTGGCATAGTCTGGCCATGTCATTACTTTTAGCTTCTCTTAGCTTCCAAACCAAGTTTGCAAACTTCCTACTGTTAGTATTCTCTGGTTCAGGCTAAGTCCTGAACCTTTGTTTAGGAGAGTGCTGCTTACCCTGGACCATAACCATCATACCCGAGACCACTCTAACATCTTCACAGTGCTGATGTTCCAGCGTCCGAGCCTGGTCTCCAGTACTGTTCATGTCAAACGAATGATGACTTGCTTTTTCATTTAGCAGTATCTTATTTCCAGACATGAAGAATTTTTCCCCTGCTTGGTTGGTGCTAATTTCTGTGAATCCCCTCATTGTCTCAGTTTTCAGTGCATGTGTCCCTTTAGCAGATCTGCAGCGACATTATATGCGTTGTCTTTGCTACAATTAAAAAGTGGCACCAGTCTTGTAGAGAGATAACAGAAATCTCTGGTTTAAAGTAATCATAAATCATAGTTCAGCACTTACCTGATGTATTTGCAGCAAGATAAACCAATCCCTGCTGAATTCCAGGCTCCACATCCAGCTGGTAGATGCATCCTATGCCTCAGGCTTCCCAAGGTTTGAAGAGCCTGGAGGAACAGGTCTAGCTCACTAGAGGTCATAAGGAAAATCTGAACGCGATGTGGAAACAGCTATTTCAAGTCACAAGCTAGCACAGCAGCCCCTGGAGCACATTTTTCTCAAATTTAATAGGTGATGGAGCCTTTACATCCTTTAAATTTTCTTCCCTCTGTAATAACACACAGGATCAACCTTAGTTTATATAGGCCAGGGTCGTAACTCCAATAACTCATGTAGGCCAGGGCCATAACTCTGATGGTAGTTAGAGAGCAAGTCTCAAGGGAAAAGAAGGAGCCGCATAGGGCAGAGGAATGCTAGTTCAATGGTCCAAAAGCCTTAATTGCATGTGTGTCCTTATATTACAATTCAAAGGTGAGTAAAACATCTTCCACGACAGTGATATACCTGAGAAAGCTGAAAGAAATTAACCCTGGGAAAGAAAAAGGGTGAATAAACAAGAGAGGGGTAGAAGAAAATGGGAATTTGTCTGTTGTTCATGGCAAAGTAGGGCCTTGTTAAGGAGGGGCTGATAGGGAAAAGGAGGCTGCTGGCCCCGGGCGAGGGGCAGGAGGGCCTTCAGAGGTTTCTTGCTCAAGAGAGTGCTGGAAGGGCAGTGCACTGGCAGCATGGGAAGAGCAATGGAAAAGAGCAAGGAAGGCCAGAATGCACCGTGTTTTCTGCGGAGAGCTGCTGCAAAGGGAAGTCCATGCCACCTTTGCTAACTCTAGCTTGGTATGTCCTCCACGTGAAGATGAGAAGTAGCATACATAGCTCTGGACACAAGAACACCCTCTGCACAGACTGTGGGTGGCTCTCCAGCATCCATGGGAACAGACATGCTCAAGGGCAAAGCAGGTCTCAGTAGGGACAGCTCTGGTGAGTCCTGGAGCAGACCCTAGCAGGTGCTTATCGTATTCAGGATGTGATTGTTCAATCTGCCTGTATTAACATTGGGCAAAAATTAAGGTAAGGCAATCACCCTCTTAATAACACAGGATTCACCAATCTCCCCCTTCACTAAAACAGCAATATTGTAAAACAACCTTTTTATTTTCTGCAATGCTTGGATCCTGGGGTCTTATTTTAGCTGTCACATCCAGTCTGCTAAGAGAGGCAGGTTCTGTATCTTAGTCTGTGGTATGATTTTCTGTTTGTTCTCTTGAATGACTTTGCCCAAAGGGGTGATAATAAAAAAATGTGAAAGCTGGTGTCAAAATAATTTTTGTGAGCCTGGAACATACATTTTTTTCATTATTCTTGACATTCTCTTTTATTTGTGTCTTTTCCCATCTCCACTTACACTCAGTATTAGAGAAAAGTAAAACACATAGTACAGATAATTCTGCTTTCAGATTTCTTGGCTAGCATTGACCCACTCTCGTGTAGATATGTGGGAGCTCTGCACAGCACATATGGTCTTTGTATTCCTGTGATTTATAAAGACACATAATTTTCCATTCACAAGTGCACAAGAGCATGGTCATGTGGAAGATCCTTTGACTCCTGCTATTGGGAGTTCTCCTGCTATTTAGCCAGAGCCAAATGCTACAGAAGCATGCCAGAAGCAATCTCATTCAGCAGCAAATTAAAAAAGATACAAAAGGAAACGTTCCATGTTGTCGTACACATTATCCAAAATAGATCTTATTAGGTCCTTCCATTTTGCTGGCCAAGTGGGGTGATGCTTCCAAGAGGAGGGGAGCTAACACAGTGCTTCATGCTTGTTATTCATTTGGGTGGGAAGCTGGGATCTGGAAGGGCTTTTAGGAACAGACCCTCCCTCCGTGATATTTAGAAGGATGTCAGGGATGTCTGGTGTTTGCCTGTTATGTGCTGCGGTGAACAGCAGAAAGGAAGAGGGCCCATGTTGCTGAAAGGCTGCTTAGATGTGCTGTTGGGCATGAACTGTCCCTGGCAACGTGGACTGTAACGAGGCACCAGGGTCAATGCTCCCGGTCTGTCTGCGTGGCTCTCGGAGACCCTTATCATGCAGGGAGTGGGAGCCAAATGGCAGCTAACTGGGGCTGGAAAGGATCAAGAGCAGATGACATTGTTTCAGCGCTAATCCCCAAATAAGGCTGTTTTAGGGAGAGAGCTCGTCTCGTGGTGATACCATATTAACACATAATTGCTGGCACAGCTGGCAAGGTGGTTTCTCCCCCTCTCAGACCTCCTTACCTCTTTCTAAATTGTTTCCACCCTACGCAAGGTTTTCTGTTTTAAAGCCCACTGTAAAAGACCTGGTCTGCTTGTAAAACACATTCACAGGTGTTTCATACGTTTAGCAAAAGCAGTGGCTGATTTTTGAACCAGTGCCACCATTTTGACATTGGTGTATGGGAGACAGCATCTCTGAACCTGTATGTCAAGGGTGACATCTCAGGGTCAGACATGATTTGGCTGGCACCACGGCTTTGTTCCTGGGCATGGCCGCCCCTCCCGAAGGCAGTGCTTACCCTGGTAAGCATTGGTGCTCTCAGTCTAGATAAAACATAAGCTGACATGCTTTCACTCTTTGTATTGACATTACAGCAACTCTTTAAACAACATATTAGGTGATGTACTGACACGGAGGACACAGCAGTCCAGCTCCCACATCAAGGACGATGAAAAAGCTGGGGTTACGACAGACGTGCCATGTGGGGTTATTTCAATCCACCTATGTCTTTAATATCCACAGCTGAAAAATGGTTAAAATGAAAACTATTGTTCACTCTGGGGTCCTTGGCAAACGATAGTGCCACAAAGCTTGTAAAGATAAATTGGATGCTACAATCAATTGGTCTTAGTGAGCTATTGAAGTCACTGCAAAAATAGGATTTGCCTCGTGGCTGAAACAAGGGACTGGGAATCTCCTGGCATTTGTTACAGTCTCCACCACGAATTTGAAATGGTGGCTTATGGCAGGGCTTTGTTTTTCTGCCTTGCTGTTCTCCTGCCTGAACTAAACAGTATTTCCCGCCTTGCAAAAATGCCTGTGCTGGGAGATTTGCAAGGTTACCCAGAGCCCAGCATGGTATGGCTGCAGCTGGAAATTCCAGGAACTGTTCGCTGCAAGGGCATGTGTTAAATAATTGTGCTTTTTTTTTTTTTTTTCATTGTGGCTGTTGCTGTTTGTCAGCAGCAGTGGGAACACAACGGCGAATGCATCACCACTGCCCTCTGATAATGGAGGAGTGGGCTGCAGGTTGAGTATGGGAGATTTATGAAGGTAGGGTGCACAAATGGTTTATACACGGAGATACACACATTTTCCTGGCATGAGTGATTCGCACAATGTGAACAGTTCAGAGAATTGCTTTGAGCAGACACACTTTGCAAATAACATTTGTTTTGTTTCAAAACAAACAGGGAGTGGTTGAAATGCACAAAGGTATTGGCAGTGCCACAGTGAGAAAATTATGAAGGCGCTCGCACGTGACATGTTGACTGAGTTCACATACCAGGATACCTTTGAAGCTTGGATTTGCGAAAGAATAGAAGAGAACTGGGTTTTCAGATCCTACAGATATTCAGTGGGTTTTGAGCGCCCAACTCCTTTCAGCATTTAAAATAACAAAAACTTGATATGAATTTAATATAAAAGTGGGCATTAAAGCGCTTTACTCAATTCAGGCCAATGATTCTTGGCTTGGGCTGGAGAGTCAAGGAGATGTCACAGAAAGTCAGGGGTTACTCGGTAGATGCAGTGTGGCAGTGGCCAAAGGCCTGGCTCCGGTCTGGCTCCCATGCCGGTGGGGCTGGCAGGAGTGGCCAGGAATAGATTACACCAGAGTAAAGGATCAGGTGTGCTCCAGAGAAGGATAAATCACCAACCTGTAATTACCCATAGGCAATCAGGCAAGGAGGGAAATTGTTTTCCAACTGCACAGAAAACCGTTTATTTTTAACATATTTCGGTTTGATTAGTTCCTTTCTCAATATACAGAATTTCCTTCATATTTGTTTCCAAATTCAGCCCTGTAGTTCACCAGACCATTACTCTCAGCAGGTAATTCTGATTAACAGAAAGTGCCATGAGGTCTCTTCAGGACACAAGGATGACTAATGCTGCAGCAAGTATCTCCAGCATAGATCAAGCAATGAGATTCAACCAAAGGACCTAGAAGCAGGTTCTGACCTCCTTTACACCAGCTGAAGTCTCACGTAACTCCAGTAGCTTCAAAATATTTATCTGTCTTGTTTTAGTATAAATAGTCCAAAATCTGAACTGACCTTCCTGCTGTATGCAGCAGCAATTATTTTATATGGGCAAGGGTGGATCCTACCACAGCTGGTTTTAGAATGATCACCATTTTTTACACCACTCTGGCAAATGAGGTCCAATTTGGGGTAACCTGGCCCACTTCGAGTTGTGCCTTACTATAAGATCAGCTTCTTATGCATTCAAAGTATGAGATTCTCCTAGGTGGGCTGCCATCCCACCTTGCTCTTGGTATAGTGATACACAAATAGGACCTGGTCCATCCCCTGCTGGCACACAGGTGGAGGGACCAGTAACTGGGGTGATTGGATTGAATGGCCTAAATTCTGCCCTTCGTCACCACTTAACCAAAATGGTGACTTGGATGAAGGAGAAAGGAGAGAAGAGCAACTGCGGGGAAGACTTAATAAGTAAATTCAGGTAATTTCATTATATAAGTTAGGGTTTACTATTGTTATTATATATTGGACTGGACACACACTACTCAGATCCCTCACTACTGCAGTCTGTAAATGTCACGAGCTATCCTGGCACATTAGAGGGGGACACCACAAGGGATATTGCTGCATTATTTTATAGAACTAAACTGATCTTTTCTCTTTTTGTCTGATATTGTCTGCAGAAAGACTTTGGCCATCCCTGGGTTTTATATTATCTGCAGAATGAATCTCATTTTCCACCTCAGGCTTTACATGGCAGGATGTGATTGTCAGACACTGCTCTACTTGCTCTGTGCACGCTCTGACAGCGCTGACATGTTTATTATGATTAATAAACATTATTATTCATAGCACAGAGACAGCTAGAGAGTCTAATGATACAGTAGGGCCCTGTTACTCTAGGCCTGGTAGAAACTCATAGGAAGAAGCAGTAATTTAAATAGACAAAGAATGTTATTACTGTTTCACAGGTGAGACCCAGAGAGGTTTGAGAATTCGTCCCATGCCTCACAGGAAGCTTTGCAGAATCAGAAGCTGAACTTACATCCCCCGAGCTCCAACCTCTAATTTTAGTGAGATGGAAATGCAGGAGGAAACCCACTTGCATATCACCAAGTGCATCACAGGATATACACTCATTCTCTCAGCCCCACCGAGCTGAAGCACTTCTGGGGTTTTTTTGGTTTTGTGTTTCCTTTCCATGGTGATTATTTCTCCTTTTGTTTTTTGACTTGCATCTTGTGAGTTGTTGTATGGAGAAAATACTCATCCAAAAAAAACAGAGCCCGGTTTTAATCTGGAAATCAAACACTATTTCTTTTTCTTCCTTTTTTCCTTTCCCCTTTTTTATATCAAAGCAGTACCGGATTGGGCCCTACATGGAGAAACCCAAGTTTCATTTGGACTAACATTTGATTGCCTTTACTGCACCTTATACCAGTTCACTTTCACAAAGGCTCGTGTGGAGCTTTTTGACACCTCTTTACTGCTAGATTTCCTTGTCCTGCTGGCAGCAGGGTTAAGCTTGTCCTGTACAGGACATTTGGCATGAGCCCATAAAAATAGCTCAGTATGTTCTGTCTAGTTGACTTGAAACATGAAGTGATGTCTCCATGATCTCTACCTCAACAACTCAGCTGAAAGTCAAATCCTTCTTGAAAACTTAGCTCAGTCCTCTTGTTCCTAAGAAATTTGCTGAACACTGTGTCCTGCTTGGGCAGCAGCTTGAAAACTGCTTCTGTATTCTGGGCTATGCCTGACCATGACTGTGCTGTCCTGTTTTTCCTCATCTACCCCTGCTTCAACTTATATTTTCACCCCCGTCAGTGCAGGTGGTTTTGTTTTCTGGTATCCATAGAATCATAGAATCATTTAAGTTGGAAAAGATCTTTAAGATCATCAAGTCCAACTGTTAACCCAGGACTGCCAAGTCCATCACTTAACTACGCCCCTAAACACCGCATCTGTCCATTTTTTAAACACTTCCAGGGATGGTGAATCCACCAGCTGCCTGGGCAGCCTGTTCCAAGGCTTGACCACCCTTGCAGTGAAGAAATTTTTACCAATATCCAATCTAAACCTCCCCTGACACAACTTGAGGCCGCTTCCTCTTCTCTTGTCACTTGTTATCTGGGAGAAGAAGCCGACCCCCACCTGGCTACAGCCCCCTGTCAGGGAGTTGCAGAGAGCAACAAGGTCCCCCCTCAGCCTCCTCCTCTCCAGGCTAAACAGCCCCAGTTCCCTCAGCCGCTCCTCATCAGACTTGCACTCCAGAGCCTTCCCCAGCTCCGTTGCCTGTCTCTGGACACGCTCCAGCACCTCTATGTCCCTTGAAGTGAGGGGCCCAAAACTGAAGATATCTGAGGTGCGGCCTCACCAGTGCCAAGTATGGGGGAACAGTCACCATTCTGGCCCTGCTGGCCACACATTTTGGATACAAGCCAGGATGTTGTTGGCCCTCTTGGGCCAACATGTTCAGCTCATGCTCAGCTGGCTCATGTTCAGCTGGCCATCAACCAGCACCCCCAGGTCCTTTTCCCCCAGGCAGCTTCCCAGCCACTCTGCC
>JAVJGI010000040.1:16653623-16678985 GCA_035590275.1 Ibycter americanus | reverse complement strand
CACATGGGGACGGCCTGCTCCTGCGCCTTTAAGATTTCCTTCTTGAAGAATGTCCAGCCTGCATGGACCCCTTGTCCTTTCAGGAATGCAGGCCCTTCAGCTGTTAGAGAACTCCTAGCTGCGAGTACCCCTATGGTATGAGTACTATCAGAAACCAACTTCCTATTATAATTTGGGTGCAGAAGGAGGTGGTGAAGGGTTGTCTCTGCATCAGCATTTGCTATCCTCTTTCTCTTAGCTGCTGTGCTTCATTTCATGGCACTCTCAGCCAAATGGGTGCAATTATAACCTTGCCAGTCTACAGGATCATGTGGATCCTGTCCCAAATACCACTAAGCTACAGCCTCTTCAAAAACTTTGGCAGACCTGTGGACCAGATGGGGACATCCCAGGCATTCAGCACGTAACTTGGGACTGTTTCTGGTGTTATTCTATGTGTGGGATTTCCACAGATGGAGAGAAGTCATCCCCTCTTCTTCCAGAGAGGCAGCAGTTTTAGGATACCCAATGCAAGCATCATCTCCCACATCTGCTCAGAGGAAGAAGGAACCTTTCTCTGGAGTAACAGCCTTTACGGATAGCGGGTGCTGTGGATTAGTAAGACAGGTGGGCTTGTGATCACAGAGGCTTTTCTTCAGCAGGGGAACAGGTTAACAGAGCCCACAAAGAGCATCTTCTGCTGCAATGGCAGAGGGAGCTTGGTGGGTGGAATAGCAATGCCCATGCTGAAGCTGGCCAGCCTTACACCACTCATCTCCTACAGAAAGCTAAACCAACAGGCGAACAGGCAATGACTGGAGATATAACAACATGCAGTTATTAATGTTTCCACACTAAAAGCCTATGCTACCTACTCCCTCTGGAGAGACAACCCTTTAGTACAGAGAGGTGGCTTTCCAGTTCTGCTGCTCCAGCTCATGTATCACTTGATGTGGATGCCTTTTAGAGGCTATAAATACATAGATGCCAAGACACTGGCAAATTTGGCCAAGGACATTGAATTCTGGGTCATTTTGCTTCATGGAGTACTGCAAACCAGTACAGCAAAGTGCTTTCCATGTTATGATGTTAATTTTTGCAATGGAGGTAAATTGAAGCAGACTTTTCCTTGGAGGAAAGAGAGCAGATGGCAAAATCTCAAGGCATGCAGCAATTTGAGTAAAAAGGCGGCATCATGAATGACTGGATGTGAAGGCAAAGACCAGACATAATTCAGTCTGCTCTCTCCTATTCCCTTTATTTAAGGACAACAGCTGACTGCCTTTCCGCTGTGTTTCAAAGGGCTGCTTCACATGGCATGTTTAAACTCCAGGCATCTGCTCCTTCCAAAACACTGAAGAGCCGTGGTGCTTCATATCACCATTTACAGCTGTGAATTTCAGGGGCGCTAAGCACCCGACCCCAAAAGGCTTCCAGGTGGATATTCAAGTGTGGAGACGTGTGATGCCTTGAAGACAAGGGACTTTTTCTTTTCTTTGGAGAATGAGACTGTTTAACTCTTCCTGTTCAGTGCTGAGCATATCAACCATCCATGGATTTAATCATAGATACCAAGTAGTGGGAGAGTATAATGGCTGTGGAGAAGCACGTTCATTAACATTGTTGAAAGCCTTCGAGCCTGCTCATCTGGCCACTGAGGACCTGCTTCATGGAAAGGCTGACCTTCTTCCTTCATCTTCCATCTCTCTTGGGCATGATAGACTCACCTCCTCCTGAGTGTGAGAGAGGTAGCTCTTTGTGTACCATCCACTGAGTACACACAACGAAGGCAACTCCTGTGCCATTTCCCCTCCAGTGTCTTCATGAATATAGGTCCTGAGAGAATGGAAGGAAAAACTGAGATATATCTAATTGTAGCCTCAGCTTACAAAGACTGTGTTGTTTGCATTTACCTTGACAACAGTTGCATTGCAGTTCACTTATCTTTGTGGTTTTGCTTTCTCTGTGCTTTGGCATTTTAAACCAACAGCTGATGTCGAAACAGAGTTGGGCTTTACTGAATTTTCCACTTTTGATGGCAATCTTGTCAGACCTCTCAAACCACAAAGACGTATGGGTGGTGAGGGAGTGCTCTGAACGGCCAGACACCGCAGGGAGTGGCGCTGACTGTTCGGCATGTCTCACCCTGAGTCACTGCTGCACCACGGATGGGGAAACAGTGCTTAGCAAGGTGCCATGTTTTGAACGAAACAGAAAAAAGTGCCTTGGATTCACGGATATTAGAACTTTTGGGGAGAAAACATTGCTATTTTAAAATAAAAAATAATAAAAGAAAGAGCTCCGCTGGATCAAGAAATCCTGTGGGGAGCAAGACTGAAACATCACCTGGTGTCAGATCCCTTAAAACACTAAATGAGGAGTTTACCAATTAGCAGTGTATGTGAACAGCTCTCTGACCTAAGTTCACTTTACTCAGCACACATTATCTGATGGCTTGGAAGTGAGAGGGAAGTTGTTGTCCCCAGGAGGCAGAGGGTCACTGTGATCTAATGTCTGCATTTGCAAAACCAAGACTTGTTACTCATCCCTTAAACATCTATTTTAAATAGTATTATTTTTAAAAGTAGCCATGAGACAGACTTGGGAAGCAATTCCCTATAAAAAAACATTGGTTCAAAGATTAGTATCCAGTAGCCTTTTCACAGTGTAAATATATTCTGTGCATTTCAGATTTCCCCTGCAGTAAATAATGGATTAAGTCATGAAAATCACATTATAATGAGAATGACATGATGCTTTAATGAGACCAGAGCTAGGAAAACTAAGCCAATTTTCCGTTCTCCTCAGAAATTGGGCTAAGGTTTATCATTAACATATCATGACCAGCTTTAATTAAGTAATTAATGACAGTAGCAAGATAATAGCAAGGTGCTTGGCAGTGTTATTCTAGCTGGTGTATAGACACATCACAAAAATCTAAGCTTTGTCTAGGAAAGTTTACAGCTCAAGAGAGAAGAGTAGACTAGAAGGTCCACAGTTACCAATCTCAGGTGTGCCCTAACTACAGACTGATGACAAGGTGGACTCTGCCTGACTCTTCCTTACCCTTTCTGTTGAAACTGAACCCTAGATGAAGAAAGACCAAGAAAAAGGTCTCTCACTGGTAAGTAGCTGCTGACATTCCCCCTAGGAGAAGCAAGCCCAGAGCTCTGTTCCTCACTCCTAGTGCTATTTATAAATTTCATACCATGAAGCAGGACCAAAGAAGTCCATGGGGCAAGGATCAGCCATCATTCCTCATTCCCCACCCCAGAAGAGCCCAAACATGCCACAGAGGCAGGATCTCTTTTGCTTGCCTTCTGTTGCAGATGCAAAACCTCCTTTTTGCACAACAGCCCAGCTGCAATTAGGGATGTGAAGGGTGGAGAGCATTTCCTTCTCTCATGGACGTCCAGCAAACCTGTGAAGATGCTCATGTGGAAAGAGCAGCAGTGGTTTTGAAATTTCTCAGGCTGAGGGTGTGAAAGCCAAGTCTTACCATTTCTGGGCTAGTGCTTGAACTAGCCAGTTTTTATTCAAAAAGAATGAATTACCTGTTCCGGTTGTGTTCAGGAAGAAAAAAAAAGCTAGCTGGTAATCTCTTCCCAAGGGGAGGATTATAGTTACGTATGGGAGTGTTCTGCAAATCCCCAGTCTGGATGATTGCCCTTGCTACTTTCTGATCGTGTGCCCAGGGGTTGCCAAGGTGTGCAGTAACCTTCCACTCTTTTCCACTCTCCAGCTTCCACAGGAAGAAGATGTGGGTGCACAGGCTGGAAGTCATGACCCATCCCAGTGAGGTCCTGGCTTGATTTTATGGAGGACTATAAAGTGAATTGTGGATCTTCAGTATTCTGCAGCCAGGCAGACCCAAGGTACAAGCTGACACCTGATTTGGGCTTACAGGTAAATACCTAAGTCCAAGAGAAAGGCAGAGTTTTCAAGATTGACTTCTTCACATTTCAGACACATTTCAGACTGTCTTAGCAATGTCCTGCTCAGCACCCTCCATGTCATGGGCCCCATTCTGGAATGCCAGCTCTCATTGTGTCAGTGCCGTAGGTGCCTTAGCTCATGTAATGCTAAGGGCCTTCCAGCTGCCATTCTGTAGCCTGTCTTTCACTTGCAGCTTTGTACACGTTCTTCCAAGCCATCACAGGAATGTTTTCCAGAGCTTCTAGGACAGTTGTTTTCCTGTTATCAGTTGTTTTCCCAAGTTGTTCTCATGCTGTTATTCTCATGGCCTTGAGCCTGCAAACCCTGATACTGCTGTTAAGGTGGTTTCTCAAAGGAAGCAATTGCCACCAGGGTGAGACTCATACCTACCTTTTCCCTTTCCCTTGGTGGTAGCTTTCAATGAGGTGACCTACCAATACACAAAAATTAACAACCAGCTGGCATGCAACACCCACCCTGATCAAAGTGTGCTCCCAATGAGCAGGAAAAAAGTACAAATACCCTCCAAACAGTTTCTGATGAAGACTGTGTAGTTATTACGGCATATTATAATGGTGGGACCCTGCTATACTGGAGAGGACACCCAGCTGCAGGACCCCATCACCCATCTTTCCAGCTGGTCACTCGGACAATTTTCCCTTTCCCTTCTCTCTCTCTTTCTTTCAACACTCGTGCCTTGTTGTCACTAGTAGCTGGTAACAGCAAGCGCTGTTTGATAAGACAAATGGCAAACATGGTGCCCTAACTCAGGATGTGGTTATGACTATATCTGAGAAAACTAACTCATACATGTAGGCATTTGTCTTTGCAGTTCATCGTTCTTTCAACCAGATGATTCAGAAACGTACTGAGCACTTTCCAGGAAAGGACTTGTGAGATGTTCAGCCCAAATTAAGATCAGGTCTTTAAAAGAATCTTTGTCCCCCTATTTATTTTAAAAAAGACGATCAGCATTGCCAGTTTTACAGTGATGGCTTCTGTTAAGATTTCATGATGTTACAGAAATGTGGACCTACTTCCTTGATGCAAATAATGATGTCAGTTCATGAGTGATGAATTTTTTTAATCGCCTTTATCTTTAGACCCAGTAATTAAGACTCAGAAAGGGACTGTACAAATATGCTTGCATGCAAAAGATGATGCTCTGCGTGGAGTAACTGATTATATTAGCAGCTTCAATTCTGGCTGAAGAGTTCCTTAGTCCTGCCAAAACTCAGGAGCCAATCCAACTAAGAAAGATATGATTTCTTTGTATCTTTTCCAACTGCTGTTGGAGATTCGCTTCAGCCAGAGCCCTAACCAGCACAAACCCAGACAAAGCACTGGGAACACATGGAGATAGAGGAGGCTCAAACAGAAAAGTTTAACTTCCCAGCATCATGGAAGACATCTGCGAGATGTTTATTAGCCATGATGATACATCAGATAAAAGTAAAGATGACTAACAAGCCTTTCACTTGAAATTGTGGCTAAGTGTCTCGTAACCAGTAATACTCAACTGCCTCTAGGCAAAACCCTCCATCAGTCCCAAAGAGCAGACAGTGCAGTGAATGAGTAAACTGAAGCTGGGACACAGCGATTTCTCAAATCACTTGCCATTGCTGATTTCGACCCCTGGTGCTTTGAGCTCAAGTAGACAGCTAGCAGTGCCCTTGCTCCAGATCGTTATTGGCTCGACGACACCGAACATAACTCACCCATTACACATTGTCTAGGGTTCAGCTGTCATGGCTGTAAACAGTGAAATAAGGTGAGATAAGAGATTACCCAGATTACTGGCAGCTGTAGAAGCTGCAGAGCAACCTTGGCAAGGCTGCTTTTGCTATCTGGAAGAAAGCTGAGTAGAGAGGAAAACAAGGCTCTGCCCATACTGGGGGCATGGTCCTTGGCATCCTGCTAGGAGAGCTTGACACAGGCTGTCATCACCCAAGATTTATGTCAAGCCACCCTTTCAGCTCAGCAAGGCTCTGTACAGGCTTAAGGCATCTCCCCATGCACGTTTTCCAATGGCACAGCCCTGTTAAAGGTTCAGGCATGCAACGGAGTTGCTAAAGCCTAAGGAGGCACCACATGGCATCGGGGACCCTCTGCTTCATCATATGCTTACCCTGAGCTGGCAGCAAAAAAGGTTTACACTAACACACTCCACAGCTCCTACCTGCAATAGGCTAACCCTCGTTAGAAAGCGGCTGGGGTCATTTCAGAATGTGAGCCCAGTGGATGCTCAGAGAGGTGGTGGATGCCCACACGTTAGCTGAGCCATGGTAACTGTTCACATACGCGCTCTCACACCTTTGCAAGTAACAAGGAAAGCGCGTTCATCTTACCCTCTTCCACTGAGGCTTAACATAATGTGTTTTACCTCATGGCTGCCGTAGGCAAAGTCTATGAATCAGTCAGCTATTCCAGCACAGCTGACATGTAAGAACTCAGCCATGTGTCTCAGCCCTCTGGGCTAACTATTGTCACAGTGTCCTTCCTCCTGCATTTATCTTGGCTTGTTTATGACCCTGTGTCGCTGGGTCACATCAGATTTACTTTGTGCTTTCCCTTAGCACGGAGCAGGTTCCCATTTCATTTTTGCTATGTAGATTTCACTTTTCTGGGCTGCTGTGGTTTAGACTCTTCTCCCTCCATGCAGGGGGGTGGTTCTCTGAGCTTCAGAAGTATTTTCTATGGTTTTACTTAAACCCCCCATTGCCGAGCCTTTTTATTTGTATTCAGACATGTTCCTCTATTGCTCTCCCTGCGAGTAATAAAGCTCTCTTCATAAGCAAGCAAACAAACAAACAAAAAAGTAGCTTAGCACCAAAAGCTGTTTAAAACAGATGAAGTTCAAAGCCTTACATAAAAAGTGGGGCTGATTTTTGCAGTCCTCATTGTACTCAGTGGAGCATTTTGTCATTATAACTTTGGACTATAGCAAAAGAACTGTCCAATAAAAGGCTGCCATAAATTGACCTTTTGTTGCAAATTCTGCCATTCAAGCATAAAGCAGCAAGAAAGGCTACATAAGCTGTGTTAAATGTAGGTCACTGTACATCCGCTCTTACCACGGCTGGTCCTGGCAGCGTGTTACTGACTGGGTTTCTTGGTTTGAGCAGCAATACACACGCAGGCAAGATGGTGAACTTGCTACACAGCTTCGTAGGGTGTAGAAAGGCCAGAGCAGTGTCAGGGGTGATTTAGAGCCTTGTTCCTAGCTAGGGCAGGACAGCTGTGGACCATCTATAAAGCCACTGAGAAATAGGGCATCCTGGTGGCAGGAATGGTGTTTCTGCAGAGAGCCTGGTGTCTGGCACTGCCACCCCTTAGGTAGGTCCTAGGACTGCAGAAGTGACACCAGGTGGGAAGCTCTACTGGTAATACTACAGCTCTAGATGCAGGTCTGTGTTGGCTGGCCTTGCTGAGCCTCTCCCCACTGCGCTCCTGTCCAGAGCTATGACAATGCTACCTGTGTGGGCTCCCTACCATGGCAGTGGTCCTCTTCTTCCAGCTCAGGGTATCTTCCCTGTCACCAGCAAAGTGCTTGCTCTGTTATGCTCTGGTGGGTACAAGGTAGAGGGAAATAGAAGGGCGTGAAGAAATGACTTGCACTGGCTCTCATCTCTTCCAGTCTCATCTTTTTAGGCTTCACCATTGCATAAAGTCACCCAGTCTACTGTAATGTTAGCTTGCTTTCAGCTGGAGAGCAGAGTGAAAGAAATTTTTCCCTCCTGCACAACTGCCTGAACTGTCACTGATTCTTCACTGCTCTTCCTCCAAAACATTCAAATGGTCTCAGTCTCTGCAGCTCCAGGACAGCCCAAGTGAAAGTAACAGAGGTGGCTTAACTCACCCTGTCCCCTTCCAGGGCTGCATACTATGGGTGATGCTTGTTAGAGGATCCCTGGTATTTTTTCAGCATTATCAACATGACTAAAGAGAAAGAAAATTGAATCCAAGCCTCCAAGAGTCAACAGGATCTTTCTCCGTTATCTCCAGTGGGATGACTACAGACATTACCTCAGAAAACCACCATGCTCCAAGAAAATGCTTAAGTGTACAAAGTTCTAAAATGTCCTTCTGAATAGGAGTGAACAAAGCTCGGGGTCAGATGTTTCCTTGACTCAGACCCTAACCAGCATAATACAGATAATAAAAACTGAGTCATAGGAACTCCTCAAGAAAACAATTATAATATCCATGTTTCCCCTGACTGCCCAAGCTTACCTGACTCAGCTGCACTGACTGGCCCAAAACGAGACTGGATTCAAGATCCAGGCTCCTCCTGCAGACCCTGGCAGGTGATGGAGAGCAAGAGCATTTGCCAGAAGGGGCAATCCCAGGGCCAGTTCTGCCTTGTCTTCAGCTCAAGGGTTTCCTATTAAATCTTTTACTCAGCAGCAGGGAGGAGTCTTCATTTACTCTCCTTGACATAAAATGACATGACAGACTGAAGAAGAGAAATTGTTTTCTTTGTATCTCCATTACAGATTTACACAATGAAATAATACGCAGCCTTTGATCTTGTTCTGCATCATCTTCGCAGCTGATTGAAAAATAAGGTATAGGATGTGTAGATTCAAAGACATTCAAAGTAACAGACTAGCTAGACCTTATGATTTGTGCTGAATTATTTACTGCACAATAAATTACTTATCTGTTTTAGTAGACAATCTGTCCACCCATCCCCTTCCGTGGGCTGCTGTTCAAAAAGGCTTAAACACTGTCAGAGGAGAGAAGCAGCAATGGAAGCAAGCCAGATGCTCACGCCTAGTTACCAGAGGAAGGAACAAAAAATTATAGCACTGGATAGACATTGGGCAGGAAGGTTCTTCCCAGTATTTCTCTGCCAGTTTTGAGTAGTCCCAAATGGAAGCACAGTTCCTTATACTAAATAAACACACACGGCTAGGCAGAATGGGTGGCCCAAGAGCTAGAACACCACACCTTGGTGAGGGACACCGTAAGGCAACCAAACCCAGGTCCGACTGGTTTATCTGACATACAAGGTGCTGCATTTAATTCTACTAGTTTTGAAGGATTTGCACCAAAATACATTAAGCACACTTCTAGATATTATATGCTAAAAGGTCTGTGGCCTGTATTGCACAGAAGACTCAAACCTAAACATAGCCTGATTAAAAAAAAATGCTCTGCGTATGAACACCAAACTTTTTAACTCCCCCCTGAAACAAGCATCACAGAATTTCTGTTATCTCTGTAAGCCTGATTTGCTGAAGAGTTTATGCAGTCAAACTATCTGTGTGTTCACACGTGTATATATGTACAGATGTGCGCATCCCAAAGACTCACAGAACAGTTGAGCCTGGAAGGCATCTTTGGGGACCATCTGGTCCAACTCCTGGTCAAAGCAGGGGCAATGAGAACAGCTTACTCAGGGCTGCATCCAGTCAGGTCTTAAATATATCCAAGGATGGAGACTCCACAACCTCCCTGGACAACCTGTTCCAGTGTTTGACCACTGAACAGAAAGAAGTTATTTCTTATGTTCACACAGAATTTCCTATATTTCTGTTTATGCCCATTGCCTCTCTGGTGGTGTCACTGGGCACCACCACTGAGAAGCATCTGGCCCATCTTCCTTAGTCCCCCCTTCCCCTCCAGTCAGGTATCTATACACATTGATAAGGTCCCCTGCAGCCTTCTCTTCTCCAGGCTGAATAACCCCAGCTCCCAGCCTCTGCTTGTGTGACCCTTAATCATCCCTGTGGCATTTTGCTGGACTCGTTCCAGCATGTCCGTGTCTCTCTTGTACTGGGGAGCCCAGCTCTGGACACAGCACTTCAGATCTGTCTCAGAAGGGCTGAGCAGAGGGGAAGGATCACCTCCCTTGACCTGCTGGCAACACTCTGCCTAATGCAGCCCAGGAGGCTGTTGGTCACCTTTGTCACAAGGGCACATTGCTGGCTCATGTCTCACTCCTCCCAGTTTTTCATCATCTGCAAACACGCTGAGGGTGCATTTGGCCCCATTATTCAGGTCACTAGTGAAGAGATTAAGCAGTACTGGCCCTACTATCAACCCCCAGGGTACCTCAGCGGTGACTGGCCTCCAGCTGGACTTTGAGCTATTGAGAACCCTCTGAGCTCAGCAATTCAGCCAATTTTCAGTCCTCACTGTCCACTTACCTAGTCTGTACTTCAACATTTTGTGTTGAGGATGTTGTGAGAGACAATGCCAACAGCCTTGCTAAAGTCAAGATAAACATCCACTGCTCTCCTCTCATCCACTGAGCCAGTCACCTCATTGTAGAAAGTTTTTGGGTTGGTCAAGCGTGATTAGACTCTTGTAAATTCATGCTGACTGCTCCCAATCACTTGGGATTATTTGCTCCATCAATTTCCTAGGGATCACGGTGAGGCTGACCACCCTGTAATTCCTCAGATTCTCCTTCTAGCCCATGTGGAAGACAGGAGTAGCATTAACTTTCTACCAGGCCTCAGGAATTTCCCCAAGTTACCACAACCTTTAAAAGATAACTGAGAGCGACATTGACCAGCTCCCTCAGCACTCTTGGATGCATACCATCAAGTTCCATGGACCTGTATATGTCTAGTCTGGCTAAATGTTCCTTAAATTAATCCCCATACATCAAGGGGAAGTCTTCCTTGCTCCAGATTTTCCCAGTGGTTTCAGCAACCTGGGATTCCTGTAGGCAAATCTTACCAGTGAAAAACAAGGGAAAGAAGGCACCGAGTACTCTGAACTTTTCCATGTCCTTTGTCACCAGTTTCCCTGCCCCATTCTTGTCTCATCATCATTGCAACCAAGGCTACCCGTGACCTTCACACTGCTGACCAGTTCTTCCTCGTTGGTAAGTGTCAGGTAGAGAAGAGCGCTTCCTTTTGCTGGCTCCTCCATCACCTGCATCAGGAAGTGGATTATCATCCATGCACACCAGAAACAGCCTTGATTGCTTGTGCCCTGCTGTGTTGTCCATCCAGCAGATATCAGGGTGGTTCAAGAACCAGGACCTGCAAACATAAGGCTTCTTCCAGTTGTCCGGTGCTTCTTCCCAATCAGGTGATCCATAGCAGACACCCACCACCGTTGTTTGCATTGGTCTGCCCTTTAATCCTGACCCATAAGCTCTCAGCTGGCTCATCAACTCTCCCTAGACAAAGCTACATGCACTCCCACTCTTTCACAAGAAGTTCTCACACCCGCACAACTTCTGAATATTCTAGTCGATTTCAAAGAAATATCTATTGCAAGCATGTGAAGTTCCTACTAAATTTTTCATGGAAACATATCTGCATAGTTGGGGAGGGGGATGGATGGATGGATGGACAGACACACGACAGGACTGTGGGATGCAGGAGCTACTCAACCCTTCTTAGACACTGGAAATCCAGTTATAGGACCCAAATAAATGGGGACCCAAATAAAGGGGAAAGTCAGACTATGTTATTTCTACTGTGCACAGAGCAGGTTTGTGTCTTTTATAGAAGCATTGTGAGGATTTGGACTTTCTAAAATAGTAAAAATCTGAATGTTATTCTCAGGAGAAAGGAACAGATACATCATAGGACATCCCAAGGGAACTGAAGAAAAAACGTGAGGTATTCCTTACAAAGCAGGAGTCCAGATCATAAAGTTTTTCTCCAGTCCTATCATTGCCTGTACTTTCCACAAAAATTTTACCTGAGCTACAGCTCCTTAAAAATAAGGTATATACCTAAGGATTTTGTACTATTAGAGAGAATATGAAATATCATTCATTGGGTCATACACACATGGGGCTCCCGTTTATAAGTATCTTATCAGCACTGGAAGCTCCTAGTAATATCAATCATTTTTATAGTTTTCATAGAATGGTTTGGGCTGGAAGGGACCTGAAAGATCACCTAGTTCCAACCCCCCTGCCATGGGCAGGGACACCTTCCACTAGACCAGGCTGCTCAAAGCTCCATCCAGCCTGGCCTTGAACACTGCCAGGGACGGGGCATCCACAACTTCTCCAGGCAACCTGGTCCAGTGCCTCACCACCCTCACAGTAAAAAATTTCTTCCTAATATCTCATCTAAATCCACCCTCTTTCAGCTTAAAGCCGTTTCCCCTTGTCCTCTCACTACACGCCCTTGTGAGAAGTCCCTCTCCAGCTTTCTTGTAGGCCCCCTTTAAGTACCAGAAGGCTGCTATAAGGTCTTCCTGGAGCCTTCTCTTCTCCAGGCTGAACATCTGCAAGTCTCTCAGCCTTTCCTCACAGGAGAGGTGCTCCAGCCCTCCGATCATATTTGTGCCCCGCGCCTTTGGACTCACTCCAACACTTCCATGTTCTTCTTATGTTGGGGGCCCCAGAGCTGAACAGAGCACCACAAAAGCTATTACCACTTATCTGTTCTTTACTGAAGGCCAGTGACATGCTTATACCAAGCTTATAGAGAAGAACGAAATAAAACCCCCTAAGACTCCAAATGTAAAGAAACGGCTCCCACCAGCTGTTTCAGAGCCCCTCGTCTCTCAGATTTACACAAGAGGAAGAGGGAATGAATCCAGTCACTGGCTGAAGTTACAAACTGGCCTTCAAATCCTGAAGAATTATTCTGCTGGCTGTTGTTGACAATATGTTTATTAGTTTCCTGGTGTAAACAGCCATATGTTCTGTGAAAAGAAAATTGGATTTAAATCAGAGTTCCCAAGCTTGCTTGTGAACACGAACTTCTTGGAATTGTTTTAAAGCTTATCACCATTTGCCTGCTTTCTAAATAAGCAGGAATGAGGAACAAAAACATCAGTTGTTACCTCAGGCAGGTATCATCTCCTTCAACACAGCTACTCTAGTGCCAAAGTCCGACCCCAGTTCGGGCTTGCTGCAGGTTGGTCATGGAAGGAGCGCTCTGCATCAGTGTCCTGCTGAGCAGAGCTCAGTGCTGCTCCCAGCACAGCGGGAGCAGCCCTCACCCCAGGGAACGATGGCACAGCTGGCCCCGTGCTAAGGAATTAGAAGCTCCTCTTTTGAAAGGGTTCTTTGTTTCCATAAATCACGGGTAAAACTCTTAAAAGTGCAAATCTTCTTTCTCAAAAGTGACAGGAAGCCCTTGAGCTCGAGTCTCCAATGCAAATGCAGCCGAGTTACCTGATCACAGGGATCCATAGGATCCAACATGCCCAAATACTTCTGAAAATTTGAGCCAAGAGCTTGAGTTTCACCAATATGAAATGGAATAAGGACTCCAAAGTGCTATTTTTTTAGTGTACTTAGCTGTCTTAATATGGCATTGTGAAACACATCGGTAGGGCCAAAGCACCCCTTGTAATTACACAGCTAAGAACATTTGTTTGTGTCTGGTCTTTGCTGGTTTTGAAAAGTTTACCCCAAACCTATAGCTACTTGTCCACCTGTCCAAAAGCCCAACCATTCTTGAAAAAGATCTGCTGTCAGTTACACCCTGCACACCATCTTGATACCAACATACGTGGTGGCTAGATGCTTCCACCAGGTCAGAAGGGCGCTTTGCTAGGAATTTGTGTGAAATAACGTCGCACAGAGGCAGTCCTGCATAACTGTGCGGTCTCTCCCCTCTCCATTACTATGTGACCAGCATTAGATATCATTCCAGGCAGAAACGAGAGTGTGCCAGATGGAGGCTGAAAAACAGCCTTCTAGGCTCTTGTAAATCTGTCTTGTAAAGGCAAGTTGGTGTCCCAAAAGGCTTTTATATTACCTGCAAGGGGACCACTCCAGAATTAATGTCAGGAGATTTGTGTCACCGTGAACGGTCCTCCTTAGAAGATATTCTGCAGCTCTCAATCATTTGTAATGTATTATTGTCATGACAGTCACAGGACATCTTAAGCACAGATGTCCTTTCTATTCTTACTGCCAACATTCAGGATGCCACTTTATCATGTGCTTCTATAAACCTGGTTTAGAGAAAAGCTTTCTCTCGCATACAAACATTTCAAGTATTAAACTTGTCTCGAGTAGAATACTGCATTTTGTCCTCCGAAGAGTTCTGATGAAACCCTAAAGTAATCCAAAAGCAGTGAATATAAGAACAGAAGGTTTTTTTACTTAGTTATAAATACAAACAAACAAAAAAAAATAGGAGAAAACCCATGGAATATTTTCATGCACTCGCATCTGCCCACACTCCTTCCATATAAAAGACTGTAGAATTAAATTCAAAAGTGTTATAAAAGAAATTTCATCTGCAGACCTGAAGCTGACCTGGCCTTTGTGGGGTTTTTTACTAAATCAGAGGTGGTGTTTTTCTTGTTGCCATGTGCGTGGGCCAGCAGAAGCTCACGGTGGCTGCACGCTGTCCTTCCACAGTGACGTGCTGGAGATCATTCTGTGTGAATGCCTTATGTTAGCATTACTGCAAATGACACAATGTGCAAGTACAGATGTCAGGTGAGAAATTCACTGTTACGATAAAAATCAGTACAAAGCCTGTAGCTGGCCAGCATATCAGGAAACCTCTGCAGACTTATGCAATCCTGTTTGTTCCAGTTACATCAATCAAAAGTGCCCTGGCTCAGGAAAAATAAAGCAACTACAAACAATTATTTTCAAATAACAAAACTCCTGAAATATAATTAAAGAAACACTGAACTCTGCTTTATTCCCATATAAAAAAACATTCCATACATATCAGGGATTCATCAGAATTCCCCTTCCTCTGTCTTGCCGCCTTGTAAAATTTACTTTTAATAACTGTCAGCTTCCTGCACCACAAAGCTCTCTCTTCTGTTTTGCTGTTATTCACTGGGGCAAAATAAAAGGCTAAGGCAAGAAGACAAGGCAGGTGTGTTTATCCTGGGTCAGGGCAAAAGGAATTTGCACTCCAGCAGGAGTGGAAACACAAGCAAGGAGCTAATGGGTTGTTTCCAGCCTTTGCCTGCTGCGGTGGGAGGTCTCCTAGAGGGGCTTGCTAAAAGACACCAGGCAAAACTGCACCTCCACCTGCACCTCCTACTCCCACATGCTGCCCACCGTGATGGCTGATCTTGGAGGGAATGTGATTATCCTCTTCCTATTGCAGGAAGCCCCAAACTTGCAGAGAGCAGAGGGGTGGGAGGCATCTTCAATACTGCAATTTCCCCCTGAGAAACCATCCCGCTTCTCTCACAATCTGAAACCTTATCATTACAATTAGGGAGTAAGCACCAGGGACAGGTTTCAATGTCTTTTATCCCGCCGGTGTCTCCCAACTGGAAGGTTGGAAATAACACAATCCAGTGCAGATGTTGTAGGGCAGCTCCCTCTTACTGCAGCGCTCTTCTGATGAGGCCAGAAACCCTCATTGCACCACAAATGGAAATACCCTTATGGAAGAGTATGATGGCACTGCACAGAGGTGACGGACCAAGTTTTGGGAAGCATTGAGCTCACTGCAAAGGCAGATAGATCTTGGGGAGAGATTTTTCAATTGTTTAAATCCCATCGATTTCCATGGCAGTTAGGTGTTAGTCACCTTTCAAAAATCTCACTAAGCACCACTCCCTCATACCCTGGCTTTTAGCTAGCAATGGACAGTGCCTATAAAACCACGTTTTCTGTGTGTGTGAGAAGAGGGTTGAGACAATTACTTTGCTGAGAAAGTACAAGGAGAAATGAAGCTTAAGAAACTGAAGCGAAAAGAATTATACTTTGAACCTACCATGTAGAATTCTATATAAAACATATAAAAATCCTGACAATACAGTGGTCAGGCAACTAGCATTTTTTTTCCCTTTTCTATAGAACTCTTGTACAATTTCATCTAACACCCAGCAGAATTCTATTTCCCAAACCCAGCTCTCTATTTCTTCAACACACACACACTGTGTCAGTACAGTATCAAGCTATTCCTGCTGCAGAATGATGGGAAGATACATCTTTCCTACACACGTAGTGTCATAGTGACCTGGAGCATTGACTACAGACCCACACACTATTACGCCGGGAGCTGCACAGAGTAGAACGAACTGGAGAGCAACCCGGGAGGGCCCTTGCAGGGAGAGAGTCAGAGCACATAGTGCTTTTATGATTGCTTTGCAGTTAGGTTGAGAGTGACCTCTTTCCAGCCCTGGAAGGATGAGGAAAAAAAAAAAAAAGCAGCGGAGAGACTTGCTTCACATCCTTTCTCCATGATACTGACTACCCAGTGGTAGTTGCCCTTCTCTAAAGACAGTTTTCCCAAGGTAAGCACATTTCTGTAAGCCAGTGTAAGCACATAAACACCTACCATGCATGCAAATCAAGTATCCTCCTCAGTCTTTAAATGTGTGACCAGTTAGAGCATTCGTGCTAATTCCTGGTTACAAACATAACCTTAAATTACGAACAAAATACTGTGAAGGAATGCCTGCATAGATAATAGACAAATAGTAAAAACACATGAGAAAGAGCTGTTTTTCCAAAATAAATCCAGTAGCTGGTCTTCAATTACAAACATGGTCCAATAGTTCATTACACCACTTCGAAGCTCATTGCTTGACCTATTTATAGACCATATATAAGCTTATTTAAAACCGTTCCAGCATAAATGCTGGCATTTCTGAACACATTTTGAACACCCAGTCTCCTCACCAGAAGATGTTTTCACTGGCTAAGGATATTCTTACACATGGATTTACTTTTTTTTGGCTGGGGGGAACATCCACAGAAAGTTTTCTGTATATATTGCAGAGTGCTACAAAACTGAAAACCAGCATCCTGCCAAAGCGAACACCTGGAAAACAGTGTTCTCAGTGTATATACTCCTCAAGAAAGTGGGAGCTCTGGGCTCATACCCTCTAAGGTTTCCATTAGGCTAAAGGAGAGGATCTTCCTCCTCTTCCCCAAATCACGCTGCTGCCCAGGTACATTAGATGTAGATTTGAGCATATTTGATTTCCTGTCAATACCTCTGGGAACGAACAGGAGCACTGACCTGAGCTCCCGGGCAACTTAATGCCTCCATTTTCAACCATCAATTGATTTTAAGGTTCACTTAACTTTTGAGGGCACGCGAAGAGCCTGAATAAAGACTCAAATTAAGTGTCTCGAGTCACGACCAGGTGCAATTTAAGTCTAGTGTAGCTCTACGTATTCAACAGCAGCAGGTCAAATGCTGATTGCCAAATGCTTGTAATAAATTTTTCACAAACATCAAGGAGAGATTTGGTAGAAAATATTTAATAAAAATATAAAAAAAACCCAAAACAACAAAAAAGTGCAGAAAAATGTAATCTACTCATGAACAACTTAAAAGTAATAAAATTACTCTGTAAAAAATTTGACAGAAGCCTTTGCTTGAATTACGCCACAGATGCCCTCAAATGCCTGATTTTTTCCCCAGCTAGAGCAAAACACTCCCTTTAATACCAGAAGACAAGGGGGTGCTGTGTCGATAGAATTGAGCTGTACTTTCATGAAAAAAAGCCTGCAGGGGCAAGCAGAGCAATTCAAAGGTTTTTGGCTTTTTTTCCCTGCCCAGCTCTAGGCTGGTGGGCTCAAAGGAACACGCAGCAGCCACTGAACTGGAGCCACACGAGTTGCCCTCCCCTGAAAGCCAGAATACAGAGGGCTTCTGCCTTCCAGAGAAGCTCCAGGCACTTCTTCCTGTTTCTCCCATGTCACCGGGAAGTCCTGTGCGATCCTTTTTCCCTGTCCCCTTTGTGAGACAGGAAAGCCCTGAAGAAACCCAAGTCCCAACCTCCTGACTATAAAACACGGACCGAGGCAGCCAGCACCCCTGAGTAGGTGTATGCGTGACAGGCGAAGGCAGCTCGGAGATAGGGGCGGAGAGGACTGGGACAAAGGCGAGGTGAGTAGGCTGCCAGCAGCAAGACTGGGCAAGCCCAGCTGCAGCAAGGGTATGAAGTTCAAACAGGGTGATGCACAGCAAGGTGCAGGTTCTGGCCTCCCGTACACACTGCGTGGTGGCACCAGGAAAGCATAAAGCCTCCTGAGACACAGCAGAGAGAGAAAAACCAAGTCAGGAACATGGCCTGTGAGCAAATACCTTCTAAAGGTTAGTGCTTTGACAAGGAGAAGCTGATCTGGCAATGGGGTGGTTGACGTGGAACAGAGTGGACTCAAAATCTTTTTTTTATACCTTGCTAGAAAAGTATCAGTTAAACTACAGACCATGTCTCAGATTCCTCTTTCCAGGCATTATCATTTATAGACATTTAAAAAAAAACACCCTGAAGTTCCATCACATTATCTATTAGGCTGTAAGCAAGCACAGAGAGGGGGATCTGTTATTTCCCTGCCTGCACAAGGCTCCTCTGTGATCAGAAGTATTAACTCAAACTGTCTAAATCATCACTGACTCTCCAAACAACATCTCTCCTTCCATTAGAGGAGTTAACTAGCCAAATGGCAACACCCCTAAATCCATTAATATAGAGCAAGCTTTTCTGGGGGTGCCTTGGCCCTCAAAAGCTCTTTTGCCAATTTAGACACTAAAAAAAGAGACAAATCTGCATAACCAAAACTGCCCAGGCAATGGTAACAGGGTTATCTCTTTCCCTGCCTCCCGTCTGTGCTGACCAGCAGTGGTACACCCCTACCAGACAGACAGCACAGCCCACTCCTGCTCAGCACACATGTGCCACCCTGCAGCATTATGCTTTTAGATCCCAAGCAGTAAGGCCACAGGTAGGTCCTTCCCACTTCATACCCCATGCAGCAAGGCAACTGCTGGTCCACGTTGGTTTTTCTCTTTATTGTCTGCATTTTCAGAAGTTTGCAGAGCTAAAATATACTCAATTGCTTAACCCAGGCCATCATCTGGAACACAATCAGGATTAAGAAATCTGCGTTTTGTGTATTTCTGAACAAAGTGCCTTCAGGTATCTTGAAGTAATACACTCATTTTCAGCTCTGTGTCAGCAACAACTTTGTCTCACCCCCTTCATTTTTTATTTTTTTTAATATGAAATGCATTCAAACAGAACCCAAATCTTTCCAAAGCTAACAAGGAAAAGATTTCTTCCTCTGATTCAAGTGGAGTTAGCCAGGTTGTGACGAAGAACTGCATGCCGAGACCTGTACGATGCCAGCAACGAACACGTATTAAGATGAGAGGAGTCATTGTAAAACTCTGGGCAAAGGGGTTGGGCCCATCTCTCTACAACCTGATGTGTACCTCATTATTTCAACAGCAGACAAATAGCAAGACCAGATTGTTTACAAGAGTGTGGAGGTACCTCCTGACAGTATTTTGTTTCTTCTGTAGTTAATGACAGAACAGGTGATTATGAAAAGTAATTGAAGTACTTCTTCCCAGATTGGATGATTCATAACTCCTTGTTGATGCCATTGTCTCCAAACCAAAGGTTGTTGAGGGTGGTGAGAGGAAGAACAAGGAAGAAAAGAGAAGATATGTAGTAGTAACACAGCGCACTGGCAGCAATCTCTCTGCGATCCTGAGCCACCCCTACATGCACTCCTTAAGTTGCACGTACAAATGAGCATGCAGTTCAACACACAGGTAGGAACAGGAGTAAAACATTTAAAAAAAAAGTACAAAAGCGATGCCTACATGGAAGGCAGAAAGTTACGTGCAAGCAATAGTCTAGACGTTGGGTCATGTACTTAAAGCCCATTCATAATTTCTCACATTAGACCATCACTTGGTCCACCCCAAAATGAGTAAGTCTGAGTAAAGCTCAGAAAAGTCTTTGTCAGAGCACAGGGACAGAGAAAGGCACAGGTTAACATGTGCTACATCCTCACCTGCCTTAGTCAGAATAACTAGAACAAAGCCAGTGCAGCTGTGCCAGTTCACACCAGCTTAAGCTATGACCTGTTTAAACATTTTTGGATGGAGTCCAGTGATAGAGTCTAGACATTGTTATTCAGAAATAACTTGATCTTCATCTTTTGCTTTTGTACAGAAAGGAAGAGGAAATGTATGTCACAAAGCAACGTTTCACTCAGAACAGCAGGGAAAGACAGGATGGTAACCCAATTAAAGGCAGATCAGAAATCTTTCAAAGCCGTTTATAAAGAAACATAAACTATCTCCATCCATCGGTGACTGAATGAAAAGAGATTGCATGGAGCAAGGAATCAGGTGATCGGCCTTGCAAAATCTTCTTCGCCTCAGAGAACAAAATTCAAGAGCCCATTTCATCAGCCTTGCCCCTTCGGTCACTGCTGCAATCTTCTGCTTTTATCTTCCTCAGTTCCTGATCTGGCAGACCCAGCACCCAAGAAAACAAGTCTTGCTACTGTCTGCTATCTCATGTTTGCAAGGGAAAAATCTAAGGAGTTTGCAAGGTCTTCTGTGTTTAGGGGCTATGTCAAACAGCACTGGGGTTTTTTTGCCCCTAGTTGCTTACTAGAAAGAATGTCTGAAGCAAAATACCTTCTCTAGTTCTAATATTTTGTATCTTTCTGGTCTTCATTGCCTCTAGGTCTCCTGGTCATAAAGTTTTATTTTTAGCTTACTTCTCTTTATGTAACTTCCACGGAAGAATTCGGCATGCTCCTTCCACACGAATATCTGCATTAAGAGCAGGGAGATGAGGGATTCTTTGAAAGGAACATCTGTGAAGTCTTTGTCCTACAGCTTCCCGAAGGCCCTGACATTCTGTCTCTTCCTTTGCTTCTACATCAGCTTCTTGTCTCCTCATATGCAGCTTTTAAGTATATTTTTAGATAGTCGAACAATTCAAACAGTTTGCCTGGAGCCAACATTTAAACTTAGACCTATATTTTCAGAAAAATAGATTTAAAGTTAGAATAGTTATTTAGAAGTTTCAAAAAGGTCGATCCCCTGCTGACATTTTTACATACCTTATTTTTGTAGCTGCTTACATTTCAGATGAAAAAATGTATATGTTATAAAGAAACATATCATCTGTTTCAAGAGAAGGAAAAAGAGGTCACTAAATTCTATCATAAAATGGCAGACTTATTTGCCTATACTTCTCAGGGTAAGTTCAGTGCAACTGCTTTAGTACCACCCAGACTACAATTTGATGAGATGCTAAAGTCTGTGCTCAAGGTCCTAGCACTGCATCTCAAACATCATGCACACATGACAAGCACTAGTTCAATAAAGCCCTCTCAGTTTGCTAGTTCTCTCTTATCAAAAACATTTTTTTAGATTAATGCGGCAGGGGTAACCAGTATGCTGCATTGCACACTATCTGTTCTCCCGTGGCTGGCCAAAACCAGCACAAACCTCATCTTTGGAGCCTTTGTGAGTCGGACAGAAGTACACTAGTAGCCTGCACACTAGTCTCATCCAACAGGGCACAGGTTCTACTTGCCAGTGGGGAACCACAGCCTTAGAAGACACATTGAGATGAAAACCAAAGGATCCCAGCAGCTATCAGAATGGATACAATGTTTGGAAATTCAGGAGGAAAAATGCTAAAACACAGCCCTTCATCTCATGGGTGTGTCCCACCTCAGATTGCAGGATTTGTTGGAAGACAGCAGTTGAGCTTGACACACAGATCAGTTCTCCTTTAAGAGAAACTCCAGTTGCTTCCACCACAGCCTGTCTTCCAGTTCCAGGGAACCCAATTTCCCAACCTTACTCAGGTATCTGTTGAGAAATTGTCTCCATTGGCAATATGAAGACACTACAGAGAGATGAAGGATGGGGAACTCCAATGGATTTTGCCTGGAAAAGAAGACTGGTTCCAAGGACCTCACCCCTTCCTTGATGGACAAACCTGTCCTAGGTACCCAGCTGGCCTCTGGATGATCTGATGATACTAACCTCAGAAGCTGAAGACTTGCTTCCTCCTGCAGATGAGGTCTATGATCGGCAGCAAGGCTGTGCTGGCCCCAGACACTGTGTAACAGGAGTTACGCAGAAACTTCTGGAAAACCACTTGTAGCTCAAGGGTCGCAACACAGTTGCTGCTGTCTTAGCTATACCCGCTTACCATGGGGATCGCTGCTGTTACCACCTGCCTGCCTGCTCCCCTCTATTACTGCTATTTCATTAAGCCTCAGACTACTAGTACAAAAACAAATAAACCCAAACACTACAGTTCTTGCTTTCTTCCAGCACCACTCCTGGTGTGACTCCTCCACCGGTCACCTCTTCACTCTATACTTGCTATTTCTGCTGGTGCTTCGTGTACCTTTCATGCTTCCCATACAAACAATACCAGCTACCATCAAAATATTGGGGTTTTTGAAGACTGCCACAACTGCAGTCTTGATACTGGGATATTTCCCTTCCCCATACTGTTAGCAGCATGGCTTTTCCTGGCAATTACTGCGGGTATATCCTGTGATGTTGAATTGGAGGAGACAGAGCAGAACGAAGACCAGAACATTAGTGTGGCGACTTGACCTTGACAGTCAAGGAAAATAGTGTCCTAGGTGACTAGGACAGCAGATGGATGGGTTCAGACGGAATGGGACTATGTTAAAAAAAGCAGTTGTGATGAGGCCATATTGGAAGGACAATTTACCACTTTTCAGCTCATCTCCAGTTTCTCTCCATGGTAATATATGTTCTTATCTACAGCACATGTAAAGTAATACAAAGAAACTTAGTCTTCTTGTGGCCTCAAAATGGAAATCTAAAACGACTGGATATCTTTGATATTGCTTACTTGGGCTTCAGCTCTGCCTTAGTAAAACCAGGAATTATACTCATCTCCAGAAAAGTATGAAAATGAATTCATTCATATTAACAATAGTTCTGAGAACCACAGGGGTGCCTGTGAGGAAATTTAACATTTGTAACTTCAGTGTAGTATTAAACAGAACCCGCTGGAACATGGTCTGAAGCAGCACAGTGAAACTGTTAGAGCTGATCATTCAGCTGATATCATCCCTTTTTTGCACTGAATAAAGCAAGCATCATACAGAAAATACAGCATGTAGTCATGCAATGAAAACCTGTATCGTAACACATAGAATAGGTATGAACTAAGGTAACACGGCAGATGTTAATTCTAACACTTATCTTCAGAGTTACTACATTTGTAACTCAATTTTCTTCTACTATAGCTTCTTAGATGAAATATTAGTATATGCTAGCAAAAAAGAAATTCAAACCAGACAGCTGGATGTCATTTTTTCCCCTCTAAGGAATGTCACGTTTGGAATGGCCCAGTGGGCAAAGGCGAATACATAATGGTTATTCAGAAAGCAATTAGATTCTGACCGCAGGGAAACGTTTTCTGAATGGATTGAGCTTTAATAGAATAGACCAAATAGTCTTTTTTGTTCCTCTGTTTCTTATATAAGGAATCTTTTTTCCTTAGAGTTAAGATCTGGGTTAATGATGAACAGATAATTATACTCTTCACACAGTTCTTCACTATGAACTCATACATGCATCTTAATAGTTACAACAACTGCATTCTAAGATAGATATAAATAAAAAAGTGGCTAAAGATATTTTGAGGTAAATGACTTTACACATGCCTTTAACTACAAGCACAGTTACGGTACTGAATTTTTAGCCTTTTCATTTACAGAGACATGGTATCACAGGAGTAGTCAGTGTTTTGGGCTGATACAGACAACAAGAGCTAGTAGTAACCCAAGCCAAAATTAAAAGGGATTTATTTGCCTTTGAGCAAATTCTAATGATTTAGAGATCTCACATCTTCTTGTGCTGCTTCTTTCAGTTCTAAGACGTGAGAAGTTACACTGTACTTAGAGAACTAATAAATAACAGGCCTAATTCTCCTCTCTACAACACAGGCAAATCTCAAAGCAAAGGCAAGAGGGTTCAAGAAGGTTATGTAAGCCAACGCTACCACCAGGTCACATCAAAGGCTAATCAGCAGCGGAAAATAATAAGGCTGCTAGAAATCAGCGTAAGAAAAGTTAGGTCTTTACAACATCTAATCTCATACCTCTGTAATGACAAACTGCAAATATCTACATTACCTGAATAACCAGCAGTGGGCAAGATTACATAGAAACATAGCACAGGCTTTACAGACACTGAAGAAGGCTGGAGGGGAGAAAATAAAAGTTTTCTCTCTTTTCTTCTTGAAGACGTTCTCATATCAAGAGCAGGCTGGCAATTTACTCCAATGTATAAGGTGCAAAGTAGTACAGAAGAGAAATAGTTTTGCCGAATAGCTACAGAGAAAAACACACTCATCTGGGTAGTGAAATCCCATCAGAGTGGCCATGCATTTTTACCTGCATGAGTTACTATTACTCTTTTTTCTTTATTCCCAGTAACACTAAGAGGCTCTACTAAGACAGCATATTAGTGCACCAGCTCAAAAAGCACTGACACCTTACAGACTTGTTTTTCTAGGGGGTTTATCAGCTCTCGGTTGTGACAATTATGTATGCAAGGACTGCTTCAAGCAGGTTTGAATATACCAGCTGTTGCTGGCCTTCAGACAGAATCAATTTCAAGTCTCTAATTAGCCAGTGAGATTAGGTGCTCTCATAAAAGACTGCAGTGTTGGCTCAGCTTCTTGGTGTATCAAAGTCAGTCTTCTGTGTTTCATAGTGATCAACAGCTGAGGTGTGAGTGAAAATGCCTGAGGTTACATCCTCTGCTTTTTTGATATCACATAAGATGGATAAACCTTTCCTCTTCCTGTTTTATTGTATCATTTCTTTTTTGTAAATTGGGGAGGGACTCTGTCATTCAATATGTTTCTATGTCTAAGCAGCCAGAATATCCGTAGTAGAACTTGGTTTCAATGTTTGTGATGATTTAAAAGAGGCGGGGGGGGAAGCCTTCATTGATTTGGTAGCAGTATTAATTAGAATACTTCTTTACCAAAAAGTATCTAATTATTAAGTAGAAAAAGGAGCTTTTCGTTACTAGCAACATACAAGTAGTGAATGAATTCTAATAATGAAGGTTGTTCATATGTAACAGCTACTTAGATAGAGGCTAAAGTTAAAACACACGAATGATATTACAAATCATCAAGTGATAAGATCTTGCTCTTATGAAGTGTTTTTCACTGTTAAGCTGAGATCATAAACCACACTTCAGTGGAAATCAGTACTATGGGAAAACAATGAGAAGCTGGTAGACAGAGAAGTGAAGGAAATACTCTGTCAGCTAAGAGGTCAGTAGGAAGAAAATCCTTGTGTTTCAATTTCCTCATGAGACTCAATTCATAGAATCATTTAAGGTTGGAAAAGACTTTTAAGATCATCAAGTCCAACCATTAACCCAGGACTGCTAAGTCCATCACTAAACCATGTCCCTATGCACTGACCACATCTACGTGTTTTTTAAACACCTCTAGGGATGCTGATTCCACCACCTCCCTGGGCAGCCTGTTCCAATGCTTGACCACCCTTGCAGTGAAGAAATTCTTCCCAATATCCAATCTAAACCTCCCCTGGTGCAACTTGAGGTTTTTTCCTCTTATCCTATTGTCCTATTTAGGAGAAGAGACCGACCTCCACCTGGCTACAGCCTCCTGTCAGGGAGCTGCAGAGAGCGATAAGGTCCCCCCTCAGCCTCCTTTTCTCCAGGCTGAACAGCCCCAGTTCCCTCAGCTGCTCCTCATCAGACTTGTGCT
>JAVJGI010000040.1:16629933-16652038 GCA_035590275.1 Ibycter americanus | reverse complement strand
CACATGGGGACGGCCTGCTCCTGCGCCTTTAAGATTTCCTTCTTGAAGAATGTCCAGCCTGCATGGACCCCTTGTCCCTTCAGGGCTGCCTCCCAAGAGACTCTGTCAACCAGGCTCCTAAACAGGCCGAAGTCTGCCCTCTGGAAATCCAAGTTGGCAGTTCTGCTGACCCCCTGCTGATTCCCTGCAGACTGCTGTGGTTATATGTTGGGTTTTCTTAAGAGAAATAACATTATAGAGATTAGTGCAAAAACACCAAGGGAAAAGTAATTCCTGTAGACCGCTGTTGTGTTTAAGCCCAGCCAGTAACTAAGTCCCACACAGCTGCTCATTCCCTCCCCTCACAGTGGGATGAGGGAGAGAATAGTAACAGTAAAAATGAGAAAACTCATTTTGAGTAAAAATGAGAAAACAATCATCGGTTGTGATACCGACAGTTTAATAACTAAAGCAAAAGCCATGCACACAAGCAAAGCAAAACAAGGAATTCATTCACTACTTTCCATGGGCAGGCAGGTGTTCAGCTGTCCCCAGGAAAGCAGGGCTCCATCATGCATAATGGTTACTTGGGCAGACAAATACCATCACTCCAAATGTCCCTCCTTCCTTCTTCTTCCCTCAGCTTTATTGCTGAGCACGATGTCATATGGTATGGGATATCCTATGGGCAGTTGGGGCCAGCTGTCCTGGCTGTGTCCCCTCCCAGCTGCTTGAGCTCCCCATCCTGCTTGCTGGTGGGGTGGGGTGAGAAGCAGAAAAGGCCTTGGCTCTGCTCAGCGATAACGAAAACATCCCTGTGTTATCATCAGCACTGTTTCCAGCACAAATCCAAAATACAGCCCCATAGTAGCTACTATGGAGAAAATTAACTCTACCCCAGCCAAAACCTGCACAACCGTCCTTTCAAATCATTACAATACTGTAATGGGTATTTGTCCACTGAAACCCAACATCCTCCACATCACCAGTTCAGACTTCCAGGAACACACAAGAGAACAATGTTTTATGATGTTCAAATAATATCTGAAAGAAAATGTATACTGTAAATGTTTTTACAGCCACTCTTCAGCATATAACCACCTTCAGAAAGAATTATCAGGATTATGTTCTGGTATTTTGGAGAAGTGTAAAATATATATTGTCTTCTTCTATACAAGTCACTGTTAAGAAATGCTGCAAAAACATTGCTACTCTGTTTTCATTTATTTTTCGGCCTTCTGTGAAACTGAATGCAATGGTTTACTGCCTCCTCCTCCTTTCTCTATAATGGATCATTTAATCAGGAGCTGATAGTCTAGTGGATGAAAATGTTAAAAAGCCCATAGAAATGCATTCAGTCTCCTGCCCTTTGCAGACAGGCCACAATAAAATCAGTTGTGAAGATGTGAGGGCAACTGGTCTAGAAGTGGAAGGATTGAGCTTCTCAAAAATTTTTTACATATACAATATTTGTATTACACATGTTGATGTTTACCTGGTATATGATCTTCCCCCTAAAACTCTCTGTTTGAGCCCGTTGGGGTTGTTTTGTGAAGGGCCTTGAATGCCTGAAGTTAGACTTAGGTGGTGTTTAGGTACTAACTTCAAAATATGCAAATCTCAAAAATTTCACTTAGTACTGCAGACACATGAAGTCTGTAGACATCTAAACTTTCACTCATAAATTTTCCCAGCAACTTATAATTTGGCTTCTGGGCCTGCTCAGAAACACCAGTCAAGCTCTACAGTCAGGTCATCCAGCTACCTATATCGTCTGAAGGTCCTGAACCCGTTGCTGTGCTCACTTAATGAACACCTATAACATCCTTTTCCTCCTATGACAACTGCCACTTTTGTTTGGAAACATGGCTAGCAGAAACCTTCCAGAGCTTATCTCAGGCAAGGACAGCCAGGGGTTGCTAACAGACAAGAAGAAGAAAGGGCAACCTTTTCCTGTCTCCTCGGAAGTGCATTGGTATATTCCCACAAAGAATATTGTTGATAAAGAATTGCTGTATATGGCCTTAAGGGTCTCTTCTTTTTTCTTTTTTCCTTTTTTTTTTTTTTTTTTTTTAAGCTTGGTTGCAAAAGTAGTCATTTCTTTCTTCCTTTTTAGAAAGAGCAGGACAATATTTCTATTTGAATTTTTCTCATCCTTCCTGGACAGAATAGGGATTATCAGCAGTGTTACAACACCTGCATAGAGTGTTTCTGAAATGTTCTCTGTGGTTATCCAGGCTTCACAGAGCTTCTCAATAAACAGGGAGAATAGCAGAGAAGGCAATTTCATGTCATCCATAGGACATAGCTACACAGCATAATGTTTTTTTGAAAAGTGTTTTATATTGGATGCTACAGATATAGACAGATTTTAAAAGAGTTTTGTTTTAAGAAGTATATGAAGCTCCTAAACCAGCATCCTCTCTTTGTTCCCATTCCAGCCTCCGTCTCAGTTCTTCTTAGGTGCCCCAGGACATGAGCCAACAATGACACTTAAATCATATCTGTGTTGAAGACAAGGAAAATCTGCAACAACCAATAAGTCTATTGTCTCATGATATGTAAATGCATTAGCTGACTAACTACACCATCATCTTTGGTATAAACCACGCTTACTGTTCCTGACTCTCCTTTACCTAATCTTCCTGACTTTTACTTAGGTATCTTATTCTTAGGTAAAATCTGAAATTTAATGGATTCTTTTAGTGTACTCACATTTCCAAATTCAAAGCCGAAGTTTGAAAGTAGGTTCTGAGGAGATTATAAGGTGCTTTTCACCTTTACACATGATAAAATATTAAATTAATTATAAGAAAATATTGCTAAAGGAGTTGGTCTTGAAATCATGGATCACCAACCAGAGGTCACAAATTAGCCATCTAATGTACTCTGTGGGCTTTATCTTCTGTTGTAATACTGGAAAATGTTTTACAGTTAATTTTAATGCACTCCATTCAATTTTGAGCTGCAATTTGTCATGCATCATTAATTTCAAGTCTGAACAAGACCTGATATTAATGATTACTTCACAGCAGCCAAACATTTTATAAAGCTATAGTAATATTCCTGTTCTTCATCTCTACCTGTAAGTGTCTGGCTGCTGAGTATTTGGTATTTGGTGCTTATTTTGTCTCATACTTCGAATTTGTTAGTCTGTACTTACTGGGAAAAATGCTACAATATAAAGCATGCAGTTATTATATTCATTCTTTAACCTTCTGTGTGGTATTTGACACCCACAGAGATTTTCCCAGCTCTGACAGTTATTGAGTCCATGTTGTTCCAGCTACAGACCAGCAACCATAGCTAATTTTCAAAGCTGTCAGAAGCTGCACTCTTAAATCCATTATTTATACCCTTAAAGTGATCTGATTTTTAGAAACATAAAAAACCCAATAAATTCCCAACTGAAATCAATGAAGAGTAATTATTAGCATTCCTAATTAGCAAATAGAAACAATAGTCTATATTGACTCTCATGCATTTGTGTCTAGTCATACCTCTTTCACCAGGACCAGTCTGGCCCAGACACTCCCATTAAACAGCCTCTTACATTAGAAAAGCAGCTCTTAAACTTGAGATGAGTATTTCACAGCAGTGGCCAAGGGGCCACCATAATCCAGGTCGTACCAACAAATGAATTGCAACCAGTATCTCAGTGAACAGATGTCTAACAGTTTAGAAATGTGAGTGTATGTGAGTGGATAAAAATACCAAACTTTAACATGGCTCAAAAAAAGAATTTGAGAATGTTTTAATCCTAGAGCCAACCAATAGCTTTGTAAAGAATGATAAACAAAAGGAAGAGGGGGAAGACTGTTGTCAAAGAGTTTTCCCCTACAGAATTGCCTGGAAGACATGGTGGGAGAGGTGAAGACTCTTTCCTGTCAGGCAGGTAGGAGGTGGAGGTGTCTTCCTTCACTGCAGTGACTTCTTGGCCTTTCCTGCCACCCTGCAGGACACCAAGATGAAGGCTGCAAGTACCACACTGATGCCCCTGCCCTGTGAGCATGGAGCTATCAGTCACTGCTGATGTTGCAAGGGGAAGGGAGGGGAGGAGGAGGAAAGCAGCCCAGTGTCAGGGAACAGATAGCCTTCTTCACCTTGGATCCAAACAGCAGGTTGCAGGAGGTACCTTCATCCTGCCTTCGAATTAAGTCTCTGATTTAGCCTGCCCCACCTATTGACGCTGCCCGTGTTTATATTTCCTTTGCAGCAGCAATGCAGCCTGGCCAGTCTGGCTGACCTCAACTGGCAAGCCTGCACAGCTGAGAGGCTCATTATAGCTCATGGTGATATGCTGTACTTTTATATCAAGAGGTGAAATAACAAACTCGGTTCATGCAGGGGGCAGAGCTTTGGACTCATCTCTGCTTGAAAGGCTTGGTTATTTATTAATTATATTTAAAGTTTTATAACAGCTTAAAAGGAATGTGAGCCAGAGGCAACACTTCCAGTGAAGCCTCCCTTGTGCAATGCTTGTGTAATTCTCTTGGTTTGCTGTTGGTTTGTGCAGCTACGAAAGGCTCCAGTCTGTTCCCTTCTCTAATGCTTCCGCTGGTCCTGGTGATTTCTTCATCCTTTGACATGGGAGTGTCCCGGCAGACAGACCCCCAAAAGCACTACTTTGTTGTGAAATCCCAGTGCATGGGAGTCCAACAGTAAAACCAATGCAAAATCTTGCCCAATCACTTTCTAAGGAAAATCTGTGAGATTCCTGCCTTTTGATACCCACTCATCGAGACTGGAGAAAATGCTTTGCAAGCCACTTCCCTTCTCCTTGAAATCACACTCACCATAACAAGGGGAGTGTGGCTGGTAGCCTGCAGGATCCAGGTTTCTGATTCAGAACCTGCCAAGGTTAGAGTATTCAAGGGTGGTGTAAGTGAATGAGTTCAGGTTTGCTAGGAATTTATGTACACCAGCTCATTGAGTCAGGAAAGGTTTTTATAAACGTATGTGTGATTTGCTATGGCCTTTTAGTTGGTGCAAGGCAACCATTTGCTTGGTAGCAGGCACTTCTGAAGTAGAAATTCCCTGGTGTGAGTGGTTTGGATTTCAAAATGCTGCACAGAGTGGGAACAAGGGAAACTTACTTTGCCTCAGCCTATCTGGAGCACAGATAACTAAGGACTGAACTCTGCCATAAGGCTGCTTGTAAAGGTACCTTGTGTTCATCACCTCAGTGAGCCTACTCCAGGTTTCCTCTGGCAAGGTGGAAGGCATCCTGGGAGCCTGCCAGCTCCGGGGCAGCTGCTGGCATCTACAGCCACCTCCTGGCTTTCTCCTGCATCCCAAAGGTTTCTGCACTAGTTCCTGCAAGGCACAACGAGAAGATTGGTTGTCAATCTTTTGTACCACCAATGCCTTTTTAAACAAACCTCACCTGTTTAATTTGAGAGCAACTTCTCATTCTGACCAGATCTTTTGAGATCTTTATTGCTTTTGTGTTCTCTCTTTTTATCTACACTCCCTCCTTCTTTTATGTGAGCTGAGGGTTACTTCCAGACACTTAGAGTATATTAGGTAATGAAAACATTGCAGTTTTGCAAAGCAGATTAGTATAATTACGCCCATTTCACAGCAGAGAGTACTGAGAAGTAAGTCAGGTGAAGGTTCAAGGTCTCTTAGCAGCATTATTGGTATGGGCTCTTGTCTGACCATTCTTGCCTACGCAGTTTGATGCTTGTTGGTGTTTCCTGAGATGCTGGCCTGGAGGAAGTAGTGGCTGGGAAATAAGGTGTGCTACACCCTGTTAGGAAGTATATGAGGAGCCCCTAGAAATCATTTCACCCTCTGTCCTTCCCTACTGCTGAATTTAGCTTTGCAGGAGTGCAAGCAGGGAAAGGCAGGCCTTAAGAAACCTGACATAAATTCAATGTATTGTAGATGAGCTGTGGGTTGTACTTTGATTAAAAGGAATTTGCATCGCCAGTATTAGCTATATCCTAATGTATTTTAAAAGATGTTAATCAATCAAGAAGTGCTTAGAAAATGATATGCAAACTAAATAAAATAAGGCATAGGAAAGCATGCTTGAGGGACTGGTTCCTGAGAGGTTTCTTCAGCTTGCTGTCTGTGGATAAGATGCCATCCTGCTTCAGCAAGGCCTTATCAAGATAAGCCAGTAAGTTTCTACTTTGATTTTAGCAATAAAAGATATTATCTGTGCTTCTTGATTCCTTTTAAATTAACATGCAGCTTTCTGTAGTAATGTTACAGGTTTCATAAACAAACCGAGCAAAGGTAACAAATGTTAATTGGGCCTACTAACCTCAATTTAATGATAATCAACATCTTTTGTTTTTTTCCCTTCCTGTATTGCTGACTGTGCTGTTTCTTCCCTATCCCCCTGCTCAGTGCATTAACCCTTCAGTTGCCACATGGATTTAATTTTTCTTAGGAAAAAAAACATTTTCCTGGCGCATTATGCATCCCTTCACATCTCTGGCCTTTGATGCTATCCAAATGAATAAAACTGGAACATCTTGTCCTAGAGATCTCTCTGTCTAAGGCTTACAAAAAGGAAGTGGATGAACACAATGACTGTGGTGACAATTAGGAAATTAAAAAGATGGCTGTGATCTGAAGTCTCAGACCAATTTCAGTCTCTTCCTGCCAGCTCCCCTCTGCAGTTACCCTCCTAGTAATATCACTGAAATTCTACTTCCTAACCAAGGTTCAAGCCTGCACGTCATCCTCATACTCTCTGATGTATCTGTTGCCCTTGCCACTACTATTAAATGCTTGTCCTTTGATACCTTGTGGCATTGGACATTGTAACTTTTCTGTGCTCTTTTTCTCTCAGTCTAGACTTCCTCCCAAGCATCTCTCCCCAGAGCTTTTCCTCCCACCTGAAAATGTAGCCCCCTCAGAACTTCCTGGTGTCTCTTCCCCTCCACTCTCATTTCTCTGTCCTTGGGTGACCTCTTCTGCTGATGTGGCTGTAATTATTACCTCTATGCCAACTACCTTTAAAATACTTATCTACTGCTGATCTCTGCACATCAGTTTCGTATCTCACTGCCTCCCCAGCGCTACATCCTGACAGACAGCTTGCTACCCTGCCCACTGAGATCCTAAAAAGGAACTCATTAAAAAAACCCAACAACACAGCTTTCCCTAGCTCTCTGGCCAGCTGCCAGTGTGTGTGTCAATTTTAATGTCTTTGATATTTAAATTTAGCTCTGTCTTACTGCTGATACCATTTGGCAGAAGATGTACCTACAATATTATTCCCAAAGCTATTCACCAGGCATCTCTTTGCTATACTCAAACCTTCCCAGGAATTCAATTCTGTGAATAAAAAAATGTAGGGATGAGCGTACTATCAGTGCTATCCTAATTGGCTAAAGGGATGATTTTCTTGTTTTTCATTCTCTTCTTTCTGCTCTTTGTATGTTTGTATGCTGTATCAAATCATTCCTTCTAGCTAAGGACTGTCTTTAATTGTTCATGACATATCCAGGTTTCTTGGAAAATTAAATATGTTTGTGCTGTTCTTTCATAGAATTACAAGGAATAAAAGAAGTATTTTAGTAACACAACAGTATGACTATACAGCTGCAAAGCTGAAATGTGGTATCAGAGGCAGATGGATTATCTGCCTGAGAATGCTGTACTTCTAGGTGTCAGACTTGACACTAGTTGTGCAAGGTAGTGCAGATTGGACAAACACTTTTCACATGTTGAATGTCTTCTTTTAAGAAGAGAAAAAACCTAAGTTACCTGACAGCTAGACTCAATAAGATTCTTTCAGTTTTTTTCGGGGGGTTATTTTAGGAAACTTCCACACTTCAGAGTTGTGCAAGTATTACCTTCATGTATTTCTTAGCTTATGAATTCTTCTTCATTGAGGTTCCTAATTTCTCTTTTGAGAAGGGTCTGAGAAATGATTACTCTTGGTTTATTAGGACTCAATTTTGTAAATTTTTAAGCATTACAGAATGCTAAAGTTACACAACTGGGATTCAAGTGATTCTATGTAAATTTAGGTGGTTTTGACCAAAATATAGGTGCTATTTGTTGTAATAAATAAATAAACTTTTAAAACAGAGAAAATTAGTGACAGTTACTTAGATGTTGCCAAAATTTGAAGATGTTTATCATGCCTTGTTACGAACATCTACGTCATTACAGAACCCAGATACTTTGAATTTAGACGGCAAGCCCACTGAGATTCAGGGGACAAATTTTTTGCTCCTCCTATTTCACCTGCAGGATTTGATATAATGTATATGCTGACATGCAATATCATACAGTCATGGCTGAAAGGGCCTGCCTTTTTTCCGTAATAGCTCAGAAGTGAGGCATTCACCTAGACCTAGTTTTTATTCCAGGACACTGGAAGTGGCTACATAAGGGCTATAATCACCCAGCTATTCAGGGGAGAAGTTCTAAACTCTGTTTTCCATAAAATGCTAAAATACTAATAAGAGTTGGGCACAACACTCGCTTCTTGGATGCTCTAATGACCATATTGTCGTATCATACTCATTTGCTTTCCTTGTCCTGCTGAATATTCAGGTATGCCACACAAAGCAGAAGTTGCACAGGAGACCAGAATATCCTGCAGCAAATGAGTAGAGTGACAGCAAAGAGGAGGGAGCTCTGGATTTAAACCTTCTCCAGAATAATGGCACCTGGACTTTGATGTCCCACATCGTGAGTGCCTTACCCAGGCAGCTAGATAACTACCCTGAGCATTTAGGTAAATGGTCAATTCCTGGTTATCCTTTAAAAGGGCTGATGACCTTCATTCTGTCTCAAAGGAGTTCTTCCCAAGCAGAGAATTTACACCTCAGTGTGTGCAGAATCAGAACCCCAAGTGCAAATGGTTAGAAAACAGGAGGTACAGTAAAGCTTTTATTGATAAAGTCTTGTAACTAGATAATTCATCTTTTATGAATGACTGCAAAAAAGCTCTCCCTTTTTTCTTGCCTCCTAGCCCTTTTTTGTTCATGGAAACCTTATTATTAAGCTGCAGAGAACACCTGCTCCTTTTAGCTCCTTAGAACTATCCAGCAAGAACTTTAGCAGGGGATATTTAAAAATGCAAGTTATGTTAATTTTATGTAGTAAATTTGGCAGATATAAAAATTCATTGATTCTTCCAGCAACAGCTCAAGAATAGTATTTAGCTGTGAAGTTACCTATGACTTGTTCTGTATTGCTTCTTTTTCTTACACAGTTTTTGTTCACAATATAATCCAAGGCCTGTTCAGTTTAGCGGGAACTGCGTTGTTGCTTCTGTTGCTCAACTGGAGAGTATTTCTCATGGTGCTTTAAGAGCTCTGCAGAAATACAAGCAGGAAAGTTTCAGTCTGAGAGGACTGCTTGACATAAATTAATTATTGAACACATATTAATATTCATAAGGGACCCAATTATCTGGGAAAGTCATAGTGATCTTATTTGCTGATTAGCAAAGAAAACACTGACTTGATATTTCTCCTGAGTTCACCTTGTTGACTAAAATTTGTGTCAATGAGCAAGTACAAGGTTAAGATGGAATAAGAGGATAATCACAGTGGTGAGATAATAACTGCTAAGGTAAAAGTGATACAAATGCAACTGAGTGATTTTTCAGCAGGTAAGAATCATAGAGTCATATGATAATTTAGTTTGGAAGGACCTCTGGAGGTAGGTTGGTCCAACTCCCCCATCAAAGCTGGACCAAACTCGAAGTTACATTCCTCAGGGCCTGCAGGGGACACCGCAGTGTTAACAAAACACAAAACGGGAAAAGCTTGAGCAAAGGAGGTAGATATATTTAGGTATAAGAGACATACTTAACGTTGGTTCTTTGGAGTTTCATCCAGGGAAAAATGTTTTTTGAAGTCATCAAGCTGTCCTATTTGGCCAGGTGGTGTTAAAAGCAAGCAAGATAAAAGGCTGAAATCTTATCTAAAATGAGTGCTTTAATTCTGATCGTAACGGAAGGTCTCCCAATTTTTGCTAAAATAAACCTCAGACTTCCTAGAAAACTGACAGTGAGTCAAGACAGTCATGAATGTACTAAGTAGCAGCTGGGCCTTATCTAAGAATTTAACAGAATAGTCAGTTATAGATCAAAAAAACCTCTGGATCACCTACTGAAGGACCACTGTGGCAGCAGCTCACAGGAGACACCTGCCTCAGGTCTCCAGTGATGAGAAGAGAGCTTCACAGCACAGATGTGTAGGGAGAGTGCCCGAGCTGTACCAGCGTCTTCCTGAGACCTGACATGTGATAAGCAGCAGCCCTACATGCACAAACATCACCACGTAACGAAGTGCAGCACTTCCTGCTCACATGCACACCTCCTGGTGCATACTTACACTGCTCTCCATCACATATATTAAAGTCAGAGAGTATTAGTTTATTCCCACTCCTGGGAAGGGTCACCACCTTGAGGTTTTTATCCAGGATGTATTCAACCTTGTTATAGCTCTGCCCACTGCTGTTTATCTGACTCACGTTGAGAGTGAGAATCAAAGGCAGGTGAAGTTTTTGTGGGAGCTGACCTTTTTCAGCAGAGTTCTGCCATCTTAAGACAATTTCCAGGTTGCCTCTATACAGCAAGGAAAGGCTGACTCACTTGGTTGTTATGATGCAAAAAAGGTACTCGATATGTTGCAGGAACTTTAAACGTTGGATTTTGGTTTCTACTATTTCCACACTAATGCTGCCATTTTTGCAACTGAGACTGGGCTAATTTGACAGCTGGAAAAAAAAAAAAAGATAAAGATTCTTATGGAACAACTTGGATTTTTTCCCTGTATCATCTACATTTTTTTGAAAGCCCCAAAATTAAAAGATCAGGAAACTTTTTAACTTATTTGAGGTTTTATGAATGCCTTACATTTGCTTCTTATTTTTCTCCCCATTGTTTGGTTTGTGTTTTGCACTACCCATGCCAGCACAGTGTTACTGACTGTGCATGTTTCATTATTCAGGACTGATGTATTGGTGATGAAATTTTTGGGATCTGCCAGATATTCTATTGTCTCATGAAGTGCTGTAATACTTGCTTCAATTTTGCAATGAAGGATTAAAAAGACTGCCAGTCAGAAAAGCATGTAAAAGGCTGATTAAAAGGTTGTCTCTTTCCAGCAGTAGCTTTTGGATTTATTTAAGGGCCACAAACTGAATTTTTTGTCTTTTCTGAAATGTTTACAAAACATACATTGAGAATTTTTGTAATGTGACCTCAACAACATGAGTTTTATCAAGACTATGGGTACAAAGGGAAGATTCTGAATAATAATTAATTTATGATTATAAAATCGCTAAGTTAATCTCAAATAGTGTCTTTTCCATGCTGTTTTGAATTTAAAGCATCAGCAATTCCAGACTACCTTCCTGAGAAGATCAGCTTGAATAGCCCCTCAGTCCAGATCTGTTTTCAATTCAACAGGAATGTGTATAGCCAGAGCTAAGGAAGATAAATTCAGAAAGGTTTCAGTGGCTGGAAAAAAAAAAAAAAAGAAAAAAAAAAGAGGATGGGGTATGGCTTGTAAGCTATGAACATTAACAACAGAAAGGCAGAGGAAATACTCCTGGCTGTGATCTAGAGAAGAAGCTGAAAGGTGGTCTTTCTGGGTCCAGGTCCTGGAATCACACACATCCACTTCTGTGGACAATGAAACTTCCTACCAATGTTTGCTGCTTCTGCCTAAACAGAAACAGGATTTATGCACATTTTTTGCAAATAAACAAGATTATATTAGGAACATATCCAATTTGCATCAGCCATTTTTATTCAAGTCGGAAAAAAAATCCTTGCAAGGCCTTGCAGTTTGATGATTCACTTGAACAAAAAGTGCAACAGTAGTCAATAACATCTCAAATGCAAAACTCTTCAGTAGACCTTTAAATGCTTTGGAGAATTGACTTTTAGTTAGCATTTTGCTCTGTGATGGTCACAAAGTACACTAAAACACCGAATTACATTGCTGGTTTCTCTCAAACACTGAAGAACAACGTGTGTGATTATGCACAGTAATACAAGACTGAAAGGAGAATTGCTCAAACCAATGTTCAAAGCGGGCAAATTTGGACAAAGCAGACAAACAAAGAAAATGAAAAGGTTTGGGGAAAAAATAAATGAAAATCAGCAGGAAGTCTGAAAATGGACTAGAAATCTCAAACACATTTGGTACTGCTACAGCAAAGGTAGGACTTTATGTAATGGGAACTTCTACAGAGCTAATTGGAAAAAAAATTTCTGAATTCTTGACATTTATGAATACTTGACACTTGTGCAGCTGCCGATTCACCTTTAGGTCTCTAACACATACACAGTGACAGATTAAATCTGGTTGGCTGAAATTATTCTGTGTCTGGCTGTCTGCCAAACCTTTAAGGCAGAGCTAATGCCACAGTGTTTTAAATCTAAAATCCAAAAGCAAACTAACCCTAAACACAACTTGCCTCACCACAGTAGCCTGAAAGCTGTGGTGGTTCAAAAGCTGCTTCACTTGCCATTTACTTATCCCACGGCAGGGTGAGGCACATATGTGGGGTGGGCTGAATCTGCCATCAATTTTAATCTGCCATCACATTGTGTTCAAGCATTAAGTATAGTTCTGCTGCTGCCAGAGAAGAGGAAACTTCAGCCAAGAAATGTCATTGGACAGGACAAACTTGAGAAAAAATGTTCAGTGTGATCTGTGAGGAAAAACATACTGAAAACATGAGCCAGAGAAGCTGCAGTTTGTGGGTGAGATCAGTTCCATAAAAAGTATTGATTTATCTTTAAATATTTAGCCCATCACCTGTATTTGGGAACAAGATGTAGCGGAGCCAAGAAATACCCTTATTCATGTAGCTGACTCTTTCTTTATAGCACAGCAGCTTGAATGTGGCCAAAACCATTTCGACCTTAGCTAATGACTTCTTTCACAGCAGAGCTGCCCACTAATTCAGACACTCCTTGCACAGTCTGCTTGTCATCACAATCCCTTGCATGGTTTTGAATGTGAAATCAAGATTTCTCCAGGACCTTGTCTTTGGCTCTGGCTCCAAATAACAAGAATGCCTGCTGGTGTCCCACACGAGAAGTTAATGAGCAGACCTCACTTGGCTTGACCCTAATGACCACGTTTTGTCTTTCTTACTCTCTCAGTAAAGTCCCAGCACTGTTGTCTCAGACCAGATCTCCCAGGAATATTTGCATTGCTACAGCCCATTAGGTAATTATAGACCAGGATTCCTCAAATGCCAGAACATGGTCTGTGTTCAGGCTGTGAGTAAATCAGCTTAGCAAAGCTTGGCAAGACTGAGGAACAACCAAGACCACAGGGAAAGCTCAGTCAGCAGCACAGTAGGCACTCTGCATAGGAGGATGGGCTGCTTGGGCAGCAGGGAGCATCCTGCGTCCACTTCCCTGAGGGGCAGGCTCCATGATCCTTACCTGTTCACCCTTCTACTGCTGGGTCCCCTGTCAGAGCACCCTGAGCCTCCTGATGCCTGTGTTTGGCCCTTTGGTAAACAGCAAAGGATGAGGCTCATGTCACTGATATCCACTTTCAGTAGAAGCGCTTCAGCTTTGGCATAGAAGCTGCTGTCCAGCAACACATCGCTTGCTTGGCCAGCAGGTTGAGGGAGGTGATTCTCTCCCTCTACCCCACCCTGGTGAGACCCCACCTGGAGTACTGCATCCAGCTCTGGAGTCCTCAGCATATCAAAGACATGGACCTGTTGGAGTGGGTCCAGGGGAGGGCCACAAAAATGGTCAGAGGGATGGAACACCTCTCCTGTGAGGAAAGGCTAAGAGAGCTGGGGTTGTTCAGCCTGGAGAAGGCTCTGGGGAGGCCTTACTGCAGTCTTAAAGTGGGCTTATAGAAAGATGGAGAAAGGCTTTTTACTAGGGCTTTAGTGACAGGACACGGGGCAATGGTTTTATACTAAAAGAGGGTAAATTTAGATTAGACATAAGGAAGAAATTTTTTATAATGAGGATGGTAAGACACTGGAACAGAGAAGTTGTGGATGCACCGTCAAAGTCAGGATGGATGGGGCTTTGATCAACCTGATCCAGCGAAAGATGTCCCTGCCTATGGCAGGGATTTGGGTGGCAGGGACCTTTAAAGGTCATCTAGTCCAATGTCCCTGCGTATGGACTAGATGATCTTTAAAGGTCCCTTCCAACCCAAATCATTCTGTCACTCTGTGATTCTTCACATCCAAGCCCAAACTGTAAGAACAGAGAGTAGATGGAAAAGAGATGTTAGCAAAAGGGAACTGCTGTAGACAATAAATGAAAGAGGTCCCCTTTTTCTCGGCTCTTCTTTGTCCCTCTGATGCATTTGCTTCAGACTTGCCTTGGTTTTCCTCATCTTCTTGCAGTTACTGTATGTTTGGGGGTTCTCTTTACAGGCTCAGCTCAGGTACTTGCTCAGGGAGGAAGCAGTCCCTCCCTTTTCCCAATCATTCCGCTGGCAGAGTCATACTCATCTTAGTTTCATTATGTCAGCTATCAAGAAGTAACAAACTCGTTTTTCCCTCTGAGAGGCAAAGCTGCATTTTGCTTTAAGGTTGCCAGCTAACATTTTCAAATAGGATATTTTAACACTCACCTGCTACTCTGCCTGTACCATCAAATCTGACATTTACAGATGTCTCTGCTACAGTCAAGTACTTCGGTTTTGTATTTTGGATTTTTCCTAATATTTAATTTAATTAGTAACCCTTGGCATTTTATAGATGCTCACAGGGTATCTCAGGAGCATGAGGAGAACCCGTTCCTTCATTACCTCTACTTCCCTCTCATACTGGTAAACAGCCTGTTTTGAAACCATGAGAGGATACAAATTCATAGAATTAAGTTCCAGGAGGGGACACAGTCATTTAAACTGTCACATGTAATACAAACCATCTTGTGTCAACCAGTTACCTCTGTATTTAACCCAATTACTTGTGTTGAATAAAAGCACAGCTTGTGGTGGGCTAAAATATGTACAATGTGACACCTGATTTACAGACATAAAGTGATGGCTTTATCATCTCTCCTGAGAGTCGGTGCCAGGCATTAATCACACTCTGCATTGAACATTTGGGCCTTTATTCCTCATTTCAATGACTCTGGATCAGTTGGCAGCCACCGCTTTTGAGTCACTGCTGTTTGATTAATGAACCCATTGGCACACAGGATATTTTTTACCCAAAGGTGTTTCTCTGCTATAACCCAGTCACTTCTTGGATATGTATTTGACAAATTCAGCACAATGAATTTCTTAAATATCCTAGAGAAATGCATTTTTTCCAGTCTAAAAAGTCAGGTGTGGTGCTCTTCTGCTCATATTTTTTTCAGGTTTTAAGGTTGATTTTTGCCCTTCGGAACACAAATTCCCCCCGGCCATTCTGCTGTCATTGTCAGCAATGCCATATACCACAGTAAAATCATTTTACTTTTCCTACTCACCCTGCTCATTTATACATCCAAAGATTTTTACTGTAAAACCTCTTGCTACAGCACTGCCATGGATATGCATGTTTAGCGATTTTCACAGTTGCTTCTTTCCGTGACAGAGTCCCTCATTTGATATTGACTGAAGTGTCAAGAATGCTCCAAAGACCTGTGGCCCTAAAAATACATACAGCATGAGATGAGCCTCAAGTACCCATTAGTTTTTCAAAAAAATTCTGCATCAAGCAGTTAAAAGAAAACTAAAAAGCAGAAAAAGCTAAAGACACAAAGTGAGAAGTCCCAATAAACAGAAATTAGTGATTAAATTGAAAAGAAGTTAAATTCCTTTATTGAAATCACCTCCCGTCGAGCTTTGCCCCATTAATATTGCAAAGTAGCAGATAAAGGCAGTAGCGTGGCTGTGCATCAGACTCTTTGGAGACAAAATATGGGAGTTCTGGCATGTAATTTAGCAAAAGTCCACAAGAGGGGGTACTAGCCACAAGCAAAGCCTGCTCGGGAAATGTAAACGTGACCTAACCGGGCTGGTCTGCAGAGGGTTTTGCAGTGAGGCTTAACCTGACCTGGCAGCGCTTTTGGGGGCTTTTTGGAGATGGAGATGGGAGATACAGCCCCAGGGTGGCTGCTGCTTAGACAGCCCTACCTCAGCTGTTTTTAGGATTCTAAAGTAGCTGAAATACCTGCTATATAAAATAGTTGATAATTACATGTATTGAGGTAAACATTGATTGAAAACATCCTGTGGGTCACTTCAGCTTTTAATAGGAAACAAAATCTGACTCTAGAAAGAAATACAGCAGCACCTAACAGTCAGATTTGTTCCCATTGCCTTTATAAGAAAGGAAAAAAACCCAGATATCCCATTTTTACAGGGAACATTACCGAGTCAAAACTACAGATCTCCTTTAAGCCAGCACTGTTCAGATATGACTGCACCATACAGAGCAGCACTTAAATCCATATTTAACCCCTTTTCTTACCTTTTGGCTTTAGACATTTTGTGTGGGTTTTTTTCCAAACCCGAGAGTTTGAAACAAGAAATTCTAAAGCTTGAGTCTTGTAAAATCTATTTCACACGTTGATTTTCAGTGCAGACCCATTCTCTTTTTCTCAATGCTGAATGCTTAGTAGAGAAGTACTTCTGTAATCAGGACACTGTGACAGCTGTGTATCTGCAGAATAAAAAGCCCAACGTTAGGGTCAACCTTGGGATCATTTTTGAACAATCCAGCATGTACCAGTTTCTCCAGCACTGATGAAAGCTGAAAGTAACCAGTGTTCTTGAAAATCATCCCAGTTTTAACTAAGAAAAACAAACTTGAGATTGTACCTTTAGGGAAACGTGTGTAATTTCAGGTAAGTTCAGTGTGTTTATGTTTCTTGATGTTTATGTTTCCCCTGTAATACATTTGTACTCATTACAGAACCACAGAATCATAGAATGGTTTGGGCTGGAAGCGACCTTAAAGATCACCTAGTTCCAACCCTCTTGCCATGGGCAGACACCTTCTAGACGAGGTTGCTCAAAGCTCCATCCAGCCTGGCCTTGAACACTCCCAGGGATGGGGGATCCACAGCTTCTCTGGGCAACCTGGTCCAGTGCCTCACCACCCTCACAGTAAAGAATTTCTTGCTATTAGCTATCTAAATCTACCCTCTTTCAGCTTAAAGCCATTACCCCTTGTCCCGTCACTACATGGCCTTGTAAAAAGTCCCTCCTCCAACTTTCTTGTAGGCTCCCTTTAGGTCCTGGGAGGCTGCTATAAGGTGTCCCTGGAGCCTTCTCTACTCTAGGCTGAACAACCCCAACTCTCCCACCCTGTCTTCATAGGAGAGGTGCTCCAGCCCCCTGATGATCTTTGCAGCCCTCCTCTGGACTTGCTTCAACAGGTCCATGTCCTTCTTATGTTGGGGGCCCCAGAGCTGGATGCAGGACTCCAGGTGGGGTCTCACGAGAGCAGAGCAGAGGGTCAGAATCAGCTCCCTCGACCTGCTGGCCATGCTGCTTGTGATGCAGCCCAGGATATGGTTGGCTTTCTGGGCTGCAAGTGCACATTGCTGGGACACATTGAGCTTCTCATTCACCAACACCTGCAAGTCTTTCTCCTCAGGGCTGCTCTCAATCCCTTCTCCGCCCAGCCTGAATTTGTGCTTGTGATTACCTTGACCCCCAAGCACTCCTTTCTCCTTTTGAAAGGTAGATAATTGCTGGTTACCTCTGTTGTTGTCCTGGAGAATAAGCCAACTGGCAGCTGTTGTAACTTGGACCTATTACAAGCGATTGCAGTGGGAAATGCAATAACTAGTCTAAACTCCTGCTGAAGGAAAGGGACATGGGCTCTTGTCCCAGTACAGGTGACTATCAGCTCATTACATGCAAGCAGAGAGTCTTGCAGGCAGCCACAAATGCTGTTAAAGTGTTTCCCACAGGTTTTCATGCAGGAATATTAATCTACACTTCGACAGTGGGGCTCTAGAGCACCTAGAGAGTGACCACACTCTACCATGAGTAAAGCACTCTTGGAAACACTGCTTATCCCATGAGTCCTTGCTTTGTACCATGTTTTTCTCCTCACTCTCAGTGAATGAGTCAGGGAAGGGAGATTACCCAACTAGACCGTGAGTCCTCTTGGCCTTCCACCAGTCCCCAGTGCCTGTGTTTGTGGCTGGCTGTAGTGGGCAGCTAGGATATGGACAGCAGCTCTACAAAGCCTGACCTCCTAAGTGGCTACACGGAGGATGTCCATCACCTGCCCCACACATCATTTGTGAGGGACCCAACCTCTCCCTGGAAGAAGAAGCAGGCCAGGAAGGAGCATCAGTGAGCCTGATTCTGCTCATCAGCCTTGACTAAGCTGAAAGAGTCTGGTGCTCTTGAAAACCAGACTGGTCTTATATGCAGAACAAATTTGGGAGCCAGGGACCTGCCCTAAGCTAAGGGAGATAGAATCCATGGGACATGGACTTGGCATTGGCAAAAACATGTGGAAGAAGCTAGAGGAGAGGTAGAGCTAGAACAGGACATTCCGCAGTCACCATTTAGAGATGATGAGGCAGACCAAGAAGGGTGGAAATAGCCAGCAGTTTGCAGCAGTTTCAGCAACTGTCCCTTTATAATTGTAGCAGTGAAGCAGGCTTGAGCCATGGTTGTGGGTACCTGAATAGTCCCATCATAGATGGACTACTTAGTGAGCTTCCTCTGAGGTACAGGGAACAACCCTCTGGTGGAGGAACAAGAAGTTAGAAGGCAGTGCAACCTTTTGTCTAGGGGTTCTTATGTCTCTCATCCAAGACCAAGTTTGATGGAGCACAGCTGAGTGAATTTCAGTCACTTTTAGTGAGAAAATTGTTAAGATGTGAAAAAATACATGAACTAAAGCCTCACCAGACAAGAAAAATAAAAAACAGAAGTGAAGCTGTTGAAATTGTAACAGTCAGCAGCATAAGGATTAGAGGAGAATTCTGATATGAAAGGTATAAAATCCTGAAAAACAAAACAGGACATCAGAAGACAGCAACGCAGAAACACTGAGGATGTCTCTGCTCCACAAAGCAATAGAGGTCAGCCTCTTGCCACCTGACTGATGTTCTGAAAAGCAAAGAGCCACAGGGTATTTTACCTGGGGCAGTGATCATATGCTTAGCTCAGTAGCTCATTAGTTCTAGCTCTGGATTTGTTATGTGTTTTGGCCAACAAATTTTTGGATTTTTCTCTTCAATTGTATTTATCCTGCCTGAAGAGCTTTTGCTTAGATAGTAAAAGATACCTGAACAAAGTGGCCTCTGATACCCTCATCTAGTCAGGGTGAATCACTATAAAGACTGGTATCCTCAAGGAGATGAAATAAAGAGATGAGAAGTGCCACTAAATTAAGCTTGGACTTAGAGGAAAATATTCAGTTCTCTGATCCAAAAGAGTATTTTGTCTAGGAGTACTTTTTCCAGTTTTTAAAGATTGGGAAGCAATTCCATTTCCTAATGAAAAATCAGAGTAGATGCAGAAAAGACTGAAAAGAAACAGGAAAGATGGATGGCAGGGAAAATATACAGCACTGAGTGGAAGAACTTATCTGCACCTTGAGAAGTTGAATTTTCAGAAGTTTTTATTACATGCTCTTACAGTCTAAAGAGGCAATCTTTGGTTTACAAAGCAAGCAAGCAAGCAACCAAAAAACCTGCTAAATCGAATTTGCCAGCTGTGTGGATTCTCTCCAAGTTTTGTAGGTCAGGCATCTTGCTGTAATGTGACCCTCCAGAGCCTGTAATTACAGGCTGTCCCCATTTTTACTGACATTTCCAACCCATAATTTGCAGTCATAAACTTTACCCATCCCTGACATTCATAGATGTCAAATGATTTATATGTAAAACACTTTTATTGGCAAACAATATTTTTTGTTATGAAGTCATATGGAATTTAATATGTGGCAATTAACCCTCTTGGGAAGCAAGTTTGTTCAGCAGCAGGAAAAGTTTATGCACAGCAAAGTAGATGTGAATTAATTCCTGTCTTGTAAGATTTTGTTGTTGTATTTGTTAAGCTCTCTCTGCTCTTCCCTCTTGGTTGTCTGGCTTGCCCTTTATATCTCCCCTCGAGAGCTCACCTGTTCTGAAATGCTAGTGCATGGATGGACTATTGTTGATGTGTGATTTTGAATTCCACCTCATAAGAATTCACAAATATGAGCTGCTTTCCAGTTTATAGAGCTGGTGCACCTCTTGCTTCAGCACTGCCCCATACTGAACTTGAAGACTTGATCATCATCTGGGTGAATGTGCACTCCAGCTACGTAGAAACAAACCGTTCACTGAGCAAATGTTGGAGGGAACTGGCCTCTGGGATCCATGACAGGTCTGCCGTAAAGAGGAGGAACTGTTTGGATTGCATGTGGAGATAGACACTACAGAGGCTGAATTTCTGTTCAATGAGACACTACATTTCTGTTCAATGCTGCTTAACTGCACAAAAGGAAAGACTTTTTTAATAAATGCCACTGCAACATTGATATGCTTCTCTACCCTACTTCTGCCTTCTGATTCTTCAATCTTTTTTTCCCTTCTCAGTACCTGTAGTCTGTCTGCAATCTCTGTTCCTACACTGCCACCTTCACACTGCAAGCCTCAGGACTGTATATGCCTGTAGTGCCTTGTGAAAACATTTTGCTGTCTTCAGCAAGCCACGACTAGGAAATGTCTACAGAAGGGATCTTGAAAATCAGAGAAAAACACAAAACTCTGTAATTTCTGGTGTAAGGACTGTAACTTTTAAAATAATAAGCTAGCCTTTCCCTTTCCTTGCTTCCATCTCAGTCAGCTGACTTGTGATTATGGATATCATTGACTGAACATTCACCCACTCTATATAGTAAAAAAAAGAGGTAAACATATTGATAATACATTAAAAAATCACAATGTGCAATCTAAGAGAAAAAATTATAGAAAAAAGGGCACAGTAATTCCAACCTTATAGGGAAAACAGAACCAAGAAGGGGACAAGTGTTTATAGATGTAGCTGTTGGGGCTGACACAGGGCATGTGGCCACTGGCTATACCACAGCTTGTATGTTGCCTGCATTCCTCAAGCCCAAATAACTTTAAATCACAGCCTGGACTCCCCAGGCATTAAAGCTTTACCCCCTAAAGAGGTGCCCTCTTAAATATTCTGTGCTATCAGACTGCAAAGAACATAATAGCTGCTGGCTTTAATTCCCTAATTATGCATTAATAAGAGACAAATTATTTTACAGTCTTCCTGCTGGGATAGAGAGAAAATATTGCTAAACATCCCTTTGAACACTGTATAAATACAGTATGTCATCAGGATTAACTTTCATGATGTGCTGCATAATATTTTAAACTTCCTAGTGGAATTCCAATTCATGCATTACATATATATTTGATAGTTTCTGCTGTTGCTCGGACATTAAGCTGTTTTTTTTTATATTTATTAAAAACATACTGAAAACGTGCAGAGTCTTCATTGTGATCAGTCTTGAAAATATCCAACAGCACTGAACTACTTTGTCAGAAAAATGAATTAAACCACCCAACTTTTCAATACAATAATATCCCCACATAGAATCACAGAATCATTTAGGTTGGGAAAGATCTTTAAGATCATCAAGTCCAACTGTTAACCCAGGACTGCCAAGTCCATTACTAAACCATGTCCCTAAGCACCACATCTACACATTTTTTTAACACCTCCAGGGGTGGAGACTCCACCACCTCCCTGGGCAGCCTGTGCCAATGCTTGACCACCCTTGCAGTGAAGAAAGTTTTCCTAATATCCAATCTAAACCTCCCCTGGCACAACTTGAGGCCATTTCCTCTTGTCCTGTCACTTGTTCCCTGGGAGAAGAGACCGACCCCCACCTGGCTACAGCCTCCTGTCAGGGAGTTGCAGAGGGCGACAAGGTCCCCCCTGAGACTCCTCCTCTCCAGGCTGAACAGCCCCAGTTCCCTCAGCTGCTCCTCACCAGACTTGCGCTCCACAGCCTTCCCCGGCTCCATTGCCCATCTCTGGACACCCTCCAGCACCTCAGTGTCCCTCTTGTAGTGAGGGGCCCAACACTGAACACAGTATTGGAGGTGCAGGCTCACCAGTGCCGAGTACAGGGGGACGATAACCTCCCTTGTCCTGCTGGTCACACTGTTTTGGATATGAGCCAGGATGCTGTTGGCCTTCTTGGCCACCTGGGCACACTGCTGGCT
>JAVJGI010000040.1:16600577-16620784 GCA_035590275.1 Ibycter americanus | reverse complement strand
TAGGCAATATGAACTTATGTCAGAAGAGTAAAATTAATTTTGCAGAGAAAAGAGGTAGGGCATCACTAGTTAATTTTTTTTATAGTGGGTGAGAACCAGAAAAAGAGATGAGCACTTATATAACTGAAATGACAGCTATAAAAGAAATTTAAAGCGATGGATCCTATTCGAACTCTAGTTCACCTGCTGTTAACCTGACGTGCTGCTGCACTCCCTTGCTGTTGAAGTTTCCGTCCATGTGTTTACACATAAAAACCATAGATACTTTGATACAGCCAACCTGCCTGTTGCCTGGCAAATTAAGCCAGTCACAATCTGCTGTGAAATTTTTGTGCTCACTGACATGTAGAAAAGACATGAAACCAATTGCTCATGTTCCCTCTGAGAGCCTGAAATACGAAGCTGTTTTACTCTCAGATGGAACTTTAGCTCATTTCTCCCAAGCTGTTGAATTCCATCTGGATACGGAAGTATTTGTGAGGGAGAGAGAGTGTCCATTTCAAGCTGCTAAGTCTGAACTGCTGGGATGAAGTCTAACAGCTCAGATCCAATAAAAGATATAAGATTACGGAGATTTAATTTGTGAACCCCCAAAAAGAAAAAGTGTATCCTGAATTCCTGAGGTGAAAAGCTGGATGTCTGTGTCCTAATCAGGTTAGATTGTTTTGGGCTATTCTGAGAGTTAGGTACCTCACTTTTATCTAGTGTACATGTTGAAGTGCTGCTTTAGATCTTGCTCCTGAATTCTGCTTGGAGTTAGGTCTCAGCTGCACTGTCAGCATTTCCCACCATTTAGCAGGGATGACTCAGTCAGCTGCCTTATTTCTGACCATTACTGCGTGTCAAACTGCTCTCTGCATCTCTCACGTGGCCATGGAGCACCTGAAGCATAACTGGGGATTCTGCAGAGTGGTAGGGTTTTTAAGATAAGCGCTACAGTTTTAGAATATTCTCAGGTATCAAACCAAATGGTAGTGTTGAAATGAAATTCATGACGAGCACTTCTGGATGTTTAATATGGCTTCTGAAAGTGGTCAAGAACACATCTTTGTAAAATCTAAACAAACTGTGTCAGCAGAGACAAGATTAGTGAAAATCTGGTTTTCCTTCAGTGTCTAGTGCTTTGAAATGTTGGCATCCTTAATTGTCTTCCATTCTCTTCTAACCCCTCAATTTTATTTCAGTGCAAAATTCATCGAGGGGACTGTGTTACAATTGCTTGAGGAAGATGACTGTGTTGTGGGTGTTCAGTACAAGGACAAAGAAACTGGAGACACTAAGGTAGGACAGTTTTCTGTTACAATCTTTGTTAAACTATTGAGAAAATCAAGGGTTGGTTTTTATATATATATATATATATATATATAAAAAAATAATAATTTTTTTAAAATGTCTATTTTGGTTCACTGGCAGAGAAATAGTGCAGTTACCAAGAAAGTGAAAGCTTTAATAAAAGGAGACTGCTTTCTAGTGGATACAGTCCTAGCATATGGGGATTCTTATTGTAACTTGCTGTTCAGCTTCTGCTTTCAGTGTTTCTGGAGAATGGAGTTCATTGTTTATTTTAATATTCATATGTCTGGAGTTTAAAATCTTTTGAGGGTTACTGATGGAAAAAAACAATACATTAAGTTTTGTGCTTTGCCTGCATGTAATGGTCTACATTTCCACGTATACTTCCACTGTTAACTGAGGTGTCTGAAAATAAGAAGATAGGTGCCTATTCGTAGAGGTAGCTCTGTCCAGTCATTTGTTGGATCACAGAAAGAGAGTTCTGGCCTGTTCTAAATGTGTCACTGATTTGATTAATGTTCTTGGCCTCAGCTAGTGCTAAACTGCTGGCTAAATGCTATGGAACTGTGTTTACAATAAAAAGTTTAGGGAAGACCAGTCTCAGTAGAACCAATGTGCTGAAGTTCTGGATATACTGCCTATTCTCTAGTAAAGCCGAATTTGTAATCTCCTTCTTTGTTACTTTATAATGTTTTTGCTGCCTGAAGTTATGTAGCCAGTATGTTCAGATCTGCTCTGATGGGGAAGATGGGCATCTTCCATCTACGCTCCGCTGCCTTCCATAAAAGACTGAGGAAGTTCCTGAGTGGTTAGAAGATCCTTTTCTGAGTATTACTAACAAAATCTCTCATCTTTAGGTCATTTAGAAATAGAAACGGTGGTATAAAACCATATGTAAGAGAGCCTTTTAAAAGTACTTGCTCAAGAAGTAGGAGAGCTAGCTGGTTGTAGCTCCTCAGGCAAATGGCACTTCAGCCCACTTGATGGCAAAGTGCTGTTCAGTAGGAACCTGTAGGAGAGCTGAGTGGAAACAACATCCTTGATCCCTCTTCAGGTAGCTGGAAGAAGAGGGAGTTCCAAGTCCTGTTCTTTGGTCTGCCTCACGTATCATGTAAAATGAATAAAACCGTATCAGGAAATCCACTCTAGTAGAATAAGCCATTGAATCACACGTGGGTAATGGAAAGACAGGGAATTTGGAGAGGAGGAAGTTTGGGGGTGGGGGGTGTGGTCTGGAATTTTTTTTTTTCCCCTGAATCTAATTGGCTTTATCATCCAGCAATGTAGAAGGTTTTCATTTTGGGTTTTTTTTGTTTGGAGGGGGATAGTGCTTATTTTGCTTTGCGATTTGGTTTTAGGCTTTACGCATGTATGGATGTTGTTGTAATTCGAAGTGTGACTTATTTGATCAGCAGTAGTGTGACATGTGTTTTAGCCTGCATCTTTCCTGAGAGCGTGGATGTTGTTCTTAAGGCTTTGAGCTTCCTATCTGTATAATGGCGATGAACAAGTTCATGTTTTGCTCTGAACGCTGAAGTTCTGTAGCTGGAAAGAGCTGCTTCATTTGCTAGCTTAGGTCACCTTTGATTTTAGAAATATAGTGTAAGAAATTTCCAGTAAACATTTCTTCTTAACTGTGTTTTGCTATCTGTGACTTTTTGCTGCTGGGAAACTACTTAGGGGGAAAAAACCAAACCAAAGCCAAAGCCTGGTTACATTTCTTAGCCTGCTTTCATAAAGAAAGAAGGCTGATCTATACTGTGTCTCTGTTTTTCTGTTCTCTCCATCCCTGTTGTCCACCACATTACCTGTGAGATTTTTATTGTCTTAAATGAGATTCAAATTACCCAGTATGCTAAAAGTCAACTTAGAAAATTTATCAAAAGCAGGCAACTGAATAGAGTAAAGGTCTTAGTAGGTTGACTGTGGAAAAATCATAGCATGAATGTTCAGATCATTAGACACAAGGGAACCCATATGGGCAGGTGACTTTGCTCTAATTGCAGGAGTAATTTGAGCTTGCAATCATCTGAGACAGTAATCTGTAGGAAAGAGGTTTCATTAGCTCTACTCAGGAGCTGACTTCCACAAGCTCAGACACCGTAAACGTGTATTATGTTACTCAGCTCTACTGTCATCTGCTTTTGCCTGACTTTCCGTCACACGGCAAAGGATGTATAAGGATTGTGTGACACAAGTGACTGAGTCCATTCCTGTGCAGGAGAGAACTGCTCGTGGAGGAACCCATTCACATACGGGCTCCCCCGATGCTTCCATCCAATAGTACTACATTTTCCAGGAGTACTAATGAAACACAACCTGTTTTTTTGCCCTGTTAGTACATCCTGAAAGCTTAAAAGGAAAACTTTTTTTTTTCCTGCTTGCGCCAAATGTATGAGACTATTGGAAGGCCAAGGGCTAATGCTCAATGTAAATCTATAGTCATTTGCAGTGAAATCACTGAATATACTGAGATACATTGAAAAAGCTGTAGGTAGAAGGTAATATCTACCTCAAAATGCTTTTTAGTATAATAATGGTGTCATATTACCGTAAGAGCAAGATGATTAAAAGTGTGTTTTAGTAATTGGAGTAATTTGCTTATGTTAGAGAACAATGTATGTGTTAAAAATTAGAAATTTCTGCATACATTCAGGCTGAACCTAATCAGTTTACTCAGATCTTATTTTGTATTTTGTCTATATGCACTATGTGTTCTTATAGTTCCTAAGTATACTAGGAACTGCTGAGTTCACTGCTTGGTCTTTTAAAGAAGACCTTGGTATGCTTACTACATTTCAGTTTGTTAGACTTCAGTTTGGTTTTGTTTAGTTGCGTATGCATGTTTCTTTAATCTAAAATTTCTTCCTTGCTTTCTTTTTTTTCCTGAAGAGCTTTACAGGCTGAAGGGAGCAATTACTTCACTTTTTCGTTTGGTTTTTTTTTTTTATACAAGTTCCTACACAGTCCCTATAACTATGTTATCTGAATGCATGTCTGAAAAAGCTGGAGTATATTGTTAGATCAACGTTTAGAGGAAATAAAGTGTGAATGAGGAAGGCAAAAAACACTGTGTTTCTTGATATATATTATAAATATGGTCCGTGATCTTCTTATGTGTTTATTGTTTTTTAGAACATCTAATGTACAATTGAAAATGAGAGCTTGGGAGACGTTCCCCACTGTGCTGGAGCAAAATTGAAAACGTGATGTCTTTTTATTTTTTCTTCATGCTGCAGGAACTTCATGCACCACTTACTGTTGTAGCTGATGGACTTTTCTCCAAGTTTAGAAAAAACTTGGTCTCCAGCAAAGTTACTGTTTCATCCCATTTTGTTGGTTGCATTTTGAAGGTAACTTTTCTGTATAACGCTATGTAAGACAGTGTGCTACTGCGTCTTAATGTGGGTGTGAATTTCACTGAATATGTTGTTTGTTATCTTTCCAACAGAATCAATTAGGACTATCCTTTTAGATATTTATCCAGCTGTTCTGTCAGTTTCTGTGTCCCTTTGAGGTTTGCTTGGATATTTTGGTCAGTGTTTTATTGATCCATACTCCATCCCAGCTCTAGGACAGCTGAACTTGCTATGTCAGACTTAACATATTTGGTACAGTTACAGTTCACATTTTTAACTCTTAGAACACCTTTAAGTAACTGTGAGCCAGGTTTGTGTTTTTTTTTTTCTTTTTTTAAAGTGGATATTGCTAAGATTTCTGGTTTTAAGAGTGGAGTATAGTGTTAATTTTAAACATATAGTTGAACAAGGGAGGGTTTAAAAAAAATGGATTAGGATTCAACATAGCTAATTTAAACTGTCCATTGGACTCACCACACCAGTTCATAGAAAATACTTTTATTTTAAGAAACAAAAGTTTCAGCATCTTGTATAAGGTAGTGCTATGTGCACTATTAGTGCTATATCTTACATAGCACTAATCTCTGCATTACAAGTAGGCACCATTGTAAAGCTGGAATTCAATTTGTAAAATTGTTTCTGTGGATATAGGTGCTTTGACTGGTTTGTGTTAAGATACTGCTAGGTAAGATGGTGACACTGATTTTTTCACAATACTTATGGCACGGGGAGTAGAAGTCTTGAGTTTTAGATCATCCTAGCAGCTGTGCTGTGTTTTATACTGTGGAAGAATACCCAAACTGTGCTCCTGCCTGAAGGAGGAGTACCCTGTAACCAGGTATTTGTATACCTTCAAGACCTATAAACTTCAAGAGAGAAAGTGGGAATCTAGGTTGGTAGCTGGGTGGTTGGAGAACCCACGTAGAAATCCTGGTTGCGTCTTGTCCCCTGTGGCTGCTGCATTAACTATTGCATTAACAGCAAAAATAATTGAGGGAGAAGGAACCAAAAGTAGAGAATTTTCACTGGGCTGGGAACACTGACTTGGAGGAACTTCAGCCTTTTTGTGTCTCTAACCCTTCCTGTTTCTCTGCTTTTGGAAACTTAGTTTAAGACCTAGTTAGACAGGACCCTATGATTCTTCCTCAGTTGGTGTCTCCATGTAGTTGTATACAGATTAGTGCATTTCTTTCTCTCCCACCACTTTCTTTATGAAAAGAAAACAAAATGATCTTATAAAAAACTATTACATTGATTACATTACAGGTTTTCAATAGCAGGTATTAAATATTTGTGAGATAGTCAAATGAAATGTATAACTTACTCTAGTAAATATAAAAATGTATTGCCAAAAGAGTTGTAACTACACTGAAGTTCAGAATTTGCATTTTGAAAGCGCTTCTCTTGTTCATTTAAAGAGAAAAGTAACTGAAACTTAGTATTATATGGGATTTTATTTCAAAGTATTTCAGAAAATTATTTTGTTTATATGAAGTTTATTATCCTTTCATTGATTAGTCTCAATCTTTCTCCCCCTTCTTTCCTTTTGAAGGATGCATCACAGTTTAAAGCTAATTATGCTGAACTTGTTTTAGCTAAAACTAGCCCAGTTCTAATCTATCGTATTTCTTCAACTGAGACTCGGGTCCTTGTTGATATTCGAGGGGAAATGCCAAAAAATTTAAAAGAGTACATGACTGAGAACATTCACCCACAACTACCTGGTAAGTCTAGAAAGTTTTTCATCCATAATCATCACAATTAAATGTGCTTAAAAAGGCACATTTCATTGAATCCATTCAACTATGTGGGCTTTTTCCGTGCACACAGTTACTATTTCAGTAACCATTCACCCTTCTTCGATTCTACATCACATAGCAGTTTGTTCAGCTCACATCTGTGAGGTTAGCAATTCAGAAGGATTACATCTCTAAGAAGAGGTTAAAGTGGGTTGTATGCAAATTATTCTAGACTCTAAGTAGTTGTAACTAAAATATTTTGGTTATTGCAGATCACTTAAAGGAACCATTCTTAATAGCAGTTCAGAATGATCGTTTAAGGACTATGCCAGCCAGTTTCTTGCCTCCTTCAGCTGTAAACAAAAAAGGTGTGTATTATGAAATTAAAAGGAGGGGAAAAGGCATTATAAACTTCTTCTAGGACTTAGGCCTTTGTTGTTCAATACAACTGTCTCATAATTCTTCTACGAAAAATAATATTTTGAAAATGTGTACCTTGGGCATAGTTTAATGGGAATGTTTATATTGACACAACACTTCATATCAGTGCCTGCTTTATTTTTAAGTTAAATCACTCAGTTGCTCAAGCTTATACAAGTGTGGTCTTTTTAAGGAAAACTTGATTTAAAAAAGGAAAGAAATTACTTGAAAAAGTGAGTTTGTATTTGTGTTCTTTGACAAACACATTTTTATACCTATAAAGAAAAAATATTTTGACCCCTTCTTTGTAGTTTTTGTTTAATTTCTAGTTGTTATTCATCTTATTTCCTGGTGGGAATGAATTCTTAGTAAGTTTGGTTTTTAAAAAAAAAAAAGGGGTTGAATTCTAAGATTATGTAGTGGTCATTCAGTATCCCATTAATTTTTGTCTTCTGCCTAGGTGTTCTGCTCTTAGGAGATGCATATAATATAAGACACCCTCTAACTGGTGGAGGAATGAGTGTTATTTTAAATGATGTTAAAATATGGAGAAGTTTGCTCCAGGATATTCCAGACCTTTATGAAGATTCTGACATTCTTAAGGTGAAGCTTTATTTTGGGCTTATTTTAGGCAATTTAATGCTGCAATTTAATGACACGCTTTTAAGTTTTATGCAACCCAGAGACACATAAGTTATTAGTGAGGCATAGCGGTTTTCAAAGCTTTGGATAGATAAATCATGTGTTAGGCATTCACCAGTAAGCGAGGCTGCGATGTGTGCTATAGCAAAAGGCGGATTCAAAACTGTGCTTGCGGACCTGTTGTGTTTTGCTTAAGGAGGCTGGAGTGCTGTGTCTAGACAGCACGCTTTGGTAGTATAACCTAATAGTCCGATATTAGTAGTGTATTTGTAATGTAGATTGATCTTAAGTGGGGTGGGTTTGGACCATTACACATGTGTGAGTGGTACTCAGAGAATAATGAGCATGTGTACGGAGTGTTTCAAGATGCATCTCAGTGCTCCCCTGGCCTGTTGACTGCTGCATTAATCTCACAGTAGTAAGTTAGAAAACATCCTTCTTTCCTAGGAATTGGTATCAGTGTTGATGCATTATTTTTTCAGTGAGATTTAGACCCAAAATTTTGATGAGTAGATAATAAAATTTCTTATTTATTTGTTTACTTCTTTTAAGTGGGTTAGGCATGTTGTCTTGGCTAAATTACAGCTAGAATAATTACAGACTGTAAGTAAATGATTCAAAAAGTGTATCTGAAAATTGAGAAGCACTTAGAGGGACCCTGAATGTCAGGACAATACAGGACTTACCTGACCAAATGCAGATACTTACATCTCAGCTAGTCACCTCAGACTTTCAGTTATTTCCTACTTAGTCAACAGAGAGAACTAGGTGTTATCCTTCAAGTTTCTGACTTACCCCAGCCACCTACTATAGGATGAGATGAAGCACACCCTGGAATTACTGTTGTGGGTTTTTTTTTTCTCTATGTATTTTAAGAGGAGGCTTGATAACTGGGTCAACAAGTTTCCAAAATTCCTTAATGACCTAGCTTGGAACCGATCTAGCGTATCACTAAATTCACTCTAGATTTTCATGAGTATGACTCTTACCACCTCTTTGGGAATCTTTTGATTGTTCTTCTGTATTTACTGACAGGAATACTTTTTTTTCCTTTTTCAGGCAAAAAGAACATTTTACTGGTCAAGAAAAAAATCTCATTCTTTTGTAGTGAATGTTCTTGCCCAGGCACTTTATGAACTCTTTGCTGCCACAGATGGTAAATGTATTTTAAAGATAACTTCTGACTAATTACAACTTAGTAAATAAATATGCCCAGGGAGGGGATGTGTATGTGTATGTGTATGAGCATATGTCCATGTGTGTGTGTGTGTGTGTGTATATGTATATTGATACATATTAAAAATATAGCAGTCAAAGGATTTTAATGAGTTAGCTTGTGTTCTCTGCCTCGTTGTTTAGTTCTAGCATTATGTAAACTGAGCTTTAGCAATGTGAAGACAAGTCTGGAGTTAGTTTTAAAAAAAACAAAACCAATGAAAAAAACCCACAAACAAAGAACAAAACAGAAGACACTTGTTCTCCTGTCAGCTAATTCAAGAATATGTAGATAGTCTATAAGACTATCCTTTACTTAAATAAAACTAGCTCAGAATCCAGCTGAATTTAATAGAACAACAGCTACCAAAGTCCTGGAGTTAATATCACTTTTGTGTATGCTGGAAAAATTTTTGATATGGGTTGAATATATTTGTTGAGTCATTTCAATTCATTTTGTAGATTCCTTGCATCAGCTAAAGAAAGCCTGTTTCCATTACTTCAGACTTGGTGGAGAATGTGTCTCGGGTCCCGTTGGATTGCTATCTGTGTAAGTTCAGTGGCTGGTAATAGTTAATGTGAACGGGGTTGAGCACTGTGAGCCTCTGTCAGGATCTGCTTTGCTCCCAATCAGTCAGCTCTGCACAGGGAGAATGGTCCATATGAGCCTATATTTTTAGGATTATACTAAAGTTTGGAGCTCTGTTAGAAGCTATGCCTTTAAATGCTGGCTTTTTTTTTTTTTTCTTTGTAAAAAATGCCGCTAAAAGCTAGAGAGAAGTTAATGTATGTGGCATGGGAGTTTGGGTGAGGTAGAGGGGTCCAGACTAGCAGAGGAGCTGGTGGAGGCGTTTCATGCCTGACAAGTAGTTGAGAGTAGTGAAGGATGAGGTCTCCCAAACAAGAACATAAGGGAAACTGGTTAACTATCAGGGTGTTATGAATGACCCCACAGAAACTAGCGAATGCACAATAAATCGTACTACTTTGAACAGAGAGTCATAGCATCAGAGAGTATCTTGAGTTGGAAGGGACCCATAAGGATCATGGAGTCCAACTCCATTAAAGACAAACAAACCTAACTTCTCTTAAACCTCAGCACTTTGTTCTAAAAACATTTGGTTTTGTCTTAGCTCAGGTGTATGAATACTGACAGGGTACGGAGAACTGCTGCATACCAAGCTAGGGTTGTATGTGCATCTTCTTAAAAAAGAAAAGTATACTGAAGATGCAGTTCCTACTCACCTCATGGAGACAAAGAAGGGTTAGATCGAACTAAATGATGCTCAGTTTACTGATCAGAGTACAGCATTTTGTGGAATGCAAAACACAGTTCAAGAAATCTACCTGCATAGCTGATGTTCTTGACAAAGAGGTAAAGAAGGAAAATTGATATTTCCTACGTAGTTAAGAGCCTGTGCGTGAACACCTGTGATCAATGCAGTACTGACATGTGAAAATGTGTGCGTTTATATTTCTCCTGTGTTGGAATGAGAGCTAAAACTGATAAAGCCTGTTGAGAATAATCGCCTGGCAGTTGATAAGGCAGACACAGACTACTGGAAATGAAGAGAAAGCAGCAGTGTATGCTGGCTGTGCTGTAGAAGGGAATACAGAGTGTATAGTAGCTCCAAGACAACAAAGTTTGTATATTTAGTTGAGACAGCAAGACTAGAGCTGCCTAAATCAGAAGGGGGTGTGTAGTCTTGAGTGGAGAATCTCTATTGGTAAAATGAAAAATTGTCATTCTGATTCTGTTTATTTACATGTTTCATCTATTTATTTTTAATACAGGTTATCTCCTAAACCAATGGTACTGATTGGCCACTTCTTTGCTGTGGCATTATACGCTGTTTATTTTTGCTTTAAGTCAGAGTCCTGGATCACCACTCCTCGAGCATTTTTCAGTAGTGGGGTTATTCTTTACCGGAGTTGCTCTATAATATTTCCACTTATTTACTCCGAAATGAAGTATTTAGTCTATTAAAATCCAGGGGGAAATGACTGGAGGAAGAAAACATGAAAATCACAATGCCTTCAAAATCTTTGGACATGTACTATTTAATATTGTATTATCTTTTTTTCTCTTCAAAATGTGATTTCCTTGATAAGGATTTAACTTTGGTTTTGTGGTTATATACATATATATTATATGTAAATACTCTTTTCTTTGCAATTAAAGTTCAAAAAGGAGTTAGCTGTTTACAAGGACCATAATTAAGTGTTGACATGTGATAGGTAATTGCCAGTTTTGTCAGAATTTCATCCTTGCTTTATCCATTGCCGAGTGCACCACTAATATTAATAAACTGAAAAGTGAAAACTGTAAATCATATGCTGCTATTATCCTTCATGCTTCTTTTCTGTTCAGTACTTCCATAGACTGTTTCTAGATTACTGTGAAATACTGTAACATTCTTGATTTGGGTTGTTTCATTAGGATTTGCCTGTTCTTTTTCATTTGCAGCTAAGATACTAGTCTACTGACACTTAAAAGGACACTGTAAAGGGTTTCTGATCTTGAAGCGTCACCGTATCTTTTACGTCAGTCACTGCTGCAAGTACCATGTTGCTTTTCTGAGATCATCCTTTACACCAGAATTCATTTAAACAAGTAATAATCAAACCTTAGTTATGTTGGCCACTGCATTGCACTCGGGTACTGAAAGCACATGGTTTTGAAGATTTCTTCCTATCTCACTTCCTTTTAAAAACTTAGGGGGTTTGTTTTCTTTTCCTTGGTGTGTGTGCAACTGAAGTTTAACACTGCCATGAACTGAAGCACAGCAACAAACCGAATCCACTGAAAAAAATTCAGTCCAGGCTATTTCCAGTAGACAGTAATCTTTAATATCACTGCTAAAAACTCGTGAGAAGTACCGCAAAAGTGTCCTTTTAATACTTGGGAGTATGGTTTGGTTTTTCCTATAGAAGTTACTGCATGCTACTAAAGAGTTCACGTCTTGTGCTGTTGGTCACTATTCCTCTCAATGATACCTTTTATCAGTATGTTTTCCTTTGTTCTTGTCTATTTTCATTTTTCTTTAGCCTTCTTATGATTTCTTTGTGTTATCACTGTATGGCTCTACTATTTTGGATTGCCTGAAAAAAATCCCGCATCAGTGCAGCCAACAGTTTAGAGAGCAGTAAGAGATCATGTTTTTCCGTACTGGTGAAACTTTGACTGTATCTTGAAAATGACAGATTGCGTAAGCTGTATATAACCATACATTTTATGTTGGACTGTGAAAAAGAAAAATATCTGTGAAGAGGCTTTTTAATATTTTGTTTGATGGATATTTCAAATGAGCTGTTCTTTTCCAGAAGCAAAAGTATGTATATTTTTCTAACCATTATCACTTTTGATACCCTCTTGAAATTACACGCATCGTGAATATGTCTATGTTTAAACTTTAGGGTAAAGTACTAATATTTTCAAATATCATTATATATGGTGACTAAATGATGCCCCTTTCAGGGTACACAAAGTTTGCAGAATTTATACAAGTGTTTTCAAAATTTGTCACAATTTTGAAAATATTGATTAACTTCACATTTTCTATTTTTTTATATTATTTGCAGTCAGTCTCTTTAAAATCAAGGATAAAAAGTCCTGAGCCAAATACACATCTTCAGCTTAAATAAAAAGTTATGATATCTGTAGATTTTTTTTTTTTTTTTTTGTTGTGTATCTCTGGTTAATGAGTTTTGTTAGGTCCCAGTTTATCAGGAAATACCAGTATGGTTAAATTTACATGTATGTTTAAGCACTTCTTTTCTTTTTTTGAACTCAGTGCCTGGTTAAGTGTCTTGACAATTGGGGTAATGATAACTTGTTGGAAATTACCATGGGGGAGAGAAAAATGTTGCATGTATGTGTAAGGAAGAGTAACCTGAACATATGACTGGTGAAATGGTTACATGCCTTGTCCTCAGGACGTGATGAAGGACTTTGAAGTATTGAACAAACCGGGACCATCTGGACACAGGGCAGCACAGGGTGTGGTCTTCCAGTAAACTACTGATGAGCTGGTCTCCGGTAGGGTTTGACAGCTTTGGCTGGGCTCCTGCTCCAGCTGGTCAGTGGCACGCAGCAGTGCTTTGCCCTGGTGAAGAAAAGTCACAGGGCAGAATTTCAAGCCATGTTCTGTAGTCCCTGACAGCAGTGGTTTTCTTGGGGATGCAGAGGGAGGCTGAAGGGCAGGAGAGAAATGAAAGAAGCAGTTCTTGAGCCAAATGAGACTAAGGAAGAGTAAAGCTGGCAGTGAGCAGGCAATGCCCGTAGGTAAAATGGCCAAAAATGGAATCTGGCTGATCTAGCTAATGCTAGCCATAGTACGCAGCAGACAGTCTGTAAGAATCCTGGGTTTCATTTTCTACACCTATATGCAGCAAAGTGAAGTGATATGCCAGGAAAGATGTGTCACAGGCATGATTCAGAATCGGAGAGAAACACAATGCACACGTATTTGATGCAGCTTGCGAGTTGTCTATGTACAAACTGTGAAGAGGTTAGTTCTAAGGATTTGTACGCTGCAAAATTTAATACCATCCCGTGCCCTTAGCAGGACACCTGGAGAAGAGTGGGCACACGAGATGTGTGTTGTGCATGGGTGGTTATCCCTGTATTCCAGGACTGGTGCAGCTGCAGCTAACAGCAGAAGGAACAAGAGAAGCAGGTGCATAGTGGTGAAGTTGTAGCTGGTGACATGGTTCAGGAGCATGAAAACTTGCTAGTGGTGAGAAGGAAAGAGGGAACAGTAGTTGCCTTCTGTGCTGGTAAGTGGTCTAGAGGTTTGTTCGTAGGTGGGGAGTTAATTCACGCATGCAAATGTCACATTTGAAGCTTGCTTGAGAAATTTGTGTCGTGTAGGTGAAGTGTTCTTGGTCTTCTGGTTTTGGGGATTTGGCTTGTTTTGAACAAGCCCTTTACTGGAAAATATATGGGGCAATGAGAGGGTTTTTTTATTACAGCTTTAAAATGCCTGCTAGCGCAGGCATGTGATGTTGGATTTCTGATGAGGAGTGATACCCATTTGGGCTGTGCCTGTGTCCAGTGCTGCCTCTAGCTCCGCTGCTCCTCTACAAGCAAGTGAAAGGCAGAGTAGTGGTGGTAGTTTTCCTCTCACCTTCACTCTAATCACCTGGAACAAAGAGAAAGCGCTTGAGCAGTCCCTGATCAGCTGCCTGTATTTTGTAATTTATGATTTGGTTGTGCTTCTGAGACAGTGGTAGTATAATGCGATGTTGCCAATCTCCAGCATAATTACAGTGCTTCTCTGGGGAAGTGTCTGAATGGAGGCTTAAATAGTCTGTTCTGCAGCTGAAGAAAAGAGGCGCACATCCTTTTCTGTAGATGTAAACGATTAGTTGGTGATGTCTGAATAGCACTTGGAAGACTTTACACTTAAAAACTCACTGATGTCTGCAGTACGCTCAGGGAAAAACAACAACCAGTGACAAGGAAGACTTGCTGTTCCTCATCTGTATTGCCCAAGCTTTGTTTCAGTTGAACAACGATTTGGTTCCGAAGAGCCGCACTTGAGTTTGGTTGTAATCAAGCTGTTCCAAAGTACGTGCAACAGCAGCGCTGTTACCAGGGTTTCCAAACATCTGTGGAAATCTGAAAAAAGGGGATGATTAAAACATATTGCTCCCTCCTTGATAATGCCAGTTTCTGTGTTGTCTTTCTGCCTCGTGCTTGTGTCGTACACCTGGTCTCTGCCTTCTCCCACTCGGTCTTCTGGTCCTTGCTCCGCGTTTGCAGCCAGAAGCGTGCGGCAATCCAGGACTCGGTTGCTGCGCTGCAGAAAGGTTAGATAGGTAAGGCGGGTGGAGCGCCTTCCCCATAGTGGTTTCCCATGTGGAAGCTGTGACCTGTGCTCTTTCAAAGGCTGCTCTCATCTCCTAAAACCTACATGTTGGTATTCACTGTAATGCTGTTGATGCGCGCTGGTGGTTTTGTGTCGGTAGGGCAGTAATTTATGGTGGGCTCACGGTGCTTTCGTATATTGTTCTCTGGAACCAGCTTGTGTATTCTGGACAAAAACAAAATCCGTTCTATCCAGAATAAATACAGGCAGCTGATAAATTATGCGTCCTGAAATTCTGGCTTGCTCAGCATGACAGTACTACATGGAAAATAGCGTCAGCAGTTCCTGAACTGCTCCCTGTGGAGCTCTGAAGAGCTGTGCAAGCTCCTGTGCTGTGCATAGTGAACAGCAGCACGGCTGAGTTTGCTGAGATAAAGTTATTCAGGGCACTGAAAATAAAAGCTGACAGGGTATTTTAAATAGTAACTGAAATCCACTGTTAATATAAGCAAAGCAGCATAAATAAGAAAAATCATCGTGATGGTAGAACCCAGCTGTGAGCCTCCAGGAATCACCATGACTGGTCCTCTCCAAGCTTCCATGCAGTTTGCAGCCAAAAAGCACGTTGGGAATTGTTAGCGAAGGGCTACAGCAAGGGCTACAGCAAGAAACCCCCACAATTCTGCATGAAACGAGCCTTTGCAGCAGCTGAGGTGTGGCAGAGCAGGAGCTAGGCATGCCTCGGGCGGAGGCGAGCGGAGCTGCCGGGTGGAGCGCTGGGCCGTCGCCAGTGGAGTTTTCCCGAAGGCAGAGCTAGTGAGGAGCCTTGGAAGAAGGGGCTTCTGGTGTTACAGCCAGGCTTTAGAGCTGGTCTACAAGCACAGGTTACCAGGCCAGCCAAACACAAGCAGCAGAACCATAGGTCCAATACTGAAATACTCACGCAGGCGATAGGTACATGTGTAGTGACCAGTTCTGGGGAAGCACCCAGACAACTTAAGTGGGGCGTGTTGCATTCTCATATATGATTTTAAATGGTTCCACCTATGCTATTACAGTGGCTAATTTATTTTGCCATGGGAACATTTGGGTTTTTAGCTCAGCACCTTGTTGACCCGTAGGTCACTCGTACGTGATTACCTTTGCAGGTTTCTGTGATGCAGCTAGCTTCCTTTGGATGCAGGCGCACATTTTTCAGGCAACGAGCATCCTAACGCTGTCTTCCCAGGTATGGCTGTTTGACAGCCCTAATGTAGAGGCTGATATCTATATGGTCCTGAGAATTCACATGGTTTGGTAAAAGTATACAGAATTGTATGTACAAATATCAACTTCTTCTAACTGCTGCCTGCACTTACGGCCATACTGTGGGTGTGGGTTTGACTTTATGGGTGCTTCTAGACTACAAGACTGGATTCTCTAATGGCAGGAGAGGAAGGGGGGGCTTACAGAGGGGTGCGGGTCCATGGTCCCAGCTATGGTGTGTTGGTATGAAGGCTTCATCTCTACTGGGAGGCACAGCAGGACCAGGGCTGGCTGTCCCTCTTCACTGGCAGCACTCTGTCCGTAATGGTCTTGGCACAGGTCAGCTTGTGACCTCCCAGTCGTCTCCTGGGTGTCATTTGGAAGGGAAGGGGATTAGCGTGGAGTAGGGATCGTTGCCAGCCCTGTGTGGATCAGGCTGTCCTGTCTGAGGTGTGAGCCATGCTGTGCCAGGTGGTTCCTGCATCACAGGGTGCGTCCTGACATGTTTTATGAAGTTGTGGAGTGAATGCTGAGATCCTGGACCAAGATATCCGCATGGGGCTTCCTGCGCACAGGGCTGAGCCCAGCAACAACTGCTTCATACACTTTTTGTGTGGGAAGTACAGCATAAACATATCCCTCACCTATATTTCAGCATAAATAAAAACCTACTATTAAGGTTTTACGTTACGAAGCTTTACCACCTTCCTTACTACCAGATATGTTTGCTGCCGCGGTTTTCCATGCCAGGGCAGTGGTCATTTTATCAAGTGCTTTGTCCTTGTGTCTTCTGGAGGAAACTTTTGCAGAAGAGGACACTGGTAGCAAGAAATGGGTTGCTGTTTTGAGAATGTGGTGGATGTGCTTTGACCTTGGCTAATTTTTGCTTTGCTTTTGGAAACGTGGATTGGGATAGTGGATTGAAATGCATTTTGTTGACAGCGATCACATTTTGATGCGCATCCTGTTGCAGGCACATAAACCCCTCAAGCATTCCAGATACAACATCATGTGCAGGGAACCTTCTCAGGTGTCCCTGCCTCTGTCTTCTCTTGATTCCTTATTACCACCTCGAGTGGTCAGAAGCGATTCCGTTAACCTTGAGCCTTATACTGCTTTTTCTAGGTGAGTTTTCTCTTCCAACTGAGAATCAACAGGAGGTGGGAGAAGCTTCTGCCACAGGCTGCCATGGGACACTGGGGGTCACTTGTGCTCCCTGCTACCTTGCCCCATGCCAGAGAGCTTTCCTGACTAACGATTGCTGCCTACATTGCATTTTTCTTCACAGTCTCCATCTCTCCTGCCATCACCAGGCAGGAATCGGATCCAGTACCCGAGTTTTCTACTCCAGTTGCCTTTATCTCTGCCAACTGTGAGTTGCACAGCGGCACTGCCGTGGCTCAGGTTTGGCCATACGGTAACTTGGTAACCACAGGTAATTACACAGCGGTGGAAACTGGATGTTGACTTACCATGGTTTCCTTTGTACGCAGAGCGCCCTTGCTAATTGCTATAGAGCATACACGGAGCCGCTCTGTCTCTCAATAACGTATTTGGTGTCTGCATTTTTATCTTGCCAGAGCTAATTTCTGCTGCAAACGACATCTGGAAACAGATAGTGCATATAGATGTTATTTGCAAGCCCAGCTGGGGGGCATTTAAATGGGAGGTCTCTTGTTTTCGTGTGTCTGGTCACATCAGCATGACCCAGCATTATTCTGCTCCATATAGTGCCTACATGATACCTGTCACGTACCATCTTTATAATCAGATAAATTAAAGCCTGTAACAGGAAGGCCTTTCTCCTCTCAGATGTCTGCATTACCAGTCATCCACTGCCCGATGCTGCCAAGATTACTCTTTTGATACTCTGGAACAATACTCTGGGGAGCTGCACGCATTAAAAATATCCTTATAACCTGCTTTTAAGGACCAGCATACCTGTAGAAAGGATCATCTTGATTTTATTCGGTTATATTTGGGCAAGTAAATGAAGGTGCTTATTTGCAAAATAGAGGAGAACACAGCATTCAAAGGTTTAAAAGACACAAGCATGCAGAAATGAGATTGTATCTGCGTTAGCCTGGTTTATAACAGCAGTTTTAAAAGCCCTGTGTGATTCAGCCAGTAAGATGCTTGAGGCTTCAAAATCTTGTCCTCGTACAGCCATTGCAGCACTGGGGAGCATGGCCGGGAGGGAGTCCTGCACCAGGGCATGTTTCTTTTTTAATGCTAGAAAAGTCCTGATGGAAATTCTTGTCTTGGGTGGAGGTGCAAGCGATAGATGCCTCCGCTCCCCGGGAAGGCGTTACAAATGCCCTGCTAAGGCTCAGGCTGAGTAAACGCGAGCATCCCCTGGGCGTATCTGGGTGTGAGTCTTGTAGCCAAGCTTGTCTCAAGCCAGCTAATGAGCTTTCCTGGGCCTGGTTAACCAATTAAGCAATGGATAATGGTGCTGGGAGACAAGCACTGTCAGCAGCTGTCAAAGAGTGAGTGCAATAGATTGGGTCTTTTGTTTCACACCAGAACGTGAGCCGAGAATTCTGTTTTCAGTGTACTACTACTAACTTCATTCCCACCGATGCTCGTGGGAACCAAACAGCTTGCGGTGGAACCGGCTGCAGGGTGAGCTACAGCCGCAGCAGCTCTGCGTGGTGGGCAGTGGTGGGACGTGACCCCCCGCTGGAGGAAGAGCTCCCGCTGCTGCTGCCGGGTGGCCTGGGGATGGGGTTCGCAGTGGCCATTTCAGTGGTTTCAGCAGCACAATGTGGCCAGCTTGTGCCCGAGCCCCAGCCTCAGCGGGGTTTCTTGCAGGACAAGAGTTTAGGTTTTTAATTCGTGCCTGATACTTAATTCTTGCACGACAAAATTTTTCTAACTGGAGGATTTTAAGATGGAGGATGTTACGTGATGTGACTTCATTTGTATATAACTGGATTTTCATTGCCTTATTTGTTGTTATTTTTTAAAAAAATACAAAATCTAAAAGCTGGAAGCTTTGCTTTCTGTGGATTTCTAGTTATTTTGATTATGGAAGGATGAGAAAGTATCACACCTCTCCCATTATTCTGAATATTATTTTTTTTTTCTGGTTTTGCCTGAAGAGCCACAGGAGTTAAAATTAAGCATCTTAATTAAAAATGGCATAAATTGCACTTTGACTGCTGTGGCACGCTACGTACTGGTTGGTTTGTTCCTGCTTGAAGTGAAAGGGAATGCCTGCACTGGTGGGTTATACCCAGATAAAGCATGAGAGGATAATTTCCAGGGAGGAATGCTGGTTCACTCTGGCATCATGGCTACATCCCGAAGCAGATTAGTTCAGAGTCAGGTTTTCGTAAAGCATTATTGAGACTTTGGGTGTGATATAATGTTTTAAAGAAGAAATGCAGGGGTACATTCCTTGCTGAGGAATACTGTGATGAAATAGAGCACAGGAAAGATGCCTGCTGATGTTCACAGGCTGCTTCAACTGCAGAAACTAATTACAAGTATTCCGGAGTTTTTTCTAGTCTGCCTGTGAACCCTAGTTTTCCTTAATAATATCATTATTGATTTTTCTGCTTGCTGAGTCACAGCAGTAATTTACACTGTCGTGGAACTGCCCCTTGTAATCTGCTTTCACAACAGGGCTCAGTGTGACTCAGAGGAGCTAAAATTTGAAGCATAATCATAAATAATTGCATTAATAACAGAAGCCCTAATGCATCAACTTAATGTGTAAACTGTGTGTTTTAACTTACCGTAACCATTTTGAGGAAGCTGTACTTCTGTGGTGGGGACAGGATATTTGTATTTGTTTTGGGAAAGTTTAGAGCTTTCTAAAGTAAAAGCTTAAAAATAAATTCAAATAGGGAAAAATTAGCTTGACACCAGTTTGTATTCTCCCTCTGTTGCTCTTCGCTTTCCTACCTGTTAAGAGTACGTGTTCCCAGCATGGGTGGGACATTAATACTGGGTGATGCCTGCTGCCCTCCTCCCCCGTTTCACCCTACCTCTTTTTTTTCCCTGCAATCTTACCATTGCGTTCCCCCCTCCTCCTGCTGTACATCTCCCTTTGCTTGTCTGGTGTCACAGGCGAATTATTAAGAGAAGTCACTGTTACGGCGTTAACTAAAATGGTTTTATTAATGATGGGATGATGATCAAATGGTAATTAACTGATGACAGAATGAAAATCACATGGTAATCAAACGGTGATTAAGCAATAATTGAACGGTCGTTAAAGAGTGATTTGACAATGGCTTAAGTGATGATTTAGATGGTGATTAGGCAGTGATCAAACACCCTACTATTTACTACGCTTCTAATAATAGCTGGATATATAAATGTCGCTAGCATACAATATACCTTTAGGCCTAATGTGAAATGTCCTTACCTTGTTATAGATAGTAGATGCTGGGTAAGGGGTCTCGCAGCCTGAGGAGTAACCTGGAGAGGGGTCCCTGCTCAAGGGGGAGATTGTTGCCGGGCTTGGGCGG
>JAVJGI010000040.1:16580457-16600316 GCA_035590275.1 Ibycter americanus | reverse complement strand
TTCAAGGGAGGAATCTCCACACATTCAGTGAAGACCCTGTTGTTAGAATCTGGGACTGGGCTTTTATAGCATGAAGTGATTGACTCCAGGTCAAACCCCCTTTGACGTACGTGCATCTGTAGCAGTTTCCATTACGTCTGGTCTCTGCTGGGGCTGATACCCTGAATTCCTGCTAACGTGTGGCCTGGACTCCTTAGCTGCTGAAAAGATGGAGCCCAGCGCAGTTCTCGAGGTTTGCACCACGGGGCTGACCTCAGCCGGGTCTTCTCCTCGGTGGTGCCCACCCAAAGCGCTGCTCGCTTGGCGGGGCGGGGGCACCCACCACACCTGGAGGGAGACGCGGGGGCCGGCCGGGCAGCGGCTGCGGCGGGGAAGCCCACCTGTGTCTCGGCTGGCACGGACACGCCGAAGCCCTCGCGTGGGCAGGGTGGTGGGCATTGGGCAAGGCTCTGCCAGCTGGAGGGGGAAGGGCTGCACTCCGAAACGAAGCCGGCTGCTGGCGCAGAGCGCAGGAGTTAAAACCCTTCCCCCTGCCAGCCGAGTTACTGGGACACAGGTTCTGCTTTTGCAAGGGGTGAATTGGGGACAGGTGAAACACACCCGCAGCGCTGCTGAACCCCACAGATCAGTGCTTGGTCTTTCGGCAGAGGAGGACCAGGTTGGGGAACATATTTAAACAATGTGGATGTACACGAATCTGTGGGAGCTGGTGGGATGCATCCCTGGGTGCAAGGAGAGCTGGCAGGTGTCAGCGTGAGGCTGCTCTCAATGCCCTGTGAACAGCGGTGGTGATCCTGGGGCCTGGATGACAGCAAACCGCTCCTGTCTTCAGGAACAGCAAGGAGGAGGATGAGGGAAGCTGCAGGACGGCCAGCCTCACCATGATCCCTGGCAATGGGATGGAGCAAGTAGGTCTGGAAACCATTCCCAAACATACAAAGGACAAGAAGATGACTGGGAGCAGACAGCATTGATTTACAAAGGGAAAACCCAAGCTTAACCAACTGGCTCAATGGCTGGGCCCAGGGGGCTGTGCTCAGCAGCACGGTGTCCCGCTGGAGGCCAGCCACGAGTGGTGCACCCCAGGGGCAAGCACTGCTGAATGTCTTCATTAATGAACTGGGCAATGGACCTGTTTGCAGGTGATACAAAACCATAAGAAGTGGCTGACACAGCACAGGGAGACTTGGACAGGTGGGAGAAAAGGGCCGACAGAAAGTTCATGAAGTTCAGCAAAGGGAAGCGGGAAGTCCAGCACCTGGGGAGGGATGACCCCAGGCACGGGGACAACTGATGGAAAACAACTGGGCAGAAAAAGCCCTGGGATCCTGGGGAACATCAGTCCGCTCCTGCAGTGGTGGCCACCAGCCTTGGGCTGTACCAGGCAAGCGCTGCCAGCGGGCTGTGGGAGGTGATCCTGCCCCTCTGCTCAGCCCTGGTGAGACGCATCCGGGTGCTGTGTCCGGTGCTGGGCTCCTCAGTACAGGAGAGACAGGGATGTACTGAAGGGCCATGAAGAGGATTGATAGTTCAGAGCATCTGCCATGCGAGGAGAGGCTGAGAGAGCTGGGACTGCTCAGCCTGCAGAAGAGAAGGCTCAGGGGGATCTTATTCATGTGGATAAATATCCAGTGGATGGAGGGAGCAAAGAAGATGGAGCCCAGTGACAGGACAAGAGGCCACAGGCATGAACTGAGACACAGGAAATTCCATTTAAATGTAAGAAAAAGCTTTTTTTCACTGTTCATGTGGTCAAACACCTGAGCAGGTCACCCAGAGAAGCTGTGGCATCTCCATCCTGGGGATACTCAAAACCCGGCTGGCCATGGCCCCCAGCACCCTGTGCCAGCTGCCCCGCTCTGAGCAGGAAGGTGAGCTGGACAGTCCCGACAGTGAACTTCTGAATTAATTACAAACCAATGGAGACAAGAAGGGAGCAGCCCAGTGCTGTGAAGAGTAGGTGGGGATCAGCTGAACAGGAACCATCAGAGAGTTCAGTCCTGTTTCTTTTTCTAGCAGTTTTTCTCCCGAGGCTTTCAATCTTTCACATGTTAAAGCGCTGAGAAATAGGAGGAGTGCTGGCTGCGCCAGTCTGCTCGTATTATTCCAGAATTTAATTTACAAATGTAATAAAAACTCAATAAAAATCAATGTTAATTCCAGGGACCTGAAGGAAGCCGAGTATCAGCACAGCGTCGTCTGTCCTTGAACTGCTACCATTACATGCAGCCATTCAGCCTCCTGCTGCTCGCTTGCCATTGTCAAAGCTGCCCGTAAGGCTGCTAAGGAACTTTCACTTTCAGTACCTTATACACAGCAACCCCGCTGCACTGGCTCCTGAGTGGCATCTGGATATATGGGATGCCCTGGCATTGAACCCAACTGTAGATGCCATCAACATGCAGGTGCCCAAATTTTTTGTGGGTCCGCTTAACTGAGAGCTGCGTCATCTCATCATGCAGCAGGAGATGGAGTGTCAGTAAGTAGCACCATGAATTTGACCTGATTGATCGGCTGTGGCATTGTGCTCCTCACTTCCCTGACACCCCAGGTGACACGAGCATCAGCACATCAAACCCACAGGTGTAAATTCAGGTATTTCTGGGTTAAGGGCTTCCATAAATCCTGACATCTTGTATTTTTTATTTCTTCTGTGTATATTTCCTGTGTATTGTCCAGTTGTCCACTTACCACTAACTCATGCAGTTAATGCCTTATGTACCACCCAGCAGGCAGCATGTAACTCAGGAGTGGTGGTGGGGGTCTCTTCTAATAGCGAGAGCATGGCTGTTAATCCTGCATTCTGGCTCCTACCCCCACCGTGCTGAGCAGGCTTCACTCAGCAGGACGACAGGCAGCACCTGTCAGCCACCGCCTCATCCCTTGACATATTTCGCTGTGGGGAGATGGCTGGGTACGTGTGTGTGTCTGTGTGTGTGGGTAGGGCAGGGGGTTGCAGCCTTCCTTCACCTTCTAGCCTAAAACTCTGAAGTGCAAGATCATCTCCCGAAACTAGGATGTCCAGCTCAAAAGGTTTGCAAGGCTGCTTAGGTTCCAGCACAGCCGCAGGGCAGGCAGCGTGCTGGGCTTGTGCGAAAGCTCTTTTTTCATCTTTCCCCATACAAACTGGTTCCTCTTTCTTGCTGTATTCAACGGGGACCTTAAAACCTGTGCTTAGTGTGGGGATAAATCGGCACCAGTACCCCAGTAATAGTACAAAGCATTGCACACAAACCTTGATTTTGGGGCTCAGCTGTACAAAGTTTTGTTTCCATAATCCTGCAGGCTCCTTGCCAGATGATACCTAAATATTGTACTTCATTTGCTTGATCCAAAACCTGTGGGTAACCTGTTAGTTGTAAGATTACAAAATCTACTTGATCCAAGCCACCTCCCCTTGCAAATTAATTAATATTCATCTATTTATTCTTGTAGTAATAGGATTGATTTCTGTGAACTAGGGCTGCTTCTGCACCGGTAACCAGTAGGGCCCTAACCGGTTATTTATTATGCTGGCTCCAAGGTGGTACAAACGGAAGCCATGGACAGCCGTCTCCCTGGCCTGACGCCTTCATCAGCCACAGTGGAGGGGGACCACACCTCCCCTGTTCTTGCTGCCAGGGAAGAAGGTTGAGGTGCTTAGGGGCAGGTGAAGATGCATCTTCATTGCAGAGAGGGTAACACAGATGGGACCAGTGTTCCTGGGGCTTTGCACTTCCCTTTGCCCCTCCTCCTTTGCTCTTCCTTTCTTAAACAAGGAGTCAATTTGCTATCTAGTCACTCCAGCCTGCCTTAGCGCTATAAACACCTCTTTCAGAGTAAACCTTCCATTCAGCTGTTGCATTTGATTCCTCTTTTCCAGTCTGATAATCACCAAGCTGAACCAGTGACACAATAACATCCCCTGCTGACTTTCCCACAGCAGCCCCTAGCAAGAAAATTATGCCAGGTGTAAAAAGTTCCATACCAGGACCAGAAGTTGTGTGAATAAACACCTTGCCCCCAACATTAGTCATGTTACAGTTGCACTGGAAGAAATATCTGTGCCTTTAAATACCATGGCAGGACTTTTCAGCTGTGGATATTTAATTATTTTTCTGTCCTCTAGAGAAGGAAAATTAACTTTTTGTAGTACAGAGGCAGACATCAAACCTCCTTTCACTGTATATATATCCTCGCAAACAGTTCTTTTAACAGGAAAATTGACGCTTTGGAATCATCAGTCCTGGCAAACTACCCGACACCTTTATTTCCAATTTCATTGTTCATTTGTGATACAAAAGTCAAACTTCCACAAATAGTTCTTCAGAACAAAAACCTAAATGATTTATACATAAACAATTACATACAGCATTTATAATGTGCAGTACAAAATGTACACTGTTCAGATGATACAAACTGCATATCATGCCAAGATTTCAACAAGTGTTAATTATATAGACTAGTGCTGACGGTTACATTTCATAGAGACATCTGTAGGTACTGCCTTAAAGCACAGAAAAGATACAGTTCTGAAAAGCTGTACTTATCTCAGCCCCAGTCCCTAACTCCTTGTTTCAGGTTTGGGGGAAAGACTTGGTCCTTCTCCATATTCATAGAACAGTTCTGAATTCATCAAAAATGAAGCTAGGCACATGTGCTTCAACAACCTGAAGTAAACAGGAAGGCACAGTTAGGGATTTTCATTATTCATTCATATGCTCTATTCATCCATTAACAAGCACGTCTGACCTATGAATCAAGCACACAGCACTACTGTCCTGAACCACCCTGCCTTTAGGATGTGCTCCCGGACGTGCTCTCGCTTGGTACACAAAGCAAGGAAGGAACACCATGTCAGGCAGCTAAGGCAAAACTGGGGCTGGGAGGAATTGCTGTGCGCAGAGGTACTGTGTGAGACTGGAGGAACGCTGTCACCCTCTCTGCTGTCTCTCACGCAGCACCAGGCTGAACTGGAAGCTGGCACAGGGACCAGACGTATCAGCTGCAAGATTGACACCGGGACTTTCTGCTACATTGCACTGTGGGCTGAGTAAAAAGAAACTGGAAGAATCTCTCTCTCTCTCTTAGTTGTGCGTATTAGCTGGGAAATAACTTATTCAAGAATTATTGAGGTACAGCCTATGGCAAATGGGATTATGACTTATTATTACCACCACATATAAATAATGTATCACCTTCAAGTGCAGTTAGTGGCATTTAGCCCTAAAATAAAGTCTCTCTACATGCCCAGACTTTCAGAATTTCCCTTCCATGGGAAATAAAGCAGCTGCCTGGGAAGCCATGCTTTCGCAAAAGGGAAGGAAATCAAGGACTGGAGATAGTGTTTCACTAAAATTTAGACTTGCTAATTAACTTTTTGCCCTGCATTTAGAATACTGCTAAGTTTATGGTCACTTAATTCTGCAACATCTCAGAACTCCTAATTTATTTCTTCCCTTCCCAACCCTCCCCCAGCACTGTAGATGTTCTCTGAAGATTAAATGGAACAGACTTCTTGAATCTGCCCAAAGTTGAAATCCTTCCTGTATTTTGTATCCCTTTCTGTATTTTCTGGAAAATAATTTTTTCCGTAAGGATACTATGACTAATATAGGAATAATTACACAAAGTATGCAAATAACACAATTTGTAGTTTGTACAGGGTAAAAATTCCTTATGACCTCTTAACAGTATTCATTCATTCCTATCAGATAACAGATTTTTCATCTGTATTTCTTTTTCGCAATCTTCAACAGAACATCTGAAAAGGGTTAATACTGCTTTTTGGACAAGGTTAACAAGTCCATTATTTTGGATATTTGATTACAGATGATGCCATGTTCCAGAGTAGATACGTGTGATCAGACTGCTAGTACATAACCACAGCGTAAACCAAGATTTAGCTCATCTGAACAGGACTCCTGCTCAGTGCTACGTACAGGAGACATGGAATTCTTTCTTACCTTTCTTGGTAACTTTGTGTAGCGAATGTAATCTTCCAGGAACATGAGGGCACCCACTACATCAGCAGGCATTTCTGGTATCTTTTGGCTAAAATTAAACCACCATGAAGATCATACTCTTACTAGCCCATCAGTTATTTAGATAAAATTACATGAAAATGCCAGCCTTCAAACAACACAGTTTCCACTAGGTACCACGTGATTCCATTACAGAAAGAGACAGTATTTTAATCTCATATTCAGTCAAATATATTGTTGTTGTTACTATGTCAAAATACACTCTGCTAGAAAAACATACTGAAACAGTAGTGATACTTCTACTGAAGCCCTCTTCACAGAGGTGGTACTCAGGGAAAAAGCAAAACATGGATACCTGGTGCACTGTTCCATCGTTGAACGAATAAACTGACCAATCAGAGCCAGAAATTGTTCTGTGTATCTTGAGTGAAACTGTTTCAACAGGGTAAGGAGTCCCAGAACTAAAGGAAGCCAGTCAATTTGATCAGCTGGCCGCTTGCACACCACTCCTGCACAGAAGAAACCCCACAAAACAACATGTTTATAAAACAGAACATATTCTTTATAGCAGAAACAAACTTATATAATATACTCTTGTGATGTTTTTTGTGGTGACTCCCCTTCTGCTTGCCCACACATAAAAATTAAAAACTAATATAAGAACTGCCTTTCTTCCATAGCAAATGGTTTAATGATATTAACTAAGGTATAGGATAGAATGAGAAAGTCAGGGGTTTGGACTCTCTTTCCTACCGCATTGTATTTGGCTTCAATATTACAACAAACCTGCCTGGACATGATGGACTAAAGTCAGAAACAGTGTTTTCTATGCAAATCATTATACTGTTTTCTCTACAGATAATTTCACATAGGTTTTCATTAGATTTATGTACTAATATATATAGATTTATAACAACAACTTATACAATACCTAAATTTCTGTTGTACTGAAGTTTCGGAAACTGGGAAATGAGAAATAGGAAGTTGACAGTGGGAAAATATGGCAGACGTTTTGTTGTTATGTAGATCTGAGTGAAAAAAAACAGAGGAACACAGTTCTTCCACGTATTAATTTTTTTTCTCAGTTAATAATCGATAAAATAGAAAAAGGAAACTGTACCAGGCACCAGAATGTAAGCCTGACCTTATTTAATGGATTGTGAATGCCAGCTGCTTCCAGATAAGCTGTGATTTCATATAAAAGAGTGTTGTCTTCTTTAGGGTAAGGTAGTGATGGGTTCTGATAATGTGCTTCAATGTCAGCCAGTATTGCTCTAAAAGGAAAATAAATTGATTATATTAAATATTTATTTAAATTATCCCCAAGTAAACCTTACATGATATCACATGTCACATTACAGGTTTTGTGTCTTTGAATTTTTTACATTAAATAGTTGAAAGCAAGAGTAAACCACCTTTTTTTTTTTTGAGTATTTTTTTTACGAACATCGTATCTGCTTCAAAATCGGCACCACACATTTTCACTGTTCTTTCTTCTTATCCAAATATAAGCTCAAATCCAGGTATAACCAAATGCAATTAGAAGCTGCGCTATCCACTAGCATGTTCATACAAATTACCTGCCAAGTTATTTATATTTAATGTTTTTGTTTGGATTCAAATTCAAAGACTCATCAATAAAAACCTGAATACAATCAGACTCCACATTTTGCCGTAATTTAGATTTTAAGGATTGATGAGTCAATAACAATTACATCAGTGATACATGCAGCTCTTCAGCACATTTTGCTTCTTACTTATTGAGATTTTCCAAAGCAGCAGCCAAATGCTTGGAGTCAAACCTGCACGAAAAATTTAATTCATTGGTCATCTGTCGTCTTAAAATCTGCATCTGACCAACCTGTTGAAACAAACAAACAAAAAAATAGATGGGGTGTTATACTGAATGCAAAGAAGGAAAAGTCAAACTAGGGAAAAACTTCATGAGTACCAATTTACAGTGAAATAGATTGCACAAAGTCCTCACTACACCTAACAGCCTTTGTAGGGCTGCCCAAAGCAGGGACATACATAGTGGTTTGGAGCTACTTCCTCATTTTGGTTAAGAGGGCACTGATTCAGACTGCCTGCAGCCAGAACTGACAGACCCCAACTGTGCAGTGTAGTCAAAGGAGAGGAGTAGTTTCTGGTAGCAAATACAGGCAGTATGAAAAGGGCACTAAATAGGTAACAGGTATAAAACCCAGTTACTTGCTTGTTTTTCACTGGTAAACAGAAATGCTTCTAACTCTTTTGCCCACCTCTCCCTAGACCTTAGGGTCAGCAATGGCGGGCATAAAAACCATCACAGGGGCTTGTTGCAGTCAACCTTCCCCTTCCTTCCCTGACCTTTCCTCTTCACAGCACCCTGAAAAACACTGGGCATAAAATATCATTACAGAGACAAGATAAAGAGACACGTTAATGGGACAGCCTGTTTAAGCCTTCAGCATGGCTACTGCTCCGAACTTCAACCTTAGGTACACTACGTTCACAAGGCGCTGTGGGGAGTCTCAAAGCTCCTGATACTGAGCACCAACTCAGTCTTCCCAGACCAGATCTCTAGTGCCAGACTCCATTTTTGGCGAACTATTACATATGAATCTTGGTGCTAAGCACTTTGAGGAGTGTGAGCTGTCCATACAAACAAAGCTCAGGAGCTCTTGTAAATCCAGGCCGGCTTCACTTGTGATATTACAGAATTCCAGGTCAATGTAATACAACATTGTAAAATAAGCAGATTCAAGTATATAACCAAAGAGCCTAGGAGTGAATTCTGTGTTGTGCTAAGTCACGTAAACCTACCTTCATTATGGAGTCTAAATATGCTGTCCAGATCTTCTGAGTTTTTGCAATTGCTGCAGAATAAACTTTGTTTGAATTTGCTGAGAAAACAAAAAGGGTGAGGCATTAAAAAACGGAACAAGTAAGAAGAGAAATAAATGCAAGTGTACAAAGACAATGGCTTTCTTCCATCTTAACCAGTAAGCACTTACTTATAATTCCTTTGAGAGGACTGACAGCATTCATAAGTGCTTTTAAAGTATCCTGTACTGTCCTGTCACGCAATATATTTTTCTGAAACATACTGAGGAAATTCTAAATAAAAGAAAGAAATAAGTAAGTAAAATCCTCATACATGTACTCTGTGCTTAATCTTGGTGGTAAAAAGAGCCACATTTTTTAACAGCAGGGAAAGAATATTTCTACAGATGAAGAGTTGAAGAATTCTGTAGTCAGACTTTGTGATTTTCTGAGTTATGTTAATCAGTGTTAGGACAATTAGCAGATCCCCCTCATCAATATGTAATACCCACTGTAGACAACTATTAGTTTGATTTTTGAGGAAGAACTGTCTTCATCAATACTTATTTTCCTTAAATCTTTAACCAGACTGGATTCTTCTCAGAAAACAAAAAAACATGGTTTCACTTAGAGGTATTAGGGAAAAAGTAATTTCATAGAATTGACATCTCATTTATACCATGGTAGACCCAAACAATCTAATTCTTTGTTGATGTCTAGACAGAAAAATAGAAGTTGACCTGAGATCAACTTTTAAGTATACACAAAGCTTACCTTCACAAGGCATTCTTTGCAAACCACTGTTTAATCTAACACATAATTTGGTGTTACACAGCACCATTTATTCAAGAATACCAACTTTCATAATTATATCCATAACTGAAATTCTTACCTTTGGGTTTGAACACACATTTTTCAAATGCTTTTGATTTCAATTCACCATTCCAAAAATCAAGAGATTTTTTAATTTCACTAGAGGTTATTAAATAATAAAAGCATTATGACCTTGGGAAACTGAAATTCAAAAATTACCTGCAGCTCCTTTACAATCATGAAACACAGCAGCCTGTCTAAACCGTTGAGACCAAAGGTACCTAAAGTATCTTGGATCTCTGAGAAGAGACGACTATTGGTTACTTCCTGATGAGTTTTGATATCATACCAGGTGTTCATTTGGTCAATGTAACATGTGATTCTGAGGAAAAATTAAACAACCACTTCAGAATAAGTTGCAGACAGTTCCTGTGATAATGTGAGCAATGAGTTATCTTATTGAGGCAGAAATTAGAAAGACTCTCCAAGTATCTCAGGTGTTGTTTAGTTACTCCTCTCTCCTCAAGGGTTCTGTCACCCTTCCCTTTTATTTCTCTCTTTTATGTGTGTAACACACAGTTTTCCTTCTTAGACTAAAATCACAGCTTTTCTAGACTAACATTTAAAATGTACAGGATGGATTGGGTAAATCTGGTTTTAAAGATGGTGACATGACAGCTAAGGAAAAACTATTTGTTGTCTATTTTGTTTGTATATATTGGAATTGGAACAATCCAATGCATGGTGCTATAATACAAGCTTGTGACACACAGTACTTACTTTGGGTCTGTGATCCTCAGGATTTCTCTACAAAGTCGACCAATAAATGTTACAGATTCATCCACAGGTGTGAATTTTGGTATAGGAATATGAGTAGATTGGTATATGCTTTGCCAGTCTTGAATCTGAAAAATAAGTTTTAATTTGCAGTGTTACCATTGCACAATTTTAATTCGCTATAGAAATTTTATTCCTTTTGTTTAATGTAGAAGTAGTACACTGTAAAACAATATTGTAAATACACACAGCAGAACACCATAAAAAACAAAATAAAGCAAAGAGAAGAACGAATCTTACAACAAATAGCAAGCAGAACGTAAGCGTGGAGGTTGAGAACTACCCATCTTCCTGGTGAGAAATCCATCTACTCCTTTCTGCAGTAAGACTAACCACCATTCTGTTAGCTAAACTTAAGATCTATTCACTCCGCCACTTCTGAAATACCAACAAACTCTAAGTACTGCAATCTTGCTAAGCCTGCATTCTCATGGCTAACAACAGACAGAGAGAGGACTCCTGTGATTCAGTGATTATTTTCTGTTTTCTTTGAGAAAGAGAGGAAGGATATTGTTCACTGGCAAGAGATACTAAAATACTGTTTTGGGGGTATTTTGCTCTTCTTATGTACAACTAATGCAGTGGTGATACTGAAATAGTTCAGAAAAATCTGGGGGCAGATGTTTTACACAGTAGTTGTCACATTTAGTTGAAGTCACAACAGTATGGAATGTGTGCAACGGGGTACACATGCTCTATCAGTCACAAGCTTTAACACCCAAAAATAAAGACTTTTATCAACTTTTTACTTGTTCTTGTTTCTGACTAGCACCTTTGTTCTTAAGAAGTTATTGCACTCCTGTTCCACATTGTAGTTAATAATACGAGACACTTCCTCTTGCCAAATTTTTAAACCATATATGTTGACATAATCCTGGATATATTCAAAGGATCGATGGAACCCATCCATTGTAGCTGCCATTTCTTTCAGTTTGGGCATCAGTTCGCTTGGCTACAGATAAAGAAAGAAAGAAAAAAAAGACGATAAAACCAAAACTTTGAACAGGTAGAATAAAAAAAAATAATAATGTAAAGGGCTTCTAAATGCCTTTACACAACAACCTCTAGAGGATTTCACTGTGCTCCAGCCAGAACTGAAAAGCACTGAGAAAGTTATCAAAGGTTGTATGCTATCTGAAGTAATTATCACTAAATACTTTTTCCTCCTGCTTTTAAAGTTTCTTTTAGGCTTCAGTGGTACTATTGATTGATCTGGGAGACTCAAGAATCTGGACAGGATCAAAACAAGGAGTCATACTCCTTATTCTATCATTGCTTTTCTATGTTTACCTGGCTTATACATATCATGTGTTGTAATCAATCATCACAGACAAAGAACTGAAAACTCAGAATTGATAGGACACTTGGCAAGAGAATAAAAATATGGTTTTGAATTCTATGTACTCTTAGCAGTTTATAAACTCATTTTAACATCAAATAAGGCATTCCAAATAACCTTTAAGAAGCTCGGAATGTGTACTGTTTTACAAGAAGGAAATCTGCACAGAAAAGTATGCACTATTTTCTAGAAAGTAATATAATACAAGAGGTCCCAGCAAATCCAAGATACATAAAAAAGTAAAATCAAATCAAGTTGTTACACACCTTGGCTCTAGGATTAAAGATGAGTCCCCTGTGAAGAGCTAGGGCTACCCGTTTTACCAGCTCCTTCCTTATTCCATCCTCTAGTAGCTGTTTTGGGTCCACCTAAGTAGAAGAAACATTTTTTTTCTTAAAGTCAGAAACTCAGGAAAAAAAAAAAAAAAAGAAATATTTTGTATTAAGACAGATATTAAGTACTTATGATGAACCAGAAAGCACTGCTAACAGATGCACTTTCTCAACAGTGCTTGTCCAAAGAACAAGTACCAAAATATTTCTACTAGATAATACATTATTTAAGTTGAATGGCAAAGGTTTGTAGTTGCCATATTCAACATTTGTTCATGATCCATTAAGAATGTTGTATAATTATAAGCAGCCAGTATGCATTAAGAAGTGTGTATTTCTTCAATACTTGCTTCCGGTCCTGAAAGAGGTATTTTCATGTAGAAATAGCAGTCTTTGCCAATGGAAGAAACAGCTCTTCAGAAAAGCTTTCCAGCAGGGAAAAACCCCAGAGATGATCAATTAAGGTTGATGAATCTATTTACAATGAGGACTGTGGGTTCTTAACGACCTTAAATAATACAGTTCTTATCTGGATGCCAAGTTAGGAACTACTGTTTGAAAATTGTATGCAAACTTATTTTTTGTTGTCTTTATCTTTCCTCAAGGTCTTGCTTAATGTGCTGAAATATCTGTGCTAAAGTGCAAATTGCTACCAAATTAGTTTTTCCTACTGGAATAATAGAACATTACCTTGATGATACCAACTAAAGTAGTTTTCATCATAAGGATACCTTCAGTGAAGATTGAAATTGCATGAGTTAGCTTGGCAACCTTTAACAGAAAGGGAAAATATAATTTATTGAAGTGATTCAACAGATTCAAATAATTACTCTAAAAAGATACACGTATTTCCCAATGGTAGTTTCCTATTTTAGATTAAATTAATTTGCACTGATATACTTCCAATTTTACATCTTGTTCTAGGCTTACTTATAGTACAATAATTATCTTTTTTTTATTAGATAAATATGGGTGTGTTACCAGCAGGAAAGAACAGGTACCTGTCAGAGCCTTCACAGAGATTATGGGAGGAAAGACCTGGCCAGCTGTATCATGTGTGTACAAAACATCATGGACAAAACTCTAAGCTGGTACCTTTGAGCAGGCTAGGGACACAGCTTGAAGTAGTTATTCCATAATAAAGCCTGCTGCCAATGAGTCCGCTTCAGTATTTCCACTGATCTAATACAGTAGCACATTCTCTTAAGTTTTAAATTATTAGTTGAGTATCCTTATGCTCAGAATTCAGACAAGCCAGTCTTTTGCCTTTAAGACATTTATGATACACATTGAAGACAACAGTTCAGACTTCCAATTCTATACAAATCAAAAGTGAAAAGCTTTTGTGTAAGATGTTTCCCTTTTACCTCCTCTAAATAAAAGAAATATTCCTGAATACTGCCTCCATCTCTATTCCTTACCCCACACAAAATAAACTGACTTCATGAAGTTTAATGGGGGAGTCTAAACCTGCTGGAAAAAGCTGGCATCTTAACTGATGATTGGAGATACGCTGTTTGAGGGAAAGAGTGACTGGCCTGGTTAGGTTTTTGTTCCTCATCTTCCCCTACTAAAAATAAAACCAAGTAATTTTAATGTTTGCTTACTCTTCCAGACTGATAACAGTGCAGGAAAAAAACCACAGACAAAAAGCTGATGAGCAATAGCAGCTTTATCTAATCAAATCCGTGTGCCTCCATCCTGCCTTCACATTCGAGGGCAGCAGCAGAAAGTTTACCCTGCTGGCTTATTCAGTCTTCGAACTTCTCTTTGAACAAACATTCCAATGTGGAGGGCTTCATTTCAGACTTGGGTTTTTAGGGTTCCCTCCGCCTCAAAAAAAAATCCAAAAATCTTTATGCTCATTTATAAAGTTGTTTAGTTTTCCTCCCCCCCTTTTTTTTTACAAGATCAAAAGTTTACACTTTTACAAATAGAAGAGTGAGAGTTACTCATCTGTCCTCAGGAAAGCTAAGGTATACTCACGATAACACTAGTCAATTTTAATTCTTACTCACTCAACAAATCCAACTTCACTGTTAAAGTATAACTCTGCGGAACTGTACCTATTTAAACTTAGGTTGAAGTTGGCCACCTATAAGGTATGGTTTTTCAGAATTCCCTGTTTTAACTGCACCTCGTATCGTGGTCCAAGCTGAGCATAATCCCGTAGCTTGTCCTTATCAAGGCGAGTAGGCACTTCTATAATATCATGAGTCTGAAGCTTTATAATTTTTAAAAGAGACGTAAACATGCTTTCTGGAATTATCTGTAGAACCTTTGTAAACGAGACAATAAAGAAACGCAGTCAGTATATTCTCATTAAAATGAAATAAATCTTCAGAAAAAGTCGTAAGAGAACATGACAATTATGCCTCTTCAAACGCTTACCTTTCTTACATAGGAAACCAGCTCGCCAGAATAATACTGTGATACACTGAGAAGATCAGGACTGTTTGCTTGATTGATGCGGAGAAGTGGCAAGTCAAGAGCAGAAGCAAGCTGGAAATAAAGTTAAAATATTAACTTCAGATGTCTGTTTTTTCTAATACAAATTACATGCTTGAATTCTCTTGCTCAGGCTCTTAACATACAACTCAAAGTACTAGATTCTTCCTAAAGAGCAGTATTACAACATCAGGTTTGCCAACAAAAAAAAAAAATTGTTAAAAGACAAAAAAGTCCAACCGTCTATAAGGCTACACTCCCCTTACTAATTTTTTTTTTAAGATCTTAACAGTTGCATAAGATATTTTTTCGTTGTCATTCTACATTCTCCCTCATACTATTTCCTATTCTTACTTCTACGGAAAGTATTTTCATCTGATGCCAGATCTTCATCATGACAGACAAAGGGCATAGCCAACAAAACTTCTGTAATTCCTTCAGTCTCCTCTGATACATATGCAGAGGACCCCATCTATGCACTGATGTCTTCAGCAAATAACTGTAATGAGTAGAGGCTGGATGATGAGACTTAATTGCCTAACAGCAGCAATATAACTGGTTGCATTAAAAAACATGCATAACTTGGTATTATTTTCTTTAAAGCTAACCTTGAGTTAATTTAATACAATCTAAAAAATCTGGATATAGAAAATGTTGGTAAAGTTTTGACTCTTTTGTGACTTCACAGCCTTAAGGCCTATTTAACAAATGCTTTGGTTGACCTGCAGTGTTCAAGTACATCCACTGTTGTTTATACTTACCTTTAGGAAAGTGGCTCTGAGTTTTGTTACCATAGATGGACTGACTCTTATGCTTTCCTGCATAATAGATGTAAAGCTGGGGTAGGAGACAAACAAAACAAATTAGCTTCTTCCCCTGAAACTCTTTATTTTCAACTGTTAAATCATATGTCATCAGCACCAGTGTAATCTAGAAATGACACAGGAGATCACTAAACTTCACTGAAGGAGGATTTTGGTCTGAATGCATATTGGTTAGGAAAAATCTATATGATAAAGGGGTAAGCAGGGCAAAAGAAGAGGGCATCAGGGAGCATTAACAGTCAAGGTAATGAAGTAGCACCTCAGAAAAATCACACATCAGAAAAGGAGTTCTCTAACATTTGTCTTTCCTTGTTTGTTTATGGCTGAAATAGGAACTCCAGTATTTTGAAGAACACTTAACTAGACTAAAGGCTTGACATAAAAGCTTAAAATTGTACAGGTAGAACAACATAGACAGTAAAAAGTTACAGTATCACTTAACCTGCAGCTAACAACATGACAAAGATGGCTGTTAATTCTTACTCAAGTTGATGGGAGTTAAATATACTCAACAACTTACAGAACAAGGCTTCAAAACTGTTTTTAAATCTGAAATTTTATAGCATTAATCATATTTATGCATGCTATTTCCCACAAGTTTTGCAAATGATGACTGACTTGGAAGAAGTTCCTGCTAAGATACCTGTCAATTAATTGCCAAGCATAAGAAAGATCACCAACTATCTGCATGGAGATCAAGACCTCTTCTTTAATGTTGATAGTTCGGATCATCTGATGGAGGAATTTGCGGGTGTCAGCCAAAAACTGGCAAACTTGCAGGTTAGTTTCCAGCTGGTGAAACTCTTGGACCTATATTTAAGAAACAAACAAACAAACCAACCCCATAAAACAACCCCCTTTTTTTTCCCCCTGTTCATCTTTAAGGACAGCAATACAAATAGAATCAGTAAACTGACACATTTCTTCAGGATGCTACTACAGTAAGACAGTTAACAAATCCTGGCCTACTTCAGAGTACGTTAAATAATACATTTCACAAAGTTACTTGAGGAGGTGTACTGTGAAACACCACACTGAGTATTCTTTTATACCCTGGGAGTAGAAGAAATACACACAAAACACACACAGCTATTTTTATTTTACCTTTAAAATTGCCCTCTCCAGCTTCAAATGAATTTATTTTCAGAATTTCTAATAAAATCAGTGATGTTGCCAACTAATGTTTAATACTCAGTAAATTTCTTTGAAACACCCTACTAACCCTCAGCTGCAGGTGGCATGGTTTATCATGCTATATCTCTTATTTTACAGTCATGAGGTCTATAAGCAAGTCCTGCTTATATATAAAACTGCAAAGATCTAAAGACTTAAAACAACTGTTAAAATGCAGATCTGCTTTGTAACTCATTTATCGGAAGTCAGTGCATGTGTATTAAATGATATTTTTCAAAAGGACGAGCTCATTTATCTCAAAATTTCTTTGCCATACCTCCTCCAATGCCTGTATGAGCTGCACAGTTTTTCTGCCTGCTGCAGTGGAATCATCATAGTTCAGAGACATTATTTGCTTGGAGATTTCTCTGAACCAAGCCTGAAGATTTTCTGCGTGAGAACACAAAAAATTTAATCAAATCTTTGCATGTATTATAAGCAACAAAACCACAGGGAACTTGCTAGTCAAAACAAACAAACAAGCTGTACATGTAGGAGATGATTTAAGAAGTTTTCATCTTACTCTTACATTTCTAGTCTTTCAACACAGACATGTAAAGTGGCAAATGCTCAGGTAAGTTTCACATACAACATTAAAAAAACCAACCACCAACACAAATGGGCATTATAAAATCTATACTAAGATGATAAAGCCCTTTAAATCATAGATTTGTGTTTTATGAACTGTTTTACAATGTTAATTGCCTTGACAGTTGCAATTTCGATGTTTTGGCTACAAGTTTGTTGACATCTAAAAGATAAAAGGAAATACTTCAGTAAGGTAATTCTGCTTTTAAATGGAAGCAAGCGAGAAAATTGCCCGTATTCTAAATTTTGTTGCTTTGGATTGATCACAAATGTTGCCCTTACATTGACACTTTATGCAGTGTTCCTGATCAAATGAGAAAGTGATTTAGAATTCTTGTTCTTACACCTGTTCAAGGGAAAAAAATTTTTTTTTCAAAAAACAAAGTAGGAAATTTGGAAAGAAATACAGAGTCAACACTTTTAAGTCCTTGGAGAACTTGGGAGAATACCCCTCAGTGCAGACAAGAAGTAAAAGAAGGTTTGAAAAAATGCTGATACAACAGAACTCCAGGCTACAACTAGGGAAAGAATGAGGAGAGGTTAAACCATCCCCATATTTAATGGACATGACCTTTGCACTCCTGTGTACATAAAACACAGTGATGTGAACTGCATTGTACATAGAAAAGTGAACGGGCATTTCATAGTTTTAGCTGGCATATCTAAATAAAGTGATAAAAAATATTTTTTACAATATGGCCATCTAAATATGGCTTACATATGGAATATATACAAAAAATCTAAACAGGACAGTGTGTAAGAGACCTCTGTGGCAGCTGAGGGACATAAAAACTTTTCTTATTATCAGTATCAGCCTAATGTATTTTCTTTTGGTATCAGCTTAGAAATAAAAAGCAAGATTACTTTTTTCTCCCCAGATCAGTTTTTAATAATTACCATTTTTCTCCACTCTAGTAAGAGGTTTAACTCCTGAGAAGACATCAGCAAGCTCAGTCATCCTTTCAGATCCCTCTTTTTTATAGTTCTCCCATTTTGTTTGTTTTTCTGAAAGCATCTGCTTGAACATCTGTTGAAAAACGAAGCATCTGGTTTACAAAACTGGCAAGACGACATACTACAATAGATGAAATAAAATACTGAAAGCAGATGGAACTGACTTACAGTGATTACTACATAACTTCAAGATCTTGCCAAAGCATTAAATACAAAATTAAAAACATTAAGAAATACAGCCAGTGTGATAGACATACAGTGATAGAAATTAACTGAATTTTAAAAAACAGTATGATGCAGATATTGTGGATTTTTAGTCACTTTTAAAAATATCCAGTAATGTTTTTAGCTTAGAGATCCTAGAAGACCCTGGTCTAATGTTGACTTTTACTTCACACAGTCATCTCAGCCTATACAGAGAAACCCAATTCGAAAAAGCATGTACGTGAAGTTAAGCATATTCATAAATATTCTACCAGGTTAATACCAGAGCATTAATGGGCAATCTTTTAGAAATGGCAGAACATACATAGGTGTAAGAGTTTTCTTAGGAGCTTATACTCAAGATACATAGGCTTTTGTCTCTGTTTAAATGAAAGCCTGAAAAAGAGAAGTATGGCACGATAAAAAGTTACACAGCTTCCTCAACAGATTTTATTATGCCTGTTACCAGGATGTTAATGCAAAATTCTGAGTAAATATAAACACATTGTGTTAAGAACTAAATTAAACTAAAGCCTGCCAATTATTGAGAAAACTGCAAAAGTCACTTCCAAGCAACAGTACTTTGTAATCTTCTATAGAAAACTCATAATTAACAAATCAAAATAATTGTTCTTTATGTAAGTGGACCGTGCGGTAAACATACTACTGCTATTCAAGCCTTCAGCTCTGTTCTGTTGTTCAGGGGAAAACACTGAAGAAAGCAGCAGCACATTACCTCTTTCAAAATGAATTCAAATTGAGCTGTATCCAGAAGGAGCTGGAAAAGGATCCTGGGATTGTACCTTGAGTCTGCTAGAATCTGATCCTTTATCTGGCGGAGACGTTTGTTATTTGGATCACAAGCTGAAAATGGAAAGACAACATTTCTTCACACTTACAGAATTTGACCAAGCTTTTCAATCTTTCCAAATAGACTTTTTTTTTTTAATAGCTTGAAAGCAAAAACGTTTTGCTCTGATAAGTCCCCCCTTGTTCTCCATTTATATGGGTCTCAAAACCCTTTTAAAACTCTTTCTTACAATATAAAAATTAAGGTTTCGTGGTGCTTCACCCTTCTTAAAACTCTTTTGTGGGTTTCTGCAAACTAAATGTGAATTTAATCCACCTGACTGAGAAGCCCAGAGATCGATGTTTCTAAAACCATTACAGAAAATGCATGGAGGTATAACAGAAGCTTTCTCACTATCAAGAAGCCTCAAAGGCAGAACAAGCATTCAACCAAGAGAATGTCTATACAGGTAAATTTACAGACCCAAATGATGTCAGAGACATCATTCAACAGTTTCAGTCAAATTTCAGTTCAACAGAACAAAATGCTTGGTTTTGAACTGTTGAGTACTAAAATATTAAGAAGTTGGCTACTGCTTTCTTTTTGGTGCTAGGTAAAACTTTCAGAATGATACTTTAAGTGATAAGGCAGAAAAACGTAAAGTTCCCAGATTTTGTCTACAGAGTATTATTCAACAGGATCATGACCTCTTCTACTTTTTATACCCATGTCTAGCTCGTGAGAGTTAAGAAAATGCACATGTGCTGTTTCAGCCGAAGATTTTAGCAG
>JAVJGI010000040.1:16567886-16580357 GCA_035590275.1 Ibycter americanus | reverse complement strand
AGACCCAAATGATGTCAGAGACATCATTCAACAGTTTCAGTCAAATTTCAGTTCAACAGAACAAAATGCTTGGTTTTAAACTGTTGAGTACTAAAATATTAAGAAGTTGGCTACTGCTTTCCTTTTGGTGCTAGGTAAAACTTTCAGAATGATACTTTAAGTGATAAGGCAGAAAACCGTAAAGTTCCCAGATTTTGTCTACAGAGTATTATTCAACAGGATCATGACTTCTCCTACTTTTTATACCCATGTCTAGCTCGTGAGAGTTAAGAAAATGCACATGTGCTGTTTCAGCCGAAGATTTTAGCAGACTGTTAGCAGTTACAGCTCAACAATCTATTGAAAACAGGAGATGAAACTCTGCTGACTTCAACAGCAGCCCACAGTGAACTTCCCTTGGGCCCTAACATGAAGCACCAGTATATCAGGAGTGACAGCTCTGTAACAAAAGTCTAGCATGAAATCTTACCTGTGTCTGCAGTATGAAGCATCAGCCAGCGGATTGCTACATTGCAGTCTCGTAGGCAATTCAGCAGCTTGGGAATATTGTCTAGCACCAGCTCCTCCCTTAGACAGCCCTCTTTGAGAAATTGCTGCACCTGAGTGTGCACTCGCTCCGTGACTGCAGCATATCTGCTTGCCTTAGAATATACAAAGCTTGCATCAATATAATCCTTGCCTCAAATAGAATACATCATCACAATGTGACTCTGGCTTCCTGAGAACTTAAAGGGCACACAGGTCAAAGTGCTATAAAAATTATGATCATTACTAGTAGGCAATATCTTACACTGCAACTGCATGACAAAGGATGAAGGCTAAATTTTAAAACCAAGAGTCTGCATAGGAAACCTAATGTTTCAAAAATGCAGACTTGTAAACTTCCTATATTCACTTACGTACTCTCTAGAAATTATTCTTTCAAATGGTACTGATACGCTATTGCCTACTAAGAGACAACAATAAAAATCTATTCCAGAACGGCAATACTTGTTATGAATCAGATGTCAGTTCTATTTAGCAAACTTCTTCCCTAAAGACTAAGGAAAAATTTCTGCTCATATTTCCTAAGTTTACTAGACAATATATAGTACAGGTCTCTTAATCAGACACTTCTGTGTGTTCTTTCCTGAGCACTGGGGTCAGATTCTAAGGAGGCATTTAGCTATCATCAGTCAACTGATTTGTTGATTGGGCAAACAATCAACCAACCTGATATTACTCACCGTTTTTTAGGCATGGAAAAAAATTATTTCACATAAAATGAACTAACTGCATTGCCTCACACAACATTCTGGTATCATTCTTTTAAATCAGATACTTCTTCCAGATTATTGTTTATTTAATTTGGGAGGCCTTATTTAAAACTGAGTGCCACACTCTTGTCGGCATAAATGCGTAACTTCTAAAACTGTTACCTATGAAAGACCAAACACTATAGTCAGCTTAAGACATGCCAGTACTGCACAACATGATGAAGAGTGCTAGCATCTATCCAGTCAAGTCACAACTCTGAAACCTTTAGGGGAAACAAACACTACAAGAGGAAGTGAAACAAGCAGTGCTGTGAAGACCAGATTCTGAAACTTTGAAGTATCATTAACTCAAAGTTGTGTACAAAGTTATGTACTCAAAAGTACTGTACTTATATAGAATGCAAATAACTGTATACAGGAAAAAGACCCATGCATTACTGATGTCATAGAATACACCTGAGATGCCCACACAGTTGAATCATGCTAAAAATACTTAACTCTGGCTTATGTACCTGCTCTTTGACATTTGAAAGATCCAGTGTGTAGTTCAGGGCAGTTTTAGCAGCTTTGTAGGGTTCCCATGCTTCTGCTAGATTTACAGTGATACCCATGTAAATGCTAATAACCTAGGATTGGAAACAGAAAACAAGAAGTTGCATTTATATTTCTCTTAAGACATACTTTTCATTTAGCAATATGAGTACAAAGTGATATGCTTTCTATGTAATGAGATATATAGGGTATAAATATGAGGTAACAAAACTTTTTCGGTAGCTGTACTTTTTGCTCCACCACCTTTGGAAATCAAGGTGTACGAAGACTTTGAAATAAAAGCTACACAGTTAATCAGAGGCTTAGTTCTGAAAACAAGCTGACAGTTCTTTCAGTCACTATGTCCTTGGCCTGTATTTTTTGCCTCATGAACTCAGGACTTCTTTTTCATTTCCATGACACTATGCAGAACATGGACAAAAGCAACTGGGGAAATGACTATGCTGGGGTGGGGGGGTGGGGCGGGAAATTATTTGAATAAATCCTACTCCCAAGCATGCCCAAAGGACCAAACTGAAATGTAATACACATCTCCTATGCTGAACACAAACAGAAGAAAATTATGATTCCATGCTGTGATTTTTAAGGAGCAAAGAGAAACTGACTTCAGACCTCTAGCCCAAGTTTAACTGTGATTAAAAATACAGAACTGTGTTTGACTTACTAGTGTTTTTAAGACACTTTATTAAAAATGGAAGCCTTGGGTTACTGACAGTTGAAGGATATACAGTGCTGTGGCATTATGAACTTCATCACTACTCCTCCAATATTCCTCTGTCTAGGAGTGATCACATCTAAAGGAACACTGTCAGCCTTTGAGCTCTTCTGACAGTCTCAAAAAGGAAGCCAGTAAAAGCAAATGGGACACTGGTCTGTCGATATTAGGATCCCTCTCATATTGTTGAAGTGAAGCTCATTATTTCCTGTAGATGACAGTTCTTCAAAGGCTACACTTCAACTGCTAACAATCATTTGAAACCAGCCTAAGGGTCAAGTATTTTATATGATGCAGCTAACTCATCCATACCTGATCACAAGAAGACACGTGTTGTCTTAAAATAACAGTTTGTACTACAAAGTCAAATGAATAAAAATGCTAGCATAAATTAAAAAATCACAATGCCAAGTTCTCATTTCTAAAATAAGCTTGCAGTTTTTCAGAAACTGAAGGGTTCTAGTATCTATTAAAATAGCCAGCTATTACAGTCTCTTCCCTCCTTTCTTCACTGTTCCACTTATGGTACAGAAGAATACAATTTGAAACCAAGAGACACACGCATTAATTTATAATTTCTTTAAGTCTGATTCCCTTTGGTATAGACTACCTGGGAACTGTATTGTTACATGCCAGCCTATTTCAGTAGCATTTTTTTGCATACTAGGGTTTCTGGAAGGAAATCCTAAATCTCAGTACTGAGACATGCAGTAATTTGATTTTGATCACTGCATCTGAAAAGGTGTGTAGAATTGCACAGTGATAGGTTTTGCTTCGAAGTTATTTGGACAATGGCATGTAATGAATCCTTAAACAAGTTTCCAAATAACAGCAGTGTGTGGGGATTTGCTGGAGAGCAAGATTGTCATCCAGAGCATCCCTGACAAGCTGCTAGAATTCAGCAGCAGAAACCACATGAAGTTCAATAATGATAAATACAAAGTCCTTTACGTGGGACAAAACAAAACCCTTGCAACAGCACAATCTGGGAACTCACTGCCTATGTAACAATTCTGCAGAAAAGGACCTAAGTGTCCTGGTGGACAAACTGAACATGAATCAGACATGCAGCCTTATAACAACAAACAGTAACCATACACTGGGCTACGTCAGCCAGTCTGTCACCAGCACATCGAGGGGAGTGATTATTTCCATCTAGTCAGCCCTCATGAGGTCCTACTTAGCATCCAGATTTAGGTTTCTCAGTAGGAGACAGACATGGACAAACTGGAATGACTCTAATAGGTCACTAAGACACTTACGGGGACTCACTATAGAAGCGGAGGCTGTGAGAGCTGGGTTTACTTAAGCTGGAAGAAAGATGACTAAGGGATCTGACTGGGGTCTTCCGCTACCTAAAAGGAAGCTATGAATAAGACAGAGCCAGACCCATCTCAGAGGTGCATAGTGAAAAGACAAGAGGCAATAGTCACAAGCTACAAGGGAAATTCTGGTTGTATAGAAGGAAGAAATTCTTCACCATGAGAGTGATTAAGCACAGCCACTGGTGTCCACAGAGGCTGTAGGTTCTTCATTTTAAATACTTTAAAAACTAACTGGACAAGGCCTGAGCAGCCTGATTGAACTTTGAAGTTGGCCCTGCTTTCAAGAGAAGGCTGGACTAGAAGATGCCTGTAATACCTTTCAGCCTACATTTTCCTATGAGTCACTTTACCATGATGGTATTAGAGTGTAGTTGATTTAAACATTTAAGATGATAATTGACACTTTCAAAGCCATAGTCTTCCATGCTTATCCAGAAGGTTTGACTCAGACTGCTTCACTCTGAACAAATTAAAATTCCACAGAGAAGAATCTATTCTGGTTTTAAGACATAATGCATACTGTAAAAATAAGCTAAATTGCTCCTGTAACATTAAATCCAGGGAACAGTTTTAAAACAGAATTGATTTTTACCCAATTGTCTGGAAAGTATTTATCCACTATCTCTCTCATTTTTGCTTGCTGAGTGTGAAGAATAGAAGGGTCAAAATACAGTATCACATAGAGCATAGCAGCCTGAGTAGCCAGGGCAGTGCTGCGGTGTTCTGGTAACGGATATGCTGAAACCTAGAAAAAGGGAACAAACCAAAACTGAACATAATATAACGCAACATAAACCACTTGAAAATATTACAGGGAACATTGAAGAGTACAGAATATAGATACCAGGAGGCAAGGAGGATGTTTAGACAAGCTGGACATGCTTACACATGCAGCATATTTACCAGATACACTTTCTGGAATATAAAGTTGACCATGTAGATGTCTGCTAAAACTTTAACAGGCTATAGATTGTACTCTGCTGTAAATAGTCAGGGGAAGGATGAACCAAAGAGCTTCAGATGGGTTGAAAGGAGAAGAGCTAGAAATAAGTATTTATAAGGACTAGGTATGTTTAGTTCATCTCAGATAGAAACAAAGATTAATTTAATCAAAGTAAGAGGGAATTAGGATACAGATAATTATTCACCAATTGCATGTACCAGAAAGATCAAAAAGATTGAAATTATCAACTGAATTTTCATTTTAAAAATATATGATAATGTATTAAAAGACCTCCACACTAACAAAAAAGTTGGCATCAAAATCATACACTGATATCATACAATCTCAACATTGCCAAAGGAAATCAGGTCTCTATTTTTATTTAGTAACATCCTATTTTTCTTTAATTTTGTTTGGTTATTTTATTAGGTTAAATGTTCAGACTAGTAAGAAAATTCAGGTTTCTGTCCGCTGCCATGCAGAATAAGCTGCAAGTATCAAAGGAGCTAACACCTCAGATATAACATAATTTAGTAAAACAAGCTGTATTCAGTTTGGGTTGAGCTAAAAATTTCTACCCTACTTTTCGGACTACATTTGGCGAAAGTACATTGGTTATAATCAATGCTTTGTATAGAAACATTAATGTTTTTCATTATCAACTGATTACTACAAAATAGAGATTAAAATTTGTAATATTATTTTAATGCAAAGGCAATAAACCAAAGTATAAAAAAGAGGACAAGTAATTTTGATACAAAGTATCAGCTGATTTTATTAAGATTTCTAGATTAAGTACTTCACAAGAGCACAGTCTCACAAACACTTCAGTTTCCTACCAGAGACAAATTATGTCATAAAACGGGTTCCCTTCACCACTTACTAAGTTATCTTTTGTCTGTGTCTAGAATTTTGCACAGCTTAAAAAAAACTCCCACAGTAAGGTACCTGAAAAGGCAATTTTTCCCTCTTGAAAGTTATTATCTGTCCATAATATGAAAGTGTTTTTTTCTGTAAGGTCCCTAGTCTTTAAACTATTACTCCTACCAAAAGATTTAAACCTTTATTTCTTATTATCACTCATTAAATGTGGAATGCTGGTTTCCTGGCATCTATAAATCAGTTAGTCAGGACTTACTGAAAGAGTGCCAGTAATTACAGAAATGATTGCTTGTCTGTGCTAAAGATGGAAACCTGCTCAAAAGCAAATGCTTTGTTAAAGATCTCTTAAAGCAGTCATATTAGAAGAGACTGTAAGTATAGTAGCCATTACTCATACTTTGCTTCAATTTTTCTTTTCCTTTATTAACACGATTCTCATAGTTAACAGCTGTGATATTAGTGTTCCTTTTTAAACATTGTCTACCAAGTGATGATAAAACTCTTCGCTCAACTAAAAGAATGGGAAACTCTGACAGAATTAAGAGTTATTACAAGTGGCCAATCATTTATGATTTAAAGATATTAAACACAAGTTTTTTACTGCAAGGTTGGCCAAATACTGGAGCAGGTTGCCCAGAGAGGTTCTGCAGTCTGCACCTCTGGAGATACTCAAAACCCAGCTGGACGCAGTCCTGGGCAATCTGCTCTAGCTGACTGCCTGAGCCAGAGGGTTGGACTGTGGGTAAGTATCTCAAGAGGTCCTTTCCAACCTCTGTGATTTTGTGATTTATTTTTTCCTGGACTTCATGGTTGAATAACTAACCTGAGAAACCATTTTACATTCACCTTTACGTCCCTCTTTTGTCTCACAGTAACTTACCTGGTTATAAATGTCATCAGACCGTAAGCGGCCAATAACCATGCTAATGAATGTTTCACTTATGGGTACCCTGCTGAAGTAACTCTCAGGGTAGTTTGGAGGTCTTTTAGCTCCAGGTTGGCTTGAGTATCCAGTGCTTCGAAGCAATTTACAGATATCATCTAAATTAGAATCAGCAGAGGATCGGGCTGCACTGTTTTACAAAAGAAAAGAAAACAAACCATTGAACTGTATGACCTAACCATTTCCTCTTCTCCCTGCCCTTGTAACCATGCCTTTCTTCCAAGAAAACGACCAGATACTAAGGTCTGGAAGATTTTTGTTTGTTCATTCCAGGAATATAATGTTCACCATATTACAGGAGGACACTTATAAATGTCCATACTGGAATCCCAGATAAGCACACAAAGCACAAACAGCAAAATCAACTTTACTCAGGAAGAGAAACAGAAACAAATAACTTTATATTCAGAGGGGGAGTTTTGTTCTGGGTTGTTTATTTTTTTCTTTTTTCCTCTCCATTCTGAATTCCCTTTGTTGATCCATTTCTGCATTTCAGAGTTAAGGAATTGCACTGATACCCTTTAAGACTCCAGCTGTCATACAATGATGCTGTTAACCTACCCTGGAAAACTCACTATTGATTTGACTAATCAAGCAGTGTAACTACTAGAGGTGTGACTTACAACTTATTTGTCATCTAGATACTCAGGACCTTGCTTGCATATTTGGAAACCTATGACACTCCTATAGCTGACACTTGCAGCATTAAAGCTTTAGCTGAAAGTTTGTCAGCAGACTTCAAATTTCTATTGTGACAGCGTGAGAAATCTATTGCTTCAGTTTTTCAGCTAGACCTGCAAACACAGCTAAAGCAAGGAGTTCTACTGATATTGAGGGCTCCGCTGAATTACGTCTATCTGTATATAGTCAGTTGATCAAAAAGGTGTCAATATTTTCTTTTACCTTAATTCAATAACCTAGTTAACCGAATATACTGCATGTTACATCCTTTCAGCCTTGAGTGCTTCTGCATATCAATATACATTACCTATATCTGTAGTAGGAAACCAACATTCTTTCTCTGACTTCTCCTTCAATCTTTTGGTCAATGACCAGTAGCATGACTCCGTATAAATACAGTGCTTCACACTGTTTGGAAAAAGAAAGGAAGGAAGGAAGGAAATCGCATAGACACAACTTTGTAGTAACATTTAAAGACAAATCTGTTCACAAACTAATGCAACATCAACTACACAGTCAATACAATATGAAAGATGTCAGGCTGTAGATTTTTGGTCTTTGTCCTCCTTAAAGCGGGTCATAGCATTTCCATGCATTTGGTAAACTTAAATCTTTGTCTAGTTTGGCACTAAACTAGTTGGTTCATTTTCTATTACAAAACCGTTCAATACTTACTAGAAGCTGTTTTCCATCTTCATTAAGGAGGACCGTTTCTAATGTTTGCTGAATGTAAATTCCTTCATTGAGGTCATCTAAGTATCTAGGAATCATAACAAAGAGTTGGTCACTGACTATTTTGCTCTCAAACCATCTGTCCTCGGAACCCAACTGGTCAATTTTCTCTGAAAGTCAACAGAGACATCAGAACATTTCCCTAGTACAAGCAGCATGGAGTTTTTCAGACAAAGAAGAGATGCTCTACTATGAAACCAGAGGCTGGAAATCCTAGCTAGAGCCAACCTGTTGGCAAAAGTCTTCTTCCATATCCTGATGGTGTTTGTGAAAGCAACTAGAGGATACATTGTAACTTACAGCTTATATGTTCTTCATCTTCGTATGGATGGATAACAGCCTGAGAAGAGAGTACTGAGGCGGCTTCCACTCTAGAATTTAGTAAAACTCTCATATTTTCAAATTACCTCAAAAATATCTACTGGAAACACCATAAATTGATGCCAATTGCAATTTGGAAGGTAGAGCTAGAAATAGAGTATGTTTGTCTCTATTAACAGAAGATTTCTTCCTATTAAAGTATTTTCCAGTAACACTACTTATTAATAAGTAATGTTAAACATTTAATCTTTTCATTAATCTTTTCATGTAAGATCAATAACAAAACCAATTCTTATGTTTAAGATTCTCTGGAACTTTTTCTTAGAAGTACTTTATGAACCTTTCATACTGTTTTTCACAGGTAAGAGTAGCAGACTTGAGAATACGGCAACTCCACTGAAAAATTAAGTTCAGGAAAACAATGGCAATGAAAGTTAGAGAAAAAAAACTTACCTCATATTCTGTTTTGCAAGACCACAAAAAAACGTAGTTTAATAATATAGAGCCTCCTTTTATTAAAAAAATCTTTGACACAATCTCCAAGATAAAGAAGGAAGACTAGCTCTAGCTTGCAATTGAGGAAATTGAATAGGTTAAATGTTTTCAAGTCATATACTAAGCTGGTAAAGAACAGTAGGAGTCAAAGTTAAGTGTTCACTCCAGCAATCCAGGTTTCCAAGTGCACATGAATATGCTTCAACAGCAAGTGTATTTGGCCTCTAAGGAAAAAGCTTCTCATCGTTAAGACTAAACAGTAACCCAGTCTTTAAGAAAATCCACATGTATTTAAGATACCATACCTGTTTAAATCTACAATGTATTTGTGTACACTCTGAAAAGCTAGATAAAATCTCGTCAAAATTTCAATGTTGTTTTCACGAAATTCTTCATCTAAATCCAGTAACTCAGGTTTGGCTTCCAGTTTGCCTTCACATGTCTCAGGCCCCTAAGAAAAGAAATTCATCTTTAGAGACAGTATTTGACTTTGACGTCTATTTGACTTCCCGTCAGCAGGACACAGAACATGTACAACCCCCACCATGCGCACAACACCAGAATTAACATTTCTTACTAAAACAAGGATCTGTAGTTTTCCAAGCTACTTTATGATGAACACTCATTCCATAAAAATGAGTTTTATACTTTGTTACAATCTGCAATGATTTTAAATATGATTTATCCTATGTAACCAATGGAAAGTATTAGTTAATGCTTTCAGTAAAGCCCCAATGCACCTGAAGCTGCTGTGTGCTTTTTGTAGTGCTGTCTCCCTGCTGGAATTTTTTCCTTTACACATTTGATCTGATTGATTTCTGAGACAGAAATCACAACATTAAGGTCTTGCAAAGCTTAGTACTATCTCATACATTCAAACTGCTTGAAAGTATTAGACTTGCTTTTTTTTTTTAGACTCTGGATCTAGCTCAGTGCTAGTCCCCCAAATTAATGCAGAAACCATGTAATTTCCCTCAACCATGAGGGGAAAAAAGGTTGGGATGAAGAGCCTGAATTCCTAAAAGCAACAGCAAACATTTCTAACCATTTACCACTGTCAACATTTCTCATAACCACCATTTAGTCTTACCATCACCATCTAGTTAATGTTTAATTGAAAATACTGTTAGCGTCATTCCACAGACCACTTATGACAGCATGAGATCATGGCTTAAAAAGATTTAGTCAAGATAAAAATAGCTTAAAATAGAGTTAAAATAAAATATCAAGTGTGGGGTTTAAAATGCTCTTCTGCTTCTCTTTTTGTACAAAATACCTATGTAAAACAAAGGATGAAAGCAGGCTGCTTCATTCTGCACCAAAGTGCCTATGAAGTTTGAATGCATAAACAGCCTGAATTCTCAAAATCTCAAATCTCTTCTCATTCAGTAAGAGTCATAAATACAGAAATGCTGCATTCACAGTGAAAATAACTGTAAATTCACTAATCTCTGCTCTATAAGTATGTCTTTTATGGATTTGGGGGTGATTACTCTGGAAAGCAGCAGCACTGTGGTGCTTCCTTAACATTCCAAAATCTTACAGTTTCAAGGATAATTGTATTTCTCACCAATTATACCTACTTGCTTTTAAATTCTAAGTTTTCAAGTAATTTGTGTAAAAAAGGACTTCTAACAAGCACTTAGATCTAAACACATCTGGGAAATCATTTGTTCTCATGGTTTTCAGTGTCCAAGGCTCACAGCTGCTGCTTGAAATTTACAACTCTTACTACACCCCCCACTCCCCGTCCCCTGCTTTACTATTAACACTTCTTGTATTGTACAATCCAGATAAAGTCAGATTAGATAGTCTCTGTAGGTCCTTCTTAACCATGCTAGGAATGAGAGAGGGAAATAGGTACTGCAAGAAGCTTAATTTTGTAAGGGAAATAAGGGCTTTTCATAGGTGCTACTCTTTATTTGTTTATTCAGCACATGTGACAAGTCCAGTGAATGAACAATGACAGTACTGTCAAACAGGAAAGCAGAAAGCAGTTTTCATGGCTGCAAAGAATAAGCTACAGATAACCAAAGGAAGCTGGGCATACTGCCCACAGCACTGCTCCAATGGAAAACAACCGACTGCACAGGCTCAGAACCTGCTGGTGAAAGTATAATTTAATGTTCCTGCAGGAAATTATAGTAGTAGTAGTAATAATAATAATAAACAACGACCCACAGAATCCAATACTCAAGTTTTATATAATCAGTATCCATCAAAGTTCACAGGCCTGATGACTCATCAAATATTTTGAAAGATGTAGCTCAAACTGCTCTTGAATGCACTTAGAATTGCCACCCTCTTCTTGTCCTGATACCCTCGGTGCAGGCACTGTTTATACTTCTATTCTGCCTAGGGGTTGAAGCACAGGATGTTCCCTACGCTGTTTCTGCTCAAGCTCACCGAAATGAGTAAGGTGAGGCTGAGTATGATCATCAGTATATAAAACACAAGACAACCCAGAAGCAGAATGTTAGCATGCAAGTGTATCTTAATTGCTAGCTTGGTTTGGGGAATTTCTGGTAAACACTAAACAAGTAAGAAGTCACGGAAGTCAATTCGGAAGAATGGTAGTAATAAGCACAATACTCAGGAATGGCTATCTCATAACCTGAGGCATCCTCATGCAGGACAGCAAGCCTTTAAGGAGAAGTTTAACAACAGAAGTACTCACCTTAAAATAACTGAAATCAAATATGATATCCCCATACTTCTGTTGATCAGCCTTGTCCTTTAGCCTGAAAACACCAGGAATAAATTCGGAAAGTCTCAGAAGTTCTGCAATGATGGCATTTCCACAGGAGACAATCCGAAGAATTGCCTGACCACAGAGATTGTTTTCAGCTAGAAAATCCACCATTGTGGAGCCGGATGTGACAGAGCAGCAGACCCGCCGTCAGATTCTGATCATCAGTCTTTAGGTTATTTGAAGAAGTCTGATGAGAAAACTAGCCGCGCCATTAATAACCTGCAAAAACAAAACCACACACATTGAGTGGTACATATTCACATTTTTGATAGTGTAATCTACTTATATCTTCAAGCACGCTCTCAAATGTTTCAGTTTACAAAATCTAAATTATGTACAGCTTCGTAAAAGTAAAAAATGCACTGAATTCATCTCCAGCACATACACTGGGTTTGACTCGGTCACCTGTGTGACCAGGCAAGGAAAGCATGGCTTTTTGCACCAGAAAAGTTCAGAACTACTGAAGAATGAAATTATCACAAATATGGAAGCAATTGAGACCATACAAAGACATGACAGCAAGGAAAGTAAAAACATGTTACAAGATGTGTTTATATCAGCCTCTTTAAAAATACAACCAAAGTGACTGTAACAGGCTTTAGCTACAAGGAAAATTTTTATAGCAAGGGGAAATGATAGAGCTCTGTTCCTTTCTTTATTGCTGAAGGGTTCCCTTTTGTGCTGTGGCTTGTGGATGCATTTCCTGGTCATAGTCGCATTTATTGACGTGTTTCCTGCAAGATTCGGAGGGCAGCACCGCTAAAAATAAGCTTTTACGTTTAGAAATCATCTACGGGGAGTTATGAGCTGGCTCGACTTTTCACCAAACCACCTTCCAAAGCACTGAGATAAATTCAGGAGGACAGGGCCCCTT
>JAVJGI010000040.1:16547491-16567421 GCA_035590275.1 Ibycter americanus | reverse complement strand
AGCTCGCCCGCCTGCTCCTGCCGCCAAGAGGGTCGGTGTGGGGCCGCCTCCGGGCCGCGGTGGCTGGCACTAGGTGAGCAGAAGGCGGCTGCCTTCGCCTTTCGCTTCGCTGCCAGGGAGTGAGGGCAGCGCTCTCCCGGCCGAGGGAGTAGGGGGGGGCAGTGCGAGGCCGTTGCCCTCCGTGCGAGGCTGAGGGGGGGTAGGGTAGGGTAGGGTAGGGGGTAAGGGGGGGAGCGGCACTTGCAGCGGGGGGGGCTCTGCCCCCGAGCTTTGTGGCAGGGCAGGAGCGTCTCCCTGTCATAGGTGGTCACCGAGTGTGTCCGGAGGGTGGGCACTAATCCTGGTACGCGGTGAGCACTTGTCACCTCTAGGTCTTGTGTTACAGAAGTAACTTTTTTTCCTTACCTCTGCTGCGTGGTTTGGGATGTTGAAGCATGGAGAAACGAGGTCAGTTGCACAAATCTTTAAAATGAGCGGCAGAATAGAAGCAGTAATTTGTGTTTGCCGCTTGGTAATCCTGTCTGGACTACTCGATCACTTATGATTGTAAGAAACTCCCCTGCCTCGGTAGTGTCACTTGGTCTTTTCAACTCTTGATTTGGTTGTATTTTCCAGAAGTGAGCGGGGTGGGAGTTGCAAAAATGTGAAGTCCTTCATTGATGTACCCATGGGAGGCCTTCCTCACAAGAAAGAGCACCTTAAACCTGCTGCTGTAAAACCAATTCCAGTGAGGAATGTTGCTTTTCCTCGAAAGGCAGAATGGACAGCTGCTAGATGAAGTTGAAGAATTCAGTTAGAAAATACAAGAGTGAAATCTTGGGGTCATGAACAGTTTCTAAAGAAAAAATAATCTTTTATTTAAAAAAAAAATATTTATCCAAAAGTACTTAAATTACTTTCCAAAATTCAAATTGAGATGAAACTACCAATGCAATAGTATGTTTTCATATTGTAAACAGTAACTTCTGCTCCTGTGTAGTTTGCACAGTGCTTCCATAAATGTCAAGAGAATGAAGAAGCCTTTTTAACTTTTTGCTGTTATTTTTTTCAGATTCCTGCCTTTCACAGTGTGTGTCTGTGAAATTTCCAAAAGAACAGCAGGCTTTCTCAGTGAGTGAGATTTGGCACGTTCAAGAAGGGAATTAGGTTCTCAGTGTTAACTTTGATAGGCTAAATGGGCCCAGAAAGATAAAGCTGCTAACATAATTTTATGTGGCTATTTAATAGGGTACATTTGGATCAAAAAGGTTCTATACAAACAGTCTTGCTAAGATGGCGAATGGGTGCTTTAAAAAATAAAAAAGTTAAATAATGTAACAGCTGAAAGTGTTTGTTACTAAATCTTCAAGAGCATCCTTTTCCTTTACTTTCAAGGGGTTTTGTAAGGAACTTTTTCCTTGTCTTCTGTTGTCAGTTTGACAGCCTCTAAAGACCTTTCAAGATAGCAATCACTGTCTTTTGGCAGGGAGAGCATGAGCTGACATAACTGGACCAGTTGTTGAAGGCCGCTGCCTCCTCTGTGGCAAGATGCCCCTTTAGAAGGGGATAGAGAGAAAGGCAGTTTGTATGTAATTTGGAAGTTCAAATTATGGTGAACTTCAGCTGTTGTTAAAATGTTGTTGGAATGGTGTCATAAAAGTTAGTCCTGAGGGGCCAAGCACATTTTTTAAATGGGAAAGAAAAGGAAAAGATACGAAAGAAAACATTAGGACAGAAGTGAATGTGACAGCAGACATCCAGGTCTCATAGTCCGTACAATATTCATGAGTAACGTGGCGATGTTCAGGTTAGGGTGCGCACAAGGTGTAATTCTGGAGTCCCAGGAGAAGTAGTAGAGGGAGATACAGCCTTAGGTATGCAAAGCTTGGGCAAAGCTTTGTCCTGTCTATTTAGATATTTTCCTTCTGTGGGATTATAGCATGTCGGAGGCTATTGTTGATTGAAGTCATTCCCTTGTTATTTTCTGTACGATTCAGATAAAACTGATATACTCCAAATTTGGTTATGGATTCCATGCTCTGTCTCCCCCAAAATGATCTTAGTATAGTCCTTGAACATACCAGTTATTCTTTACATGGACTAATGCAGTATTTCTGTTTATCCAAGACTTTTGTTGTTGGTTTTTTTCTGTGAACAACTGCATATCTAAAGCTGAGTGGAATTCTTCTTACCTTCTGCAACTTGAAGTTAAAAATTCTGCACGACGTTCACATTTGTTATAATAGCTACATGTTGTCCAAGTGAGTTATGGTAAAGCATGAAGAAGGAAGAGCAGAAGTTCGAATTTCTGGGAAGGAACCAACTGATGTGAACAGTGTGGATAGGCAAAGCACAAGCAAACTGGCTTGAAGGTTGTATTAATGACAGAGGAGAAGCAGTTAATCCCTGCAAGGCTGAAGGTTGTGAGTCTGTATTGGAAAGGAAGACGATGATAAAGAAAAACATGATTCCTGTGCCACTCTTGTTCTGCTAATGGAGCATTGGTACTAAAAGTCTGTAGCATCTTTGGGGGAAGTAGGCAGCATTTGTAAGGTGGGCTTTTATTTAAAAGTGGTTCTAGATGTTTTACTGTTAAGGACATTCTTAGAAGAGTGGCCCTTTGTTCGATTATTTTTTCCCAAGGGCCAGCTGTTGAAACAGGCTTGTAGCTAGTGAGGCTGAATTGGATGCGAGAAGTCACATTTCTTTCTAGCCTAATTGGTAATAAGCCTAGAAAACACAGACAAGTTTTTGCGCGTGTGGACTTCTTTAGATCTGAAATAGAGCAGTAATTTTCAAGCGAACATAATCATTGAATTTGAACCTCATTGTGGTTTAGCAGTAAGAATAAGCAGATGAAAACTGCAAGTTGCTTTTTGTGCTGCAGTTTTGCTTAATACTGAGTAAGAGGTGAATTGAAAACCTCTGGTGAGTTGCAGTTCAACTGAAATGACTGACATCTTGGGAGCTAAGATTTTATCTCTGCTCTCTAGTGTTTCAGTGGTTCTGTTGATGCTGCTTTATGGTTAGCTAGCTATACTTCTGTTTTCTCTCCCAAATTCTTCGCGTTGTAAACTGCATTCAGAATGTTGTGTCTGTTATTTCTAGAGCAACGATTTCAAGATGCCAGGTGGTGCAAGAATCTCACTCAACGTTATGGATTCCTCTCTTTCATCTTTGAAAAACTGCCAGTCTTACATAAATACTGGAATGGATATTGCTACTCATGTTGCCCTTGACCTTGTGGAAAGTTTCAGTAAGTATATTCTCTTTTGTATTGCATCCTGAATTTGACAGATGAGTCCTAGGCCTACCTATTTTGACTTAGTTACTGGCACTATCTATCTTCATTGTAGGAACTGTAGCTCTTCTGGCTAGACCAGGGTGTTTTTATTGCAGTCACTTCATTGTCTTAAATGATAAATTCAGGGAAAACGTGAATACCAGGCGAACATTGTCCCAGCTTCTGTAACACCCAAGACTAATGGTGTTCCGGTGGTTGTTACCCTTCACCTTTGTAGAAACTTACAAGGTTGCTGAACGAGATGGAGAAGGCCTCTTAAGTGGGTGAATAAAATGATTTTTCATTCTAATACTGCTTCTTTGTGTGTGCTTTATTTGATGGGTAGGGCAAGATATATTAAAATAATGCTAATGATTTTGAGTACAAAGTTTGAGCTGCCTGTTAGGGGATGCAATTTTTCTAAATGCTGCCTCTTTCTCTGCTGAAAATCAGGCCCTTCTAGGGTGCTTCAGTTTGGACATCTGCAAAATGGTGTACCTTGAATCTGTAATTGCTTCTTACAGTCTTGTCATTGTTATTTCACAAACAGGTGCATTGCAAAGCTGCTTTTCAAAGACAAACATGAGGCATCACATTTCTCTATCTTAGATCTGTGATAATGTTTTCACTAGGAAAAAAGAAAAACTTTAAAGCTCCAAAACCCTGGTAGTTTTAATTACGAGTGGAGAGTGGAGAATGAGAATCCTCTGAAACAAAAGTTTTACTGTTCATTATAAATCTTGCACTCAACTAAGCCAAGGGTTTACATACAATCAAGATTAATGCCTTTCCTTGTCTAGTGTGATAATTTTCTCTCCTTTGACCTTTTTTCCTTACTGTTATCAGAGACAATTGACATGTCATTTCTAGCAGGGCAGAGGAAATGGAAAGCTTGTATGAACAGTCAACTGGGGATTCCCTTTGAGGTAAAACTGGTATAACCAGTTCTGTTTCCTCTGTTTTTGCACTTACCATCTCTCCTACTGTGCCATAAGTAACACATGGAAATACACTGAATGTACCGAATTCTTTCAGTCCCAAGATTGCAGAGTGATTCACAGAAATTAGTTACTTGTACAAAAGTTGAAAGCTTTGATTAATTTCACCTTTCAGTAGAAGCCCCTGCTGCGTTCCCATTTGGAGAGGCGAAAGGCAACTTCAGCTCCACTGTGCAGGTCTGCAGCTGGGAGCCTGTGCAACTCCTAGTAAATGTCATTATCCTCCTCGCATACCTGTTTCTGACACATTAATCTTTAATTACAATCTTGAAATTATTTTGTCCATTTCCTTCGGTAACTGGAAGGACCATATTTAGCATCCTGTTCTGAAAGGAGGAGATTACTCTTGATGGGATACCTATGGTCGTTGTTACAGTCAAGTTATATCATGTGGCTGGGAAACAGCTGCTAGTCTGTAACACTCATTTTATTTTAGCAGGGGCAACTTTCCTGTAGAGCCATAGTTACAGAATTATCAAGCACAACCTTTTAATGTAGTCCATCCCGTTGCTCTATGGAACAGGTATTCCAGACTTGTATTTGTAGTTTATACCTCTTGCATCTGGTGTTACGGTGTTGGCTTTTTACTTACAATAGTTGTCGTCTCTGCTCCTACATTTTTCCTTGCAGATGTATGTGCATGTGTACATGGAACAAACAAATGAGTGAAGCTCCTCAATTTTATAGGATTTTGTTTCACTCCCCTGACTACTACACTGCAAGTTCTTATGTTCCTTACACAATGCCGTTGGGAAAGATACAAGGCTTCTGTGGCATGACATACTTTTGGTAAACAAATACTTTTGGTGTTTTAGAATTAGCATCATCTGATCTGCCATACTTGACTGTTCAGCTCTTGCCTCCAACTCATATGTGGCAATTTCTATTTCTAGAATTGTTACTCATCTATCCTACTTTGCCTTCATGTTCTGAAGCAATGTATCAATTTAATTTTGAGCCACTGTTAGATAATGTGTTTCTGCATTCTTGTTCCTGTCCCATTTGCAATTTATTTAAATTTCCTTTACAAAATTTAACTGTCCAACTTCTGACAGATTTCATTGACAGGCTTTGTAGAAGCAAAGAATTCTATTGTGGCTGTTATTTTACAAGCACCCTTTCTGTGCAGGTATTTGTTCCTTTGGTCTTTCTTATTGGACAATGCTGGTTTTGGGGAATAGTACCAAAAATTTTCGTAGCAAGTGCACAAGAAAAGTTACATTTACATCTGAAGGTGAGTAACTGAAAAGGCAGGCAAAGTTAGTGCAGTAAGTGATGTCCGTTTCTTCTCTTAATTGCTGTTCTCCACAAGCTCAATCCTGAAAACATTTACTGGTAAGCATGTTTATTAAATAGTACTCAGCAGTGTTTGCTGGACTGGGTATTATTTAATGCAGTATCATGGAGGGACTTCCTGTAAACATACCTGATACTAAGTTAGATCAAAAGATCTATCGGAATCACTTTTTCCCTACTTTCTTAGGTATGGCAGTGGTTTTTTGTGGTGTGGTTCTTGTTTTTGTTTTTTTTTTTTACAATTAAACAGCGATTTGTGAAAGAATCTGTGTGTGATTTCATCACTTCAGAGCTCTAGTAAAGCAGAGAAATACGAATTAATAAATTTAAGGATTTTTTTGACGTGTGAAGGTATGTTATGGTAAGCCAATTGTGTAGGTGATTCCTGGTTCAGTGAAAATCACTTCCTGCGTATTTAGCCCTTTAGGGCTAGAAAAGGCTCTTTGCTTTCTGATGTGTTTAGTGGAGAACGATATGAAGAACGCTTCTAAAGGATGTAAAAAGAAAACGGTTTGGTGTTTCCAGCACTTTTGGTATTCATGTCAGTTAGAAAGCAGCCGCGTGGTTGTTCAGGTGAAGTGAAAATCAGCGCTCACTAGGGGGCAGAAGAAGATAGGAAGTAAGCCGTACTGCCGCTTCAGTTGCAAAAAGCATCGAAGAGAAACTGGCCTCTTTACCTGTCGGTTGATCTGGCCACGATCCTTGAGTAGCCTAGAGTCCTCTCCAGGTAAACCATGCAGAGAACAAAGAACTCTTACTCTGGTTATAGAGGCTATAAGATCCTCTCAGAATGATTTTGAATTTAAGCTTTGTAAACAGATGGTGGTAGTGGTACGTGGAATGAAGAGGGAATAAAATTACTTGTTTGATGGTGAAACCAGAGGGCTGCCGATAGGAAGAGGTGCCAGACTTGTGGGCAGGAATTGGCTCAGGATATTCCATGATTTATAGGAACCTCGTAACCTATAGTTACTTTTCTTCAGGTATCTCAGATGCTTTGCAAACACTGGCTAAACCCCTCAGCTCTCTGAGAGGTAAATAATGGTTACAGGGATTACTTACGTCGCCACCACTGAAATGAAACTCTTTTGGGTAATAATGGTTGCTATATAGAAATATGGTAACTGCTCACAATCCAAAACAGAAAAATAAAATTTCTTCCAACTGACTGAAACAATGGAGAAAACTTTATTAGAGAAGATGGACAGAGTTTTTTGAGTTCAATGGCAGGGGCATCAGATTAAATAGCTTACTCATGAATAAATATCACAGTAGATCTTTCACACCTTTATTTTGATATTATGCTTGAAAGTTTCAGACTAAATCAAGCACTGGTTTTTATTTCAACTGTAATTTCATATGGAGAATGCCTCCTACTGAATGGAGACTATCCTTTCTCTCCACACCTTAACTCCTTTTAGGAAGCTACCATCTACCTACTGGCTCACTTCAGTCCTGCTTAAATGGAAGTTATCCGTTTCTGGGTAAAGGCAGCATGGCTGCAAGCCAGTGCCCATACTGATGCTATCATTGATTACTGTGCCTACTGTTCATTGCTGTACTGCTGTAGTTAAATTTATTCTGTCTTAAGAGCCCTGTGTGCATCTATTCATTATATTCTGAAAAATGAACCCTTGTTCTTCATTGTTAACTTACATGAGGCCATTGCTTTCTGGCAATAATGACAGAGCCTTTTAGTTTGAATACAGTTGTCAGGTTTGGGGTTTGGGTTTTTTTTCTCCTACACATTAATTGTGCTCAGAACTTCCTATTAACTTGGTATTTTCCCCTATAGCTTTTGACTTTCTGTTCTGGAAAGATAAAGTAATCTCACTGGACACAGCTGTTCTGAAGAGTATAAACAACTGTTAGAGAAATTGACGGGGAAGGAAGGGTTCAATTAAATAATTAAACTTTGTAGGTCTGCAATAAATAGTGTTTAGAGAAATCTAGAAGAGTGGGGGAATGAGTTTTGTGAATATAAATTGCAATTCAGATGACTTTGAAGATCTAAAGATTTATAGCTTCTCATCACATGGTCCCACATTGTGTAATGTAGGACAGAATGTACCAGTTAATTTAATTCCCCATGACCTTGAATGAGTTCATTTTACTACTTTCTGCAAAAGAATAATACTAATAAAAACAATGCTTTCCTATTTCATACGAATAATGGAAAGAGTTAATACACAATATTTCTAGGCAGACTCCCATTCATCTCTACTTATGCATACAGTTCTCATGACATCTGTTTGCAGTCCACAATAGTAAATTTGAAATTATTCCTGTCCATTTAAGCTTTATTTAATGCTGTGAGATGTTTTGGGAATCCTAGTGAGAGATAATATGGAAGTATAGATTTTTTTATATGGAATTGTAAATAATAACAGACCTCCCATGAAGAAGTCAAAAGGAAAATATTTCACAGTAGAATTAAAACATTCTGAAATGTCTGTGAGGCCTCTAATGATATAAACACTCGGAATCTGTTGCCAGCTTTGTACTACCTCCCCTTTCTTTTGTGCCTTCTAGCATCTTGTTCACTGCTGCTGCACTCTGGAGATAAATCTTAAGTTAGCTCTAACCACAGTGATTCCCAAGTCTCTTTCCTCTAAGGAATCCACTTGTTCACAGTGTGCCGTGAGGATGAGATACTGTAAGGTTCATTGCAAAAATAGCACTTAACCAAGTCTTAATTTCATCAGTGATTCTATTGCTTAGTCTACTAATATGTTTACGTCCATTTTGTTCTAGTCCTGTATAGATTTATGAAAATAAATGACTAGTGTTAAATACTTAGGTCAGGCAATGCTCATATATGATCTCTAGCAAAATAAGATCTAGCAAAATAAGTTTCTGTTAACTGCTGTTAATTTAGGTGAAGAATAATTTTAATGCATCTGATCCTGAACAGCTTTTATTTTTCAGATAACTTTGTTGATGTCCATGAAGTTAAACTGTCGATTAAGACCTCCCTGTCCATTGAGAATGTGCAGACTTACAGCACTGAGCATCTTCATGGTGTTGTGTTGTGAGCATGTGCTGGCAAAGAGACAAAATTTTAGAAGATCCTGTAAGGGATTAAGAATCAGTATGTAGTGGCAAAAACTAGTTTCAACACACTGAATGTCAAAGGGAAATGGCCAATTTAAAAGCTCATTTTACTTAATGAGTTAAAAAGAAAGATAAGTTTTATGTCCATCTTAAGTTTTTCTGCTGATTATCTTTTGATACTGACGTTGTCTAGAGGTCGTATTTTTCTGTTCTTTCAAGAATACCACTGTGGTATAGAAACATTTAAAATGTTACTATATAAAAAAACATGAAAGCAGAAAAACAGGCTGGGCACAGTTGGTTTCATTATGTCCTGCTTGTGCTCAGAACACTCTTGGATGTTCTGTGGGCAACCTAGCAAAATACTGAAGGAAATGATACATTGAAATTCTTCAGCCATCCATTGACTTTCAGAGTGGTCTGTATTTTTTAAAGCTTAAGGACATGCTTATATCCTTTGCTAGATTTGAGTCCTAATAGATACGTGAATTTGATGGTGACGCTGTTGGAAATCAGTTATAAAGCAAGTAAAATCATCTAAGTTCTACTATAATTTGCATCTTACTGAATTTAGCCTCAATCTGTTGTTGAGCTTTAGTAGTGTGATTGAAAAAAGAATGCACTCAGTATTTGTTTGTCAATGTCACTCAATTGTGATGCTCGTAGTATTGAACTTTAAGCCCCGTATTGCCACCTCTGCACACCAAGAAACAGCTGTTTGCACTACTAATTTAACTTCTCTTAGTTGCTGAGCTGTCTTTACTTAAACTGCTTAAAGTAGTGCTATATTCTTAAAGTATTCTGCTGGACATCCGTGTGAAATACTTGAAGGATATTCTATTTTTGGAATTAGTGTAACCTGCTATGTGTGTTGACTGATGTGCTGATAATGATATGAATATGCTGGGCCAGTATAGGTTTGCCATATCCAAGACAGGCATCCGTTCCCAGCTCTGCTCGGAGTTTTCACATGCGACTTCTGTGAGCTTGCTAAGAATGGCAGTTTTATCTGACTCCTTGGGAAACAGCAGCAGAACTTTCTCAAGAATATGGGACTGTGAAGTACGGAGAGCTGTAGATACCAGAATGAAGAAGACTGAACTCATGGTCATCTCCAGGGTTCCAGCCCAGCAGCTTGCTCTTTAGAGGGGCCATTGCTTTTGCCTGGGCTAGACCCAAAGCTATGTGGGACTGGGAGGAATGTCCAGTACAAATGGGAAATAATTGGGAGGGCTGGAGAGTATGCTAACTACAGACAAGATGATAAGAATTTCTTAGCATAAAACTTCTGAAAAGCATTTTAAAGCATTAGCAGATAGGGTTTTGTCTAATTAGCTGAACAGGTTTTCTAGTAGAGAGCAAGATGCTTCCTGGATGTCTGGGGCTTGCTTGAAACCACACATCACATTCCCACTGTGAAGTGTAGAGGCCCTGGCGTGTAGAATAGCTGGGTGGGAAGCAGTTACTGCACCTGAACTCTAATCTTATTTGGTGGGGAAAAATGAGCTGCTTTTCTTTTTCTTCAAAAACTTGCCCTAAAATGTCATGGTCAGCTGCTAGCCGTGGCTGCTTGTCATCTGTATTACGTACCAGTGATCTTCCCGTAGCAGTATCAGGGTCTGTGTGAGAGTTCCTCCTCTCTTTCTCTGCACTTTGAAGGATTTTTTTTTTGCTTACCAGTATGTACAGGGCAGGCCCATGGGTCCTACAGAGTGTTAGTGATACGATTCTTTGGCATGTGCCCCAGATTTACTTAGCCCTTTACAGCTCTGGCTTTTCCTGCTTGTCTGCTCGTTTCCTATTGCATAACCTGCTCTCTCTGCCAGCAGAGCTTACCTCAATTCCGGCTGCTTATCCCATTTGTCTGTTCCCCTTGCCCCAGAGCTGTGTCTGCACTTCCCTTCATGTGTGCTGCGCTGCATCTCACATGTGCAATGTCTTCCCTTTACTGACTGCTTTCTCTTCTCCAGATTGCTTGGGATCCACTTGTGTCATGATGCCTGTTAAATACTAGCTAAATGGTAGTTGGTAAGGTAGGATCTTTTTTCAATGTGGATTTAGCTCTGTGAGATTACCTACATCACTTTGATTTCCCTCACTGCTCTCTTAAGGTAGTGTTAAACAGGAATCACTCTGAATGGTGCTGACCCTTGTTGATATAGGAAGGAGTGTAACGAGTATAGACATGTCAGTTAGCTTAGTTTTATGAAATTATTGGCAGCTTTTTAATAGACAGTTGGTTCATGAGTTTCTATGGAATATCCACTATTCTTACACAGAGTGGCATTCCAAAACACATTGCAGCAACCTATAACCAAGTCAGACTTCAACATTGTAAGTTTGTTCATCACTGAGAGCAGGGGACTTTTCCATGGAAGTTTCTCTCTCATTGACCTAAAACTTCTCCTGGTTGAAATGGTGCAAACTCCAATATAGGGATGGACTCTCTAGCTGTGTTTGAATATGAAATGGTCTGGTTAATTTGTTTCCTTTGTGGTTTTTTTTCTTGTTATTTTTTATTGAAAATTCAAAATGGCAGTGCCATAACACAACATGAATCTTAACACTGGCAAAGTTCTTGTGCATGAAGTGACCATGATGTGACTGTTTTGGGATCCACAAGTAAACCTGCTGACACCTGTGCTTCTAAAATTCTCAAGCTCTGTTCAAAGTTTCCATGGTGTTAGAAATTATTGTCCTTCATAAAAATAACCAAGACGTAAGGTACTTGCCCTGAGAACAGGCTATAATATATATGCTAGAATGACACTTCACAACCTGCTTGAGTAAGAGGTAGCATGAAGTTCTGCTGACTGAGGAAACAAGCAGGACTAAACTTTGACTTGCTATCCTGTTCTTGTTCAGGGAAGATAAACTGCGTCAAGATGTTTTCTTGCACGTCCTACCTTCCTCCACAATCAAATTGTGGTTTTGTTAGGTCGCTCTCTGCCTCATAGTGGCCTCATAAAGGACAAAGCTGTGGTCTGTGTTGTAGGGACCCTGCAGGAGGAATCAGACCTTGTTTTTCCGTTGCAAGCCCACAAATCTATGAAGGTGCTCATGGGAAGCAAATAGCAAACGGTTTTATATAGTAGGAATAGCATTAGAATTGTGCAGTCCATTACTTCTTTATGGACACGAGGGAACAATCTTACCTGGATTTGAAAATCCCCAAGAGCATGCCTCAGTCCCTCAGAATTTACTTAGTCTTTAGGTTAGAGTAAATTCCAAGAACGGGCTGCAGGATTACTTTTCTTTTTTCTTGTTGGAGAGTATGTATATAATGTCAAAGTCCATCCTGGAGATAAATGGCTTTTCACTGACACTTGGTATACAAAAATATTTTCTAGCTATGAGAGAAGTTACTTTAGAAAATGAAGAGAGACCAGTGATCCGTGAAGTTCAGTAACCCTTCTGTGTTAGCCTCTACCAGATGCTTCCTGTGAAGCTGCAAGAATTCCCTGACGATACCAAGCTGTCACAAAGGAAGTTTCTTTCTAACCCCAGGCATTTATCTGCCAGAAGCTGTTTGTTAACTGGTCTGCTTTGTTGCTACACCAGCGTCTGTGGTACTAATTGGTGCCATGCACAAACTCAGTGTAGGCACCAAAATTACATCTTGCTTCTTGGGAAGGTTCTTTTCCTGTTTTTTAAAGTAAATGTGTATTTTGGGGTATGTGAGAGAAAATGTTTCAGATTCTCTCTCTCTCAAAAATACTGATTTTGCTTTCCTTCAAATCCCTTGCTTACGATTCATCCTTTTAGGAAAGTATGTTCTTTTTTATCTTAGCTTATGCTTGTCCTCTATTATGTTGGATTGCTTTGTAGGTATTTAAACTTTCAACTAACAGTGAGGAAGATATGTATGTTTTTTTGAAGTAGGTAGGTAAGTAAATGGTGTCACACTTTCAGTATTTCTTTTCCAAGTAGTTTTATTTTTTGAAACAAAAAGGACCAGTTGGGTTCTTGTGGAATGCTTTTCTGAAGACGAAAAAAGTATGTTTTGTGCGTTATACTCTTCAGTCAACACCAAAATTTTGAGTAGAGAGGGTTGGATTAATTTTTTGTCCTACCTCTGTGCTTCAGTAATTACAGTGTAGAAATTACTTGTAACATTTAGAGTCAGCACTGATGAGCCCGTTGCTGGAATACACTGGTTGGTTCTGAAGTCTGTTCTTCAAAGAAGCTGTGTGAAAAAGGAGAATTTGGAAATATGCCTTGTTTCAAAATCTGGAAAAAATATGACTTGTAATGAAAGATTTGTGTTCTTTTATATTTATCCAAAACCCACCCTGGCCATAGTCTGTAATCTCACAAAGTGGGAAGAAACAAATATGTGGGGTGGTTGTTATTTCCTAGCTGGAATTTTGACTGTGCAGCGAGGGGAAAGGAGCTATATTAAGCAGCATGCTTATGTTTTGCTGGCTTTTTGTTGTTGTGGGTACTCAGCAAGCTAAGTGCATTGAAGTGTCTTTGTTCTCAGCTGTCGCAGTTCTCGAAGGGAAGAGAAACCCATGGGCTGGCAGCACAGGCTTTCCTGCAGCATGTGCCCGCGCTCCTCCACCCGCTGCGGTCCGCTGCCGCGGCGCTACAGCAACTCACTCCTAGAATGGATTTAGAGGTGTTGGTGCCGATTCACCACACTCTTGCATTTAGTAACACTAAAATGTAAATGGAGGATAAGATTAATAGTGGAGAAAGAGAATTCGTATTATCAGATCACAGACTTTTAAGGCTGTTTGGGACCAGCATGATCTGCTAGTTTGACTTCCTGCATAATACAGATCATTGCATTTCATACAGTTATTCTTGCGTGAAGCTGGTATGTTGTGGTTGAACTAGAGAGTATCATTCAGAGTGAAATCCAGTCTTGATTTCAAGCTAGCTTGCTGAATAACTGTCTTTAGTGCATTCTCATGGAAATGTACTGACAGCGTGCAGCTGAACAGAAGTTCATACTCCGGACTGTCTTGGTTTTTGTCAGAACTCTTGTGAGTACTCAGGTGAAAACCACACAATTTTTATTTCTCAGGTTCCGGTATGTGGTATTCATATGGTGTCTTAATTTCAAAGACATACATACATATGTATGTGTGCATATTTATACTGTTTTCTTATGTATTTTCCTAAGAAGCAGGTAATTTTCTCCCCCAAAGGTCATTATGAGTTAGGAAGGCTTACAGTCACCTGGTGGGTTACCTCATGTACCCATAGTCACTATAAATTTCTCTGTGCCCTAGACCTCATAAATTCTCAGCAGTCTTCAAAATAGATCATAAGTGGGATTTAAATGCTACGTAGACCTTTTTGCAGACCCTCTGCACACTAGTGATGTTAACCTTGAGAGAATGAGTGAGCTTACAGCTGTAAGTTATAAGCTTGAAATTGCTGGGTGAGGTTCTTTGGCCTCTACCATGCATGAGATCAGAATAGATGATCCTAATGGTCTGTTCCAGCTTCAAAATACTATGAAGTACTGCAGAGGTCTTGTGTGGGCTCTTTAGCACAAAGATAAATCAACTTCTTTGAACAAAAGCCAGAGAGGAATATTTTATCTGAGTAATTTACTGTATGAAAATATTCTCTGTAGTATATTAATCTGTCATTTTCTTATCGTCATATTTCTGCCACAGAAATGTGGCAATAAGAAAATACCGCTAACTCCTGTTTAAATGTAGAGGCATACAGTATATATAGAAAGTAGTGTGGGCTTTGAAGAACCCACTGTGAAGGCTTTAATTTTTATCAAATTAAGTAGATCAGTATTTAGCTTTCAGTGATCTAATTGTGTGCCTGAATAACTAGGGAGGGAGGAGGAACCCACAAAAGTAGAAAAAATCTGGGGTTGGCAGCATTCAGAAAGATTAAGAATATAAAGCAGTTATATTTCTTTTCTTAATTCTTTCCATTAGGGGAAGATTTATCTGGGTTAGAAGTAAGCATTGTGCTGACATGTTCTCAGTGTTTGGTCAAAACATGAAAGAAGCCCTTATGCAGACATGATCATTCTGAAACCTTCAGCCTGATCCCCTACCAATAGACACAGGGACTCATCTCTTTTTTTCTTTTTTCCTTTCTTTTTCTATCTCTTCTTTGTTCTTCTCTTCAAGAATTCAAGAACTTGCAACTGTTTTTTTACTCTTTTTTTTTGATACTCGAATAACTTTTTTGTCAGTGCACATAGAATGAATTCTAAGAAGTTTTTAATACTTTCAGATAAAAATAATTTTAAAAAGAAAACTTAAAAATGCACTCTGACTCAAATCCAGATTTTATGACATGTTTCCGTTTACACCAGTATTGTATAGGATGCTGATGCTCTAGTGAACAATGAGGATTTTAATATGCACTAATTAAATTCCAAGAATTTAAATAGGAATATTTGCTATATCAGTCAGAATCACATGTAAGACTTCTGTGTTCCTTATGATTGCTGACACTGAGACCTATTAAAAATGTCATCCTTTGGAGTACAGGCAGAGGTTGGTTGTCCGAATTGTACATCTAGAATATTTTTTATTATAATTTTCATAGATTTTTTTTCTTCCCTTCTCATTTTCTTTCCCATTTTCTCTCAAGAAGAACAAGGAACTCATAATAGCATTATATGAAAAAGAGAAAACAACTGAGATGCTCCAAGTCTGATTTTGCTGAGGCCTTAAGGCTAGGAATAACTGTTCTTTCAAACTGCATTGCACCATGTGGCCTTGGGCAAGTCGTTGAAGTTCACTGGACATCAGTTTCCCTTCTATAAAAAAGAGGTGTCATGAACATCTAAAGATCTCAGAACACCTGTGTGGATACTCAACTTCTGTGGTTGCTTGCATCTTCTGTGCTTGTGGAAGTTAGTTGCAAGAGTTTAGAAATAATGTGAGTTGTCTGTAGTGCTGGTAGGTGACTGGAAAAGGTAGGAGATAGGTAGCCAGGAAAAATATGTGTGCAGGGGAAATAAAAGGCAGCAGAAAAAAACAGCCTAGCAAAGATATCATCTTTATCTTTTGTGAATTAATAAACAGGAAGTATCACATCTCTAAGAACTATTATAGCTGATATGAAATGATTCGAACTACTAAAATATACAAAGGGCACTAAGTGAAGATTTGCACTTAGATGAAATTTATGAGTGGATCCTGCAGCCATGTCTACAGGATGATGGTCTGATGTTTGGTAATGGGTCAATGTATAATACTATGTGAAGAGAGAAAATATTACACTGATTCAAAAAATGTGGTTCTAAAACTGTTTAGGGAAAGAAAATTTACAGTGAAACTCACAGTCCAGCAAAAGGTCCACTGAAGTGACAGAGAATCCATCCAATCTCTGAATAAACAGTTCAACCTTGTATTTTCTTTCTTCATTAGCTTTGTTTCAGTTTTCAGGCACTGGATCTTACGTTTCGGTCTGATAATCAGAGAGTCCAATATGTTCAGAAATCTTCAGGATGGTAGCAGTAGATCCCGAGGAAGTGACCTTTAGCATCTCCTACTTAAACTTTGCAAGTTGAGTTGCTTTAATGAGTCTTGATGTAAGTCACACATTCCAGGCATTGAGTGAGTTATGTTGCTTTTTCTTTGAAATACTGAAAGATCTTATTGAAGGAAAATGCAGTTAGCAAGATTTAGTCTCGTGCTTGTTGGTCTAGAAAGAGCTTTTGCCCAAATTATGCACTATGTGCCATGTAAAGATAGAGATGCATCTGAAAAATTGTCAGCATACAATCAGCCTCTTTTTTTAATAATAATAAAAAAAAAATTAGAACAATCCCTGTACCCCTCTTTAAACATTGAACAAGAGTCTGGCATTCATCATGAGCATTATACAGCACAACCTTCTGTGTAGGACATACATGTAATAGCCAGATAACCTGCCATCACTCATATTGCTGCCTCAGTCACCCTTTCAGGCATTGTTCGCATTAGGTTAGTTACCAAACTGTGCACTGCATAGCAGTTACTATTAATGACTGATGAACTTATGTCTTTTTTGGTATTGTTGTTTCAGTGTGAGGTTTTTGTGTGTGTGTGTGTGTTAATGGACCTTTATGCCAATAAAAGAAAATCAACAGCCATGAGTCTGTTAGAGCTGCAGTTACATAAAAGGATGGGAGAAAGTAGGAGGTGACCCCCAAAGATTGTGATCACCGGGAAGGTATCACTTGCTCATAGAGAAAGAATCAAGAAGCAGGCTAGCAAGTGCTCAGGGAAAAAGAGCAGGAATGGGGGAACTGGTTGACGAGGAAGAGAAGGGGAGAGAAGCAAGTGGTAAAGAATCATATGTAATGAAGGAGAAGGAGAGGTAAGAAATATGAAAGCCACAGCAAAAGGATTAAGCAGGACAGCACACTGATCATGCTCTAGATAACGAAAGATACTTAAATGCCTTCCTAATGATGTTTCCCATGTAAGCAACTTCCATGGTTTCCATAAAGGTGTTAGCTTTTGCAAATGGGAAGAGTAGTCTGGCATATAAATCAAAGGAGGACTGGTTCCATGTGGCTGAAAATGAGAAGAGAGATGAGGTCTTTCTGATTACTCTCACACCAGAGTTACTCAGGATGTATGTGTGTGTGAACCTCCTTTTCTGACATTATCAACAAATGCTATAGAGTGTTCTGAAATAAGCATATGCATTAGCACTCAATAGAAGGTGACAATCTCAAACAGCTTTATAAATTACATATAATGAACTTTCTTATTAAAAAAGACTTAACAAAAGGAGCCAGCTGGCTTAAGGAGAAGGTGGCAGATGAAAAGAGCACAATTCAAAGAAGTGTTCACACATTAAGGAAGTATTTTAACAGGCTTTCCCCAGACTGCAAGTGGGAATGGAATTATACATTGCATGTAAATGTCAAGTGACAATAATATCTTCTGAGTTAAATCAACCTTGCAAACTCTTTCCTATTTTTCTTAAGCAGATGAATAAAGTTTAACTTGTGATTTCCTTACTAATCATCTTAGTAAGCAGTGGGTGAGTAGACTTTTTACTGTATGGGTAGATTAATGTGACATTTTCACAAGACTTTTTTTTTTTTTTTTAAGTTTATTACTTGTGGGTGTGGATCTAATTCACAGCTGTTTTTTGGGTGAATTAGGTATGCCATAACTCATTCAAATTCTGTATTTCTTCAGTATTTTTAGATTAATCTTTTAACCATGCTTTGTTGGAGCTGTGTAGTCTGTCCTGGTATCTCAAGGTAATCAAGACTTCTCCTCCACTGAACATACTTACTTTAGTGCACAGGTTTGGCCCAGTCACTTTTATAGAAAACCAGATTTTAGATCGAACAAAATTCAAAGGTATATCATTAGAAAGGGGAGAAAATTCTCTTAACTAATACATCTCAGCTACACAAATCTCAAGCATGGTCATATGGTTCTGAATTTATTTTAATAAAACAATGTCCAATAGCTATGTGATCGTTTACCAGTTCTGTTTAAGTACTGAACAGAGGGAGCCTTCTACTCCTTCCTGTCTAGTTACAGAACATTTCCACACTAGGTTTCAGTTTATATTCCCGTTTTCTCAAAACTGCCCCTTTAAATGCCATGAGGCTCTCACAAAGCTACTTCTTTCCTACTATGGACAAAGATAAGAGTGTTATCTAAAAAACATGCTGAGAGACCATCATCTGTGGTGTACTGTAAGCCATCAAACAAATTCCTGTTTCCTCTCAAAATCATAAATATTTGTGCATATGTGAGAGACCCAGAATTGCATTGCCCTTTTTTGCACAGCGATGTGCATTTTCCACATGATAACAAAGTAGCAGCTTCTCATTGTAGGAGTAATTTTTGTATGAAGTTTGGAGGAAATGAAATTCCAGCAATGGAAAGATTTAGCTCCGTCACTTACCAGTATGCAAGCAACAGAATGAATGCCACATACCAGCAATTCATGCCAAAAAGGGGAGATCTGCCAATTCACAGAAGAGGTTTTATGCAAAGGAGGCCTGCTGGAGGCAGAATGAATTGCTGGTTTTCATTATGCTTGCAGTTTGTGTGCAGTCTTTGCCTTTGCCTTGTCTGTGTAAGAAGATTAGGTAGTGGGTTGGTTTTTTTGGGTTAATTGGGGTTTTTTGGTTTTGTGGTTTTTTTTGTCATATTGAGAAATTATGGGCTCTGAAAGTTCTAGCTTTAGTATTGCTGCATGGTTAGCACTTCAAGCACTATATCGATATGCGATTCATGTTGAATTGGATGTTTTGTGTGGGGAACATCACTTGACCTTTGCTTGCATGAGAGATTGGTTTTCTAGGCTCCTGTAGTTTAACCTTGGTTGTGTTCTGTCTGTTAGCTCTCTTCAACAGAAACTGGAAAATTTCCAAAGTATATGGAAGTATCTACATTTTCAACAATTAACTTTGAAGGTGATACTCATATCTATTCTACTAACATTCCCATTTCTGATAATCTAACAAATCAGTGTTTCTGATTTAAAACCCCCAAACTTTCCATTGTTAGCTGTGTGTTATGAGTCTGATTTATCTATTCCTTTATGTATGTGTACCAGTGTCAGCTCTGTTGTAAGACACGTCAGTGCTCTGTCCACAGTGGTGTAGAATTGGGAGTTGCCTGCCATCCAGATTTGTCTAAAAGGCTGAATATACAACTGGATTGTTTTTCTACCCTGTGCTGCTTGCTGCTTCAGTTGCAGTACAGCCAGTGCCCCAGCTAGTTAGCTGAAGTCCAGCCTTGCTTTATGTGGGGCTACTGATCAGCTTCTCTAAATTCTGAACTCAGTAGTGCCAAAGGTTGTAGAAGGAGAAATATAAAGACTTGAAATGGGAGACTGTGTGGGTTCAGAGAAAAAAAAAAAAAAAAGTTATGTTTGGAAGTATCTAATCAAAATATTTGACATTTTAAAACCAGAATATTTTGGCATTTTTCCTCCCCCAGCTGTTTACTTTTAGGTCAATAATGTTAAAATTTGTGATCTGGAAGAGTATGCATTTGTGTCTCCATGAAGCTGTTGCTTGTGGAAACTTAGCTTGGATTCTGTGGCTTTTTTGTGTGGGAATATAGCTGTGACCACTGAACAGAGCTGAAATAAGCTGGTGCTGGACTGTCTTGAAGTGAAGGATTATCTTGCTCTTACCTTCCTGTTTGATACTTGTTCTACTGCTTTAACTTGTACTAGAGCTCATAGAATCATTTAGGTTGGAAAAGACCTTTAAGATCACCAAGTCCAGCCATTAACCCAGGACTGCCAAGTCCATCACTAAACCATGTCCCCATGCACTGCATCTACGTGGTTTTTGAACACCTCCAGGGATGGTGATTCCACCACCTCCCTGGGCAGCCTGTTCCAATGCTTGACC
>JAVJGI010000040.1:16536322-16547218 GCA_035590275.1 Ibycter americanus | reverse complement strand
CGCTCCAGCCCCTCCGTGTCCCTCCTGCAGTGAGGGGCCCAACACTGAACACAGGGTTCGAGGTGCCACCTCACCAGCGCTGAGTGCAAGGGGATGGTCGCTGCCCTTGTCATGCTGGCCACAGGATTTTGGATACAAGCCAGGATGCTATTGGCCTTCTTGGCCACCTGGGCACACTGCTGGCTCATGTTCAACTAGCTGTCGACCAGCACCCCCAGGTCCTTTTCCCCCAGGCAGCTTCCCTGCCACCCTGCCCCAAGCCTGTAGCGCTGCCTGGGGTTGGTGTGACCCAAGTGCTGGATCTGGCACTTCTCCTTATTGAACCTCACATAATTGGCTTTGGCCCATCAATCCAGCCTGTCCAGATCCCTCTACAGAGCCTTCCTGCCCTCAAGCCGATCAACACTTCCCCCCCCAGCTTGGTGTCGATTGCAAATTTTTTGAGGGTGCACTCAGTCCCCTTGTCCAGATCATCGATACGGATGTTGAACCGGACTGGCCTGGTGTGAGCCCCACACTGCAGTCTGCAAATGGGGCTTTGTTTGCGTTAGAAAGAACAGCTTGCTCAAGTTTTAGTTGGACCAGTTCATGCAGAAGCACTAATACTGACACCTGTGAAGTATGAAGGGAGTACGCAGTGAGGGACCGAGAGTGAGACTATCTCCATACTGAAACTGTACGCTCAAGTCACTTTGCGAGGCGATTCTCCCATGCTTCTGTCCAGCCTCATCGCCCTATTTTCTGGCCAGGCCACTGATGATGCACCCACCATGTGCCTCCTATTTCTTGTGGTGCCACATGCAGCATGTGTAGTCTGCGCAATTAGGTTTTGAATTGGATATATCTGCACCAGACTCGGGTATTAATGGTAGCTTGAGCCCAGAACCAATATAGTTGCATTTACTGAAACATTATACCCGATTAAGTAAGCTCTGATGAGGGCTTGTTAGCCAGGTGTCTGCATTAGGCTGCCTCCAGTTCTGGGCAGAGAAGTAATGTTTCTGAGAATTTTGATGGTCTTGGGCAAAAAGGGTTTATTTGCCTATCTTTATCAATTTTTTTTCATTGAAATGTCTTCCCAATCCGTTTTCTGTTTCCCCCAAACGGAGGAAATTCTAAGTAACCACTGCATTTAGTTTAATGAAGGGGCACTTTGAATGAGCTTCTCTGAGATGAGAAATATAATAGGTTCATTAACACAAGCAAAGGTTTTTTTTGGGCAAACCTAATGGTATTGTTTACTGCTGGATAATAACAATCATGCCTTTTATTAGAGATAGAATTGAACTTCGCACTAAAATATTTATTTTCCACCTGTCAATGCAATTTAAAATAAGAATTGGTTATTGACAAGAGAAAGCATGAACACAGTTGACTTGAAAACAAAAAAGGGGTGGGTTATCTCTGTAGAATTCATAATGTGCAAGTAAGGATCTTGTGTAATAGAGCAGAAATTGTGCTGCTTTAAAAAAAATCTGACAAGTTGGAAATGAACTTGTTGGAATCATTAAAAAATCATAAAAATATGATTTTGATGGTATTCCTTTCCAGTGGAAATCATAGATAAAGCAGCCTGTGAACCTTTTATGGAAATTGTAAATGCTAATTAACAGTCTTGAAATAAAATACTTCATATGAAATAGCAGTTTTAGAAAGTGTTCTGAGGGATCAAAGAGTAGCAATTACAAGACCTTAACAAATATTTCACCGTTCCTTGTGAGGGAAAATATGTCAAGACAATTTTTGCCTGAGTTCTAATGTTATCATACCGAGTTCTGAGAGGAGAAAATAGGTAGGAGGAGGACAGCAGCAGACCCCCTGTTTTTAAATATTCCCAGACCTCCTGTCTCTTGTTCTGAGGAAGGCAAGGTCAGCAGCAGCTTGGGGCTCTGAGCCATGCTCTATTGTGTGGTGTAGACATGCCCACGCCTCCACAGGCAAGAAACTTGTTAGTCATAGGAAAATCCTTTCCCATTAAAATTATTAGTGAATGTTGTTTTCAGCCTTAATTTCACCGTATGTTGAAATCCACTGAGAAGAGAGGGAGGTGTATATGTGTGTGTGTGTGTATATATATATATATATATGTTTTTAGGAAAATAGAGGGGGTTTTGGTGTTTGGTTTTTTTTTTTTTTTGCAAGAGATTGGTCTCAGATTTCTGTGTGAAGATAACATATGCCTTGTCCTTACTTAGAAAACACAGGTGTGGTTCCTCTATCTTTTTCTTGGCAAACAAGCTGGCTGAGGTAGTTATTTCCCCCCAACTCCACCCTTCTACAGTTTGCCACCCCCTCACTTGTGCTGGTACAACTGTTTGTATATCTGCACTTCAGATTCAATTGCTGGAATACCATGGCTTTGGGGTTTTTTTTTGGTTTGGTTTGGTTTTGGAGGATGGAATGCTATTTTTAGCTTGCATTGTTTCATCAATCCTATTTATAGTATTACCCTGTGAAAAGTCATATTATCCTAGCTGAGGGGCAGCAGAGGAGGAACAGTACGGATAAGTGCCTGGGGAAATGACCTGTGAAACTCCCTTTGCTACCAAAGAAAAGGTACAGGAACCTCAGCCTTGGTGTTTTGCTGGTGTTTCTGTTCTTCTTGGGCCCGTGGATATAGATAGTGTTGAGGAATGCTGTTTTACTCATTTGCTGAACCGAGCACAGTAGTTCTGCATCGATATCACCGTAATGCCAGGAAACTGGTACAGAGTTATGACAGAGAAGAGCTTGAGCTGCTTCTTAGAACTGTTGCATCTTGTAAATGCTTTATCCATCTTTCATGCTTCTGCTTACTAGTTACACTGTCTTTGTTGCGTTTAAATTGGTCTTTCTGCAGAATTAAGTAGGTGTTAATTGGTAAAATAAAGATTAACCTCACTGCAACCTTGGAATTTAGGAAGGAGAGAAGAGGTGCTGGTCAGGTGCTGGTCTCTTGTCTGAAAGGAGGGAAGTAGCCTGCGAATTGTACAGGCCTTAATATTTAGTCAAGCAAGCATCCATTTTTATTTGGGGTAGTGTGTACATACTACCTGTCATCATGTCTTGCTGCTGTGTGTGTGGCATCAAATACAGAGGTTACAGTAGCAAAAAATAAGTAGATATGATATGAAAAAAATTTTCCCTTTGTGTTCCATAAGCAAACTCTCTTTACTTGTATAAGAGATTAGCTGATGTCTTTTTATTATTTGTGTGCCTCAGCCTAAATTAAAACGTTTCTATTAGTGTTGAATAATATTTTACTTTGAATTTTATACAGCAAAGCATGTCAGCACACGTTGGAGTGTTTTGCTAAATCAAACTGTCTGTGAGAACCCTGTTTATTTCGTTAGGTATTACTACGGTGTCAATAGGTGTTTGGAGGTATTATCCTTCTTTATGTTGCGGTCTGTGCATACTGTGGCAGAAATATCTGGTAAGATAGATCTTTGTTACTGCTCTCAAGTCTAAACTGGAATCATTATGACTTTTTAGCCTTCCCCTGGTGGGCTTGAAGAAGAAAAAAAAAAAGAACTGTAAGGAAGTTGCTTTCAGAAGCACTGTTGGCCTAGTTCTACTGGCAAGGGAGTTTAAGGGAGTTTCAGGTTGAGCAAAAGTTTCATGATTATTATAGAATAATATAGTAAGTTATTTTCAAAAGTGGTTAGTAATACTGGGTGCCTCAGCTTCTCTGTGCCCACTCTGAGATGACTGTTTTCAGAAAGTGTGCAACACCCACTCACTGGAAGTGCTGGCCCCTTGAGATGTTTCAAAGTGGGCATTCAGCAACTGAGATGTTTCAAAGTGGGCATTCAGACCCTGCATGGTCTGTTTCTGTTAAAATTCTGATTCTCTCTACAATATCATGCACTTGGGTTTCACTTCCGTGGGATTGGCAGGAACCTCCTGGGTCACTGAATCTTGTCTCTTCCCATTTCAGACTGTGATAGCCTACAGGGAAATGGCTGGTAACACAAGAGGAGGTTTTTTTGCCAGTAGTCTGTAATCTAACAGACGCTCTTGGCTTATTTTACTTTAAAAAAAATGAAGCAGGGAGAAATGGATAATTGAAGATTTTTTTTCATTAACTTGCTGAATAAAACAAATGTTTAAATCCAGGCTGAAAAGCACTGCCCTTTCCTTTCCAAAATAAAACCTCAGAAGACTTTACTCAGGTACAGCAAAATGCTTGACCTGAATCCAAGTATTGTAGTTTGATTTGCAATTTCTTAACAGAAGCTGAATAGAAAATAAGGTGAAACTTCAAAAATCATTCACAAGCAATAGTTCTCGTGCAACTGAGGGCACAGCTAATGGTGTTCTTCTGTGCTGGTCTTTGCTTTATGAGTTCTAGTAGTCCTGTCTCCCACACTTCTTTCACTTTTATTCCTTCTATTTAGATTTTTTCTTTGGTAGAATATAGGAAGCTCAGCTTCATCTTCCTTCTTTGCTTAAGAGGACTTGAACATTAACTCACTTTCAACTATCTTCCAGAAGAACGGTTTAGAGATGAGGTTGTTGGATATTGAGGAATATCAGAATCACAGAATGGTTGAGGTTGGAAGGGACCTCTGGAGGTCAACTTGTCCAACTCTCCTGCTCAGGCAGGGTCACCTAGAGTAGATTTCTCTCATGGATATAATTTCATTTTGTAAGACGTACGTACTTTTCACTGGAGTGCTGGTATCTACGTGGAGGTATTGGCCTGTAAAATCACTCATGCGTGCTCAGTCTCTAACTGTGTATATGAAAGCTTTCTATGCAAGCAGAATGGCTTCATTACAGGACAGTCAGGGTAATCCAGCTTGAAATGGCTGGAAACAGCCCAGTTAAGGCATTTCCTGAGAAGCTGGAGGTTTCTTTAGGACTAGCCTCAGCAGTAAGTAGCTTCTGACTATTATATGGAGGGAAATTTTGCAATTACTGCCCTGAGTTCCCCTTTACTCCACCAATTGCCATTCCCGATATGGTTGATGGCCCTCTAATCAGCAGTAGTTTTTCTTCTCTTATGAGTTGCAAAGGTTAGTTCCCCATCCAAACGGCTCGATGGAGATTTTGGGGTATTTTACTTTTAACCATTTGTCTGGTTTTAATATGAGGACACCTGCATTCAGGAGATGAAACTGGTTTTCTCCAGTCTTCTGCTGTTCCTTTGTATTGCTTCTAATTTCTTTTAGTTTAGAATTTTCTGTACTAGCATTCTGCTTTTTTGCAGCCTAATAGATAAAATATGCTACAGGTCAGCGAGATGAGATTTTGAAAGAAATCTCCTTTGGGAAGAGTTTTCTCAGGAGCTGTCCACGTATCTGCTGGAGAAAAAGTGAAGATGAACCCTCAGTGCTGCAGAAGCAGCCAGTCTCCTGTTTTAGTTCCTCTTGGTCTGTATAGTCTGGAGTAGCCTGGCAGGGTCCAATTATATCTAGACAGAGGAGGAAAATAAGACAGTGATCTCCTACATAGGTCTGTATCCTCTCACAACTGAACATCTAGACAGTAGAGGGATGTGCTGCTACTGTCTTCTCCAAGTGTTTTGTGAATCTGTTCTTAAAGAGTGTGTGTTGATTGATAGTTTTTTTCAAGATGTATTGTCCAACTTGAAATACTAACAGTTTTGAGTAGACCAAAACTGGGGGCACAGAGGAGTGTGTCTTAGCACTTTTGGTTTTGTAAATGAAGTACTTGCTAAAAACAACAACAAAAATGCTTAGCTGTATCCTGAGTTGAGAATGTACATTCTCCTCCAGAAGATGGAACTAAATCAAGGAGTCGGGGAGCTTGTGTTCCTCTGCTGTCAGCAGTAACTTGAAACCTGCTGGCAAAGTGTGTATTTTATCTGCTGCTGGTGCATATGAAGACAACTGCCTACTACTGCTGTTGCTATTGGCTCAAGTGACAGATGTTTGGGTTACGTGTGTTTTAAAACTCTGAAATCTACTGCCAAAATTTGTGGGCAATGGTATACCATTCCTCTTCTGCCTTAAATGATGGAAACCATTCCTCTTCTGCCTTAAAAGATGGAAAAGCCTGATAAAAGAAACAGCGCGTAGCCTTGAAATTCAAAGCAACTTAATATGTAGTGCAAGAGGTAGAACTGACAATATCCCATTTTCTTTAAATTGAAAGTTTTTCTGTTAGCCAATACTGTAAAGATATGAGAGTGTATATATATATATCTATGTTAATACGTGTTGTCTGCGCTTAAGCATTCATTTTAAGCACTGTTATATTTGTATGCTTAGAGCTTTCCTGTGATTTCATGGGATTCCAGACTATTCTGTGTTTGAGATAGTCTGCGGTGGAAGTGAATGCTTATTTGAATTGATGTGTATTGGCTGCAGAACAGCCTAAAGAAGCAAATACTGGTGGTGTAACTTTTGCACAGAAAAAGAGGTAGTTGTGTAAAATCTTTAGAAATTTTGCTAACTTGTGGATGTATACAGGGAACTAAAGTAGATGTGAACTCAGATGTTAGAAGGAAATGCAAGTTTTGGATAAATGGGTGGCATTTTAGATGAGTGTCAATATAGGAAGTATTAAACCAGTGCTGACTTGACTCTATCCTGTTATTGCAACTTCTGTTTTAACACTGTGGGGTTCGTGATATGTAACCCAGTCCTAATTGATTACCGTTTGAATCAGCAATAAGGCCCGTGAGCATGATCAGTTTGGTTTCTTAATAGAAATGAGAAATTGAACTCCTGCTAGTGTTTTTATGTAATTTTGTTCTGTAATATTTAGGGAGACTTCAGAATAATATCCCTGTTTCCATTACAAAAAGAGATCATAAAGTCATGCGAGCTGGAATTAACAGTCGTGAAGTGTGCATATTCAGCCAGCTAATTTTAACATGATGCACATGGGGCTTTGAAAATGAAAATTATGGCCTTGAACTGGGCTTTCTGTGAGTAAAAGATGTAATATTGCAAAATGTATAATCTCTGGGTGGTGAGGGTAAGGACTTGTGGAGAAATGCTTACTAAACTCAACATATTTAGTCTAGATAACAAGGAGACTTAACTACAGTATGCAACTTCAATGGTATTTTGTGGCAATGGCTAAAAGCATATGCAGAGAGTTTGGAATGCATTCCTTAGATATGAATTAGAAACAAGATTAGGATAAATTTTGATTAGATAACAGAAGGGCACTGATCCAGCACTTGCAAAGCGTTTGATTTTGGTGTTGAGCTAGGTTGTTAGCCTGCAGAGTGCAAGGTTTGAGTACTTTAGAGAGTTAGCTGGCTTTGTAGTGGGAGTCTGGCTGGAGGGTGTTCAGCAGATAATGTGGTCACAGTCTGCTGGAAGAGAGAAAGCGCCCTGAATCTCTTTACCGTGAATCCCCACTGCCTTCCTTGCAACTGAAATAAAAGTAGCGGTTGGGCTTGCAGAGTGCATAATGGACAGTGCCTTTTGCATCTTTCAAAAGTCGGATATGATTATTAAATTTTGATTCTTTGTGATATTATAGTGCTGTTAATTTAATGGGTTGGTGGAATTTGGGAGAGTGAGTTGTGGGATGGTGGTGAGGAGAGAGAAGTCTTTTCTAATTTCTTGTTCCCTAGTAAGATCAGGTCAACTGGTGTGTTCTGATTAGCTTATGGTAGAGTCTGTTGTAAGGAAACATTGAAGGTGCTGGGATCCTTGCCCTGGTGAGCTGTAAAACTTTACATCCCCACCTACAGTTTCTCATCATGTGCACCGAAGCTCTGCTCTGCATCTGCTCCTTACCAGGGAGGGGCAGAAGTGCTCTTTGCTCATCAGGGGAAGGGAGAGTTTTTTAAAGGCAAATCAAATAGCCTGTAATGTAAGTTTTCTTTTAAATCTTGTGTAGGAGATGGGGAGATAAGTGGCTGGGGACAACATGGGAGATTTCCTCTTAGCTTTCAGCACCTTGGACTATTAAGTTGAGTTGCAGATAGAAAATGGACTCTAGTAATCTGTCAAAGAGCAGAAATAGGGGATGGACAACAACTGACCTGCATATAGTCTTTCAGATCTGTCTTTATGTTCATAGCGCCTTCAAGGGCAGGCTATGATCGTGTGTTAGTGATGCATTCAGAAGTTTCCCAGTATATATAACACACTTCATGTCCATGAAAAAACAGCAACAAGGAAAACAGTGAACACAGGCTGGTGGATGGGTGGAACGGTCAGTACATGAAGAATGTATGGCAGGATGTAGTTACAGATAATGTCCCTCTTGCCTGAGCCATGTTCTACCTCTTTGAGCTTCTGTTTTAGTGCATCTCTCAAGTTGCAACATTATTATTCTTTACCTAAAGATTTTTTAAAACATTTAAGAAGGACGGTGTTAATACAGCTTTCTTGGTGTTTAACAATGCGCTTCTTCCTCCCTAAAAAAAAAAAAAAAGATTTAGGCCACTGTAGTTTCTTTATGTCGTGGATATGATTCATTTTGGCCATGGGAGGAGAATGACAGTTACTTGCTACACAAACCTTTCCTGTGATTCATGGAGCGCCATTTGTGTCAGCCTTGAAGGAGACACTTCATATGCTTCCTAGCAGGAAGGAAAAAGAGCATGATCATAGTTACCAGATAGGATATGGAAATTGGGTGGGAGGGAAGGAAAAGGGGAGAGGGAAATGCTGATTATTCAGAAGAAAGTTGCAGGAATGCCAAGATTCTGTCTGCATTATCCATTCATCTACTTAATGAAAAATGGATACATACCAAGACTGTATATAATTAAGGGAAACATCATGACTGTAATTGCCATGTTCACAAAATAGAATGGCTTATTATGTAACTTTTTTGTGTAAATATATCTTAGCGCTTTTCCTTCTGTCTCCTGGATCCGTCACTGTTTCATATGGTATGAAGCTCCTATCCCTGAGTGATGTGTTTCAGCAACAGTTTCAGATTCTGCTCTCAAGCTAAGACGGCCATATACAATGCTTTATGTTAGTTTTCTGCAGAGACAGATTTTTGTGCTCTTAACGTACTAGTACAGTTAGCAACTTAGGAAGGGCACTAGATTGCCAGATCAGAAGACATTTTCCTTTCTTCACAAAAAAAATAATTTCAAAAGCTATACCACAATTTTCTTCCTAAAAATAAAAGCACCAGCACAGATTAGCTACTTAAACTGCTTGTAAGGAATACTCCATCAAATAACAAGCCCTAATGCCGCACAGCAGATGTTGGGGCTCTTTCACTGCTTCCAGCTGCTTCCAGCTGTTTTCTTTATACCTGGAAAGTTCAGGGTAGGAAAAAATGAGAGTAGAAGTAGTGGAAACTTATGTTTCCTAATTTATTGATTTCCTAAAAGGGTTAGGGGCTGGTGGCTGGCTGTCCTCCCACAGCTGACAGTATTTGGTGTGTACATGCACCTGTGTCAGGAGATGCAGCCGTGGTTGTTCAGCCTGTAGCATCTACAAAGGGTCCTTATCCAGCTAAGCAGATGCACGGCAATGTTAGAACAGAAAAAGAGCAGTGTAGTAAGAGATGAAAGGAGTGAAATTAGGGGGGATGCAGAAGAGAGTAAAAGTGGATGTGAATTTCCAAACACATGTCCTGTATTCATTGATTTTCACTGGCAATTAAAATTTTACTGCTTGTTTCACCAGTGCTATTCAGTTTTCCATTATTTCCTGTGTTATAAAATGCTAGCTCTGTTTTCATTTTTCAGTAGCTATGTTTATTGGGGTTAAGGGGTCTAATTATAGCTGTGAACCATTTGTACTGAGAGGGCATTTAAGTTTTTTCTGACTATTTCTGAGGCAATGTGATGAGTCATGAAATACAACTTTTGCAGAAAATACCCTGATTGTCTAATGACTAGGTGTTGGTAGATGAAATTACACACACTCTCTCTTGTTCACATGAAACTAGGGAAGTGTCTTTCTGAGTAAGCTGTTTGTTCAAGTTACCCAAGAAATGTCAAGGTTTACAGTTGCAAAATTGGAAAAAAGTCTTATATTTGAGGAGCTTGAAAACAGCTGCCGTGCCTTACAGATGCTTTAGATATTCACAGCATTAATACTTGTCTTCATATCTGTAAAGAAGGAATGCTAACCGAAAATAATACAACTGATCACCCATGTACAAAATACTTTGTTTTGCAGATGATGTAGAGGATGTTAAGAGCATCGAAAATGTCATGTTAGAGTATGCTGCAATGGACAGAGAACTTAATCATTACATGAAAGCAATTGAAGAAACGGCAAATCAGGTAAACTGCCACTTCTACTGAAGTTATGAAAACATATCCTTATTTAAAGATTATCTTTTAATAGATACAAATGTTACGTTAAAACAGTACATTGTTGGAAAGATTTGACGGGTATAAAATACCGAAGTTGCCAGTACAACTATTGGTTTTTCTTCCTGGCAGGCATGTGGTGCCTTACTCCAATTCCTCCCCACTAAACCCTGGTGCCAGTTGGCATATGGGATGAATACTGGTTTGGGAATGACTGAGGGCTGTGTAGTTAAGACACCGTAGTCCCAGATGATACCTGCTTCGCATATTGCGGAAGATGGAATTGCAGGAATAAGCGAATGGTTGTGGCGGTGGGGAACTGATGGAGCCGGGTTTCCAGTGTCTTCCTGCCACGTGAATTTGCTGGTGCTTCATAAAGGGCTTGTTAATTGTTCGCTGCGTTAACTAGGGTCTCGTTTGCTGCCTGACCGCGCATTTTTGCAAGAGGCCGTGGCACTGCAGCCGGGGCGGGGGTCGCTAGCCGGGCGCCGAGTGCCGCTGCAGTAGCACGAACAGGTGTGGGGGCTGCTGCGATGAACCGCCCGCAGCACGGGTTGCGTAAGCCCCTTTGCAGTAGCCAGCCGGGCGCGGCGGCTCAGCGCCAGCTTGCGGAGAACTTCTGCCTCTCTGCTTGTCGCCGACCTGCGACACAGTCCTTTTGTCGGTCCCCTCGGCCCCCGGAGGCGGGGCTTGGG
>JAVJGI010000040.1:16429845-16536219 GCA_035590275.1 Ibycter americanus | reverse complement strand
GCTCCGCCATTATCTCGTATTTCCTCACGATTATCGGCCCGTCAGCCCCCTTTGATTCTCTGTCCCTGGCTCTTGGACTCTGCGTAATCCCCTCAGCTCGGTAACCTCGTTACCCCGATCCCAGCGTTGCGGCTGGCCGCTCTCAGGACAGCTCCTTCGTCCTCTTTTCTGACCACCACAAGCAAGGCGTTGGAAGTGCGGGCCCCACGGCTGAGCCAGGCACCGAAACAGTCAATTTCAGTGCAGTCTGTACCTGATCACTTCATTTTTTGGGCCACATCATGCTTGCAGAACTCAACTTCCTAAGTAACCTATTTTAGTGTCTGCAAATAGACTTTCAAGTGTCAGTTTTGTACGGATTTCTCTAGAAGAGGCCAGAGCGCATCCCTGATTTCCCTTCAAGATGTGAAATCCGTGTTTCAAAGCATGAAGGTAGTGGAGCTTTTCATTTAAACATGTCTCGCTGTTATCTTGCTATTGTTTTTTGCTATTTTTAAAACAAAAGCAGGAGAGCAAAGCGGTGCATTTTCCACTAATTCTATTCTGAGAAATGCCTGCATGGTTTTTATTTTGTAGAAGGGTTTTGCTTTCTACGTTTTTTTAAATAATCCCGAGTCAGATGCTTAACTGAAAAAATCTTCATTCAAATAATTAAATATTACATGTTTAAAAGGAGTTGAAAACTATGTCTACATCAGCAAATGTTGGACAGCATTAAATACAGTCACTGTTCCCCATGCGGTCTTTAAATATACATTTCAACTCAGATGTCACCATAATTGCAGACCTCCTAGTTTATATTTGTCAGAAACTGGAAAGATCAGAACTTTTTCCTTTATTTGGAATATTCATGATTTTTAAAGCTTTCCTAGTAAAACATAACACAGTCCTCACAGACGTCTCTCCTCATTAGAGATTAATGATGTATACCCAGACTTGAGTGAAACATGGTAGGTTTATATTTTGATGGTAAGCTATTAACTAATTGATCTGTTATTGTTATAATAGGAATTTCAGGTAGTTTTCAACAATGTAACTTCTTTTGTTATTCCTGTGTATCAGCAAAACACTTTCTTCATCCTTAGGAATATAAAGAGTAAGCCTATGCCTTCACCAGCAAAGCACTCAAATCCTGTTTACTTCAAATGCATTCCCTCCTGATCTTTTAAGCACAGGTTTCAATGCTTGACTGAAGGGAAAATATTTTTGTGGGTTTAGGTAGGGCGATGATACATTCATGATTTTTAGGACTGGATTCAGCAACATCTGTTGTGTGCATATCTATGCTTGTGTGCGAAAAATAGAAAGTCCTGGAAGGGTTGGTTTTCATTTTTTCCCCTTTTTTCCCTAGTGTAGCTCATTTATGTTGTGTCAGAAACTCCTCCTTGCTTTGCTAAAACAAGCTCCTTCCCTGTTTCATTCCTAAGGTTTTAAAAATGCAGCTCCAAGACATTTAACACATTAAGAGTCTACATGGATTATAAAGTCAGTAATGGTTAATCTGTTAGCCTCTAGCCACACTTCTCCTATCTCTGTTTCCTACCTTGCTCTAGGGAATTTTCTGTACTTTCCACTGCCAGCATCATGAGCAAACCTTTCTGAGAAAGAAACGTATATAAGCCTCTGCAGTGGAACAGAGAGACCGTCTGTTCTCTAAAAAATTACAGCTAGTGCTTTGTTTTGGAGGATAGCTACATGCCATGCCTCTAGAATTGCACAGCATATCTCCAGTTACCTGTCAGAGACAGCTTAAACTCAGCTTCTGGGAAACAGATACTGTTGCTGGATTTAGGACTGCATCTGGAGGTAGCTATAGAAAGGCTTGGGTTTAAAATAGCCTCCACTGGCTTGCTCCCCGGTTCCATTTGAATTCCTCACCTGAGGGCTTTCTCTCGGGAGTTGCAGCAGGTCATTCATTTTCACAAGCAAACTGTTTTTCATACACAGTGTTAAAAGTATTTGTCTCAGGCTGCAAAACACATTTTATCTGATTATTTTGTGAGTTTGTATGTTGTCATCTTTTCTGGGCTGTAGTTTCTTCATACAGCAGTGAATCTGAATGTGTTATATTCTATTTCACCTTCTAACCACCTGCATGTAGTCAAACGTCCAACTGGAAGTTAGCAAGATAAGGAGACAGCCGCAGTAAAAATTCCTGATTTACTATTTTATTATGTGTACCTTTAAATGACATTGACAAAAAGATGATATTATACAACAAAAGTATGTGATGTAAATAACTAGGAACTAGCATGAGATATAGTCACATGTTTTTAAAAGCCATGTTTTTTGTTGATTTAAGCTGCAGTAGGTGGAATGCAGAAGGTGAAACATACCAGCATCCTCTTCTGGTTGAATCAGCAGCCTGTTGAGCAAGAAATGAGCAATTGAATCACAGTGTTTCCAACAATAGGCTGTGGGAAATCCTTTGTCTGTGGAAACTCCCTGTGCCACTGGATTTTCTTGTACCTGTGTAATGACTGGACTCCTACTGCTGCTTCTTTTTTCATTTTTAACGGGTATTCTTAAAATAAATTAGCCAATATTCGGGTCCTTTTCATGCAAAGTCTGGACAGCACTCTTTTATTTTGAGTATAACAAAAAACTAATGGAGCTGGAATATCTCTTGCAGACTGCTTTATACTCTTGAAGTAGATCCAAGTGATTGGGACCCAGGCTGACTTAGCCAGTTCAGCTGTCCCCTCCTCTGGGAGAGCTCTCAAGTGGCCAGAGTACCAGCATATTGTGCCTGCTCTCTCACTCCCACTCTGCTCTTTAGATTAGCAGGGGTGTTGATGGTGGACTCTGATTGCTATCTCAACTTTTCAAGCATGTGGCTTGTTTTGGATTGTAAAAGCTGGGGTAAATTTTCTGAAGTCCCCAAACTTCTTTAAATAAAATGAATCACAATGTATTGTAGATTGATCTAGAGAACAAGGAAGACATAACTGACTTCCTAATGCTGCAGTATTCCCACTTCTCTTTTCTTCTCCTGCAGGGAAAGAGAACCTGGGCTATTTTGTTTCTTTTGCAGATGAGGGCAAAGTGTTGAATGTGGTAGTGGCATCTCTGGCAAAGATTGCTTAGTACTTCCTCTTACAAGTTACTGCTTTGCCAAACATCAATTTATCTTGCTTGAATTGTGCCTACCTTTTGCTAAGCCTGAGCACTGTGAAGGAGGATAAAATCTAAACCTGAGTGAAGTGGAAGAAAAACATAAGAGATGTGTTTAAGAAAAAATTTAAGAGCCATGTTAAGGAAGGACTGAGAGTGGGAAGAGACAGACAGAAAGGTGAAGGACATGGGCCTGGGAAGTCATATAGACAGTTAGGGAAGAGACTGGTTGAACGAGTGCTAGGAAGGAGATGGTGTTGAACTGGAAAAAAAATATAGAAATATTGGAAGTTGCATTGGTGCTTGGATTTTATCACGACTTCTGCTCTAGCTTTCCCATGTTGTTCTGGGTGAGTCATTTCTATTACCATGCCAGTGGCTGCTGACATCTTTGTTTTCTGATTGTTCTGCATGGAAACTGATTTGAGCAATTATAACTGTAAATTAGATCAAAGATAATTATAGTTTGAACACAGGAAGTGAAATTAACATGTTCTTTGTTGGTTTTTATCTGTAAAACTACATACAAGTGATGTAGGTGCGTGTCTTGGTAGGGTCTGAAGTCTGGATATGTTGGTCATTCATGCCTGTGTGACTTCACGCCTTGTCAAGTGTTCAGTCTTCCTTTGGCAAAGGTGAGAGGCGCACCATGTTCCTTATACAAGGGCTGTTTTGTCTCTACAGAACGTACAGGAACTACTCTTAAAGTTGTTTTGTATTTTTGATAATAGTTCCCCTTAGACTAGGAAGTTCATTGGGCATGGGATAGGAGGGGGTGTTTGTTCACTTTGTCATTAATTTAGAGCAGATTACTTAGTATTGGGATCTGTTATCTTCATGGCCAAATGTGTAGGTTTTAATCCTGCAGAGGAGTAATTCCCTTCAGTGATGTAGGTCATAGTCATTCCAAGCGCGCAGCCTGTGAGTGATCTAAGGAGCATCTGCAGAAAAGGGAAGAATCCTATTTAAAACTGCTTTACAAGAAAGTCCATGGGCTATGTTTCACTTGCAAACTATTTAGAAGAATTCCGGTTTCATCACTTAAAACTCATAATATAGTGCTGTAGTGACTTGGACAGTCTTCCTTGGCCTCAGAAAAATGAAAGGGACTTAAAGATAACATCTTTGTTACCTGGGCTCTGCCAGCATAGCAGTGTTGGCAGTGGTTCCTATTGGAGAAGGTTCTGCCAATATATCCAAGTCATCTCTTTTGATGAAGCAAACTGAACCAAGAGGACATTTTCTGTAGTGGTAGCTCCACCTGTAGTGTGGGTTTTGAAGGAATAGCAAGGTCAACCAGGGGGTGTGATTCCATCCAGCTCCCACCCTCCTTGGTGGCACAGCTGTGGCAGTAGAACTAATGTGATGCCCAAGTTCAGTCTGTGTGGCAGGCACTGACAGTGTCATCAATGACCTCCGCTGCCTGTTAGTGACAGGGCTGTGCTTCAAAATCAGATTGTCGCTTGGTTTTCTGTCAGGCTGAGTAACAGGAAGACTGTGAATCCCATGGGATTCATGTGTTTTAGTTGATTCAGAGCTCGCTGCCAGTGACTGGCACTGTGATAGCCATTGCAGTGTTGTCAGTGAAATAATTTTTGACATGGAACTTGCTAGTTTCATGGAACAAAAAGCCTTGTTTGGTGCTGATGCTTTCCTAATGAGCACTTTGCTCTTTTTCTTCTTGCAGCACTGTCATGACAGCATGTTTTAGGGCAAAATCCACTGATGATATCCATATCTGCAACTGTGACCTTTACTGTTCCAGCTGAGTTCAGAGCATTTTCCCTGATACGTGCAGTGCATCAGTGTTTCTTGGTTCTGAAATCTTGTATGTTAGCCATAAAAATTTTGATATCTTCTTTTCATCAAAAAAGTCCTCTGTTGCACAGAAATGGCTCAGGAAGATGTTTATGAAGCTGGTGGGAAACATAAAAGAGCTCTTGCAGTCTTTCACTGCATTTATTCTGACTCTATAATTGTAGAAGCTAGTTAATCTACCTTGAGGTTCACTTACAGTGTACTGAAGTGCACCAGCAGCAGCAGCAAGTCAATCCCCTGGTGAAAGACGTTGTACCTGTGCAGTGTCTTCCCTCCCATCAAATAGTAAATAGATTTCTGGAGAACTTGCTTCACCTTGAAAGTTTTTGTTGACAATGGATGTCTCCTTGGGCATTATTTTGGTATCTTGAATGCCAACTACAATTGTTCTTTATTTCTTGTTTACTTGCTATATACTAATGAAGCCACTTCAGACTGGTAATTCATCTTACAGAATAAGCAAAATACGGACATTGGATGAAATCCTTATCATGACTTGGGCAGGATTAGTAGAGGAAAATAATATGTGACCCTGTAGTTATGCCTGTGTGTGTATATAATGCCATAGGGCTTATTGAAACTTTTACAGGCAAGCTTAATTCTGGCATTTACTAGCTATGGAGTTCTTTAACATATTAAAGTTTCTTCAGTGCAATTTCTTTGATATAATTCATAATCAATAGTGTAATGCTTGTTCTGTCCTACTGCCATCTCCAAACAGTAATTCAAACAATATTGCACTGTTGTAGGCATGTACTCAGTTTCCTGCAGAAACTGGGACAAGGATACATTTCAACACATTTCTAATACTTACTTTATAATATTTACTTTACTTTTTTGTGTCTGTCTCTGTGCATGTTGGGCTAAGCATTTGATGGAAACTGCTTTTTTACTTTCCCAGAATTAGTAAGCTCTGTGTATAGTTCACTACAATAATATGTTAGAGTCCACATTTGATGAGCTGCAATAAAAATATTTTTTTAGTGAGCGGTATATAAAGAAGTAGGAGTAGTGTTTTATTTTATGTGGGTTATATAGCACATCCTCAGTAATCTGTCTGAGTGTCTCCTAGCAAGCATAGAAATGTGTTGTGCTTTTTGGAGACTAAACCCTGGAAACCTTTGCACACGAACATAGGTTTATTTGACTTCACTGTGGTTACTTACATTTGTCAAGCTAAACATTTTCCTAAATATTTGGAGTGTCAACACTGGAGTTGCTGAAATGGCCGTTGGCTTGTGTGGGTAGGAGTGGGGCAGCAGAGGCCACAGCTGGTTAGCAGAGTGAGGATTTGGGTGAAAAGAAATGTTCTGGACCTAGGACCATCACATGGAACTAGGAGCTCTGTAGACAGGGTAGCAGCAGGGATAGCATTTAGAACAAATACGCCAACGAAATCCTCAGAACCCCATTGTAATTTGAAAACTGTGTTTGCTATGTTGGGCAGCAGTGCTGCCCAGTAGGTAGCAAACTAGCCTGGGATTAAGGAGGACTGGATACTGTTTTCAGGTCTACTAGCAGCCTGCGTGGTTGACCTTGACAAATTGTTTCACTCTGTGCCTTGGGCTGTGGTCCCGTGTTCATTAACACCACTTTTGTGCAGTACCAAATCACCTGGTAGCACATTCTCATCAAATAAGCCAGATCACATGATACCACGTTTATGCTGGCTGTATGCCGGTTGCAGAAGGACAGACGCTACCTGATGGAGCATAACTGTGCAAAATTAGAATTGGCAGAGTGGTTTGCACTTAATCAGTGCGTCATGCAGCTGTGGTGTTTTTGATCTTGTACTAGACATACTGAAACTGAATTTACTATCTAGTTCAACCACGATCTCAGTCATGTGGGTAGCATCCGGTATCTCTGTCTGTAAAGAGATTTATTTTTTCTACCTGACGATTTCAAAGCAATTTGAATTCAGTTTTTTAATGATTTTATTTTAATATTAAGGATTGTAATTGGCAGTCTTAACTGTTTCTGCAATTCCAGAAGGTCACAACAGAGCAACTGAAAGTCTCTGTGGTTTGGATCCCTGCTTTTCTAGGCAGTGTCTGCATTTTAGAGTTAGCATGAGTTAACTCTGTCTGACTTAGCCTAGCCTAGAGAAGGAAGATAAAATTATGAAATGTAAGGAAATTAGTAGGTGTTGAGGTAGATAGCCAGTGCAAATTAGGAGGCCATCTTAATCTCAAATCATGGTGGGTGTTTTTTTTGGTGGTGGGTTTTTTTTTTTTTTTTTTTTTTTTATGAAACTTATTACTGGAAACACTGGAGTTATAGTTTCAGTTGATCAGTAGTGAAAATAGTCTTTCAAATTAACCATCTCATCTAGAAAGCTCCTGCTGACAGTCCGAGGATTTAAATGAGGGGGCTGGGGGGTAGGGGGCAAGTGCTAAAGGCTGAATGATTCTCAGCAGCAGGGGTTTTGACTTGAAATTAATTTATCCTGTTAATTGAACACACCCAAGTTGATCAGTGGCTTTGGGAAGGCAGTTTTGGAATGCCTTCCATAAGATGTCTCTCTCCAAATGTTCAGTGTTGTTTTAATTACTGTAATTGTTCCCGGAAATTGTATGTGTATGTCGGGTATTTTAATATTCTTCCCTCAAAACTTTAATGTTAGGTCACTAATTTAAAAACATTTACTCTTTCTGCTAGTATGTTTTTTAACTGATCTTATCAATAAAAACATTCAGTTACACAGATTTTCCCTCTGCAGAATTCTTAGCAGGTTTATAATGAATCACGTATAAAATGTTGCTTACAGCATTAATTAGATTACATTTTTTTGTGGCTGCTACTACGATGAATTTGTGTTTTTAAAAGCATTTCAGTTAAGAAGGAGTTGGTGGAAGTCACTACTCTCTCATTCCTAGCTTCCTCATAAATTGCATTATTTGGGACTTTTTCTCATTGAGCTGTCCAATACTGGGCATAAACTGGAGCGTGCTTGCAACATATTCCATGCAGTTTAGAATGTACCAAATCCTTGCGACTTCATAGTATGGATTGTTCTGAATGTTTTAACTTTTACAGGACTGCATGTTTAGGGCCTTTGTTAAAATGGAAAGAACGGAAGGTTTGTGGAGCATATCTTTGTTTCATTTTTTGATATTTGGAATTAAAAGCAGCTTTTTGACCTTTATTTCATTAAATAATATAATGGGTTTCTCATGTTTTTTAACACATACACTCAACCTGTTCTGCAAATGTTGAATTGTCTTTCTCACCTTTCACATTGTTCTTGTTGATGGGAGGTAGTGCTTTGATTTAAAAGAAGCAGCATGACTTCTTTGTGTTTGCTATTTGCAGCAGTATATAGCTATGCCTATTTTAGTGCCTACTAAAATAATAATAAAAAAATCTGCTTAATAGTATGCATACATTTTATTATCTTTCCAAATTGAGGTAGAGGTTTCAAAAAATACCTAAATCCTGCCAGAAATCAATACCAGATGTCACGGTATCTCCCAAATGTGGCCCCATTGTTGATAACCTACTGTGAGTAACAAACACTGTGCTTGATAATAAGGGTTGGCAAGTTGGGCTAGTTTCTGGGCTCTCATCTTATTTAACTGAGCTAAGCACATAGCCTGAGTAAGCTGATTTAACCAGCTCAAGTATTTCTTTTGTCCTTAGACTTGGGTGTTGACACTGACAGTGCATGAAAAGTATTTTAAAAGACTGAAGAAAACCCTGTGTACACCAGATAAACTCAAAACGTCCTTGTTAAATGTAAAATTCCCATGTTAACATGTACTCACACATACTACACCTGATAAATTCCACAAAAACAGAGAAGTTAAAAGCTCAGTAATGTTGCTGATGTTAACTCTTCTGGCTCCCTTGAAGTGTTGGTGCCTTACTGCATTGCCACTGCTCCTGTGTGAACAATTCACAGTGTTTATTCAACTAGATACTCATCCTCTGTTCAAAGCTGCTGTTACGCTATTTTTTCCCCAGCAGTCTGTTGAGTGGGGACAGGATAGGATAGTAAGGGCTTGGGTGCAATGTTGAGTTTACAAGGCTTTCTGGGAAGATGGCAACTCTAGTAGGCAAAACTTAGGGGTTGTGGTTTTGTAGTGGCTGATAACTGCGATGACGAAATGTGGGCTGTAGATGAATTGTTTCTCCATGGATGTTTTTATGCTTAGCTGAAGGTGATCAAGGGATACAGGTAAAGGCTGGGCTGCGCTAGAGGCAGTTTGGTCCAGTTCAGTAGAACAGTCTATTGAAACAGGGTGTTTCTGGACTTGGCTATTAATCACCCCTTACTCCATAGAATGCAGAACAACCCCACCTTACCCCACTGCTCTCTGTTAAATTCCACTAACTACTGGAGCCACGGCCTTCATCAGCACCTCTTCTCCTCAGAGTCAGGTTGATTATGTTGTTTGGTGGGTAGCTCCTCTGCCTCCTCCCTTACTTCCCCTATTGCAGCCAGCCTATTTAGGCTTTAGAATCCCTTTCTTGTCTTCTTTTGACCAAAACCAGAGTTGGCTGTAGTTAGTTGGTGGTATGCACTTGGAGATGACTTACAGAAGCATTGCCTTTTCTCCCACCCACAGCAGTGCATTGTATCTCTTGGCAGACAAAATCTGAACAGAACAGCGAAGATCCTGTTGAACAATATCTTAAGAGAATCTGGCCCATTAGTCAGATTTGCACAGAGATGCCCTATCAATTATAATGACCTATGTCTGTACTAACCCTCTATGAGCTAATTAGACCTCAGTATAGCTAGTCATCCTCCTTAATCTACCAGTTAGGTTTGCGTATGCCTTGCCTCCTCCATCAGTCAGGCTTATAAACATGTATCAGACAAATCCCATCAACCAGGTTCATATGCAAAGCATAGATAACTATAGTTGTAACGTGTATTACAGCTCAAAGTGAGTTTACACTCAGCCATTTCAAAACCCCACAAAACTCAAACCCAAACTCCTTATATTAGTCCTCCATTTTCAGTACTTACTTGTCTGTTAAATTTTTAATGGAAGGACAGTGTTTTATGGTAAGGAGAAAATCCAGCTAAACCAAAAAGCACCTGCAGAGGATCACAGATGTGGCTTTACTTCTGTTCAAGGAGAAACTGTCAGGTAATTCAGATAAGAGGTGACTATAATAGCAGTGTGTACCGGCATGGAGGGAACAGAACTTGTTCACAATGTGTCACATAAAAACAAAGAGCCATTTAATGAAATTGTCCAGCAGCAGGTTTTAAACCAATAAAAGGAGGTAACCTTTTACACAGTGAATAATTACATTGTGGAATTAATTGCCACAGGATGTTATGGAGACCAGAAGCATTAACGAGTTCAAAAAGCTACTAGACAAATTCATGGAAGAAAACCTCGTTGACAGCTATTAGATGGAAAGATTCAAATACAGTCACTGCCTTGGGAAAATCTCTAAACTGCAAGTTGCTAGAAGTAGGGAAAGTATATGGTAAGAAACAGGGGAAGATCTTTCTGTCTGACTTATTTGTTATACTACTGGTCCAGCTTTTTGCTTCTACCACTGTTAGAGACAAGAGAATACACTGGATGGATCTTTGGTCAGATACAGTACTCACATCCTTAGCAGAAAACAGACTACATAGAAAATACAGAGTCCACAACCAGTACTGCATCCTGAAGTTTTATGTTGACTGGCTATGTAGCTTTAGATGAATAACATTTATAATGTGTTTCAAACCTATTTTGGAACCTAGTTCTATCTAAAAACTACCTTTCGCCTCCATAATTTTAATATTTGGGAAGTCTTCAGGGTATCTAATAATTTATCTCTGTGTTCTTACTCATATATTTGATGATTTAAAAAAATAAGTAAATTAACAGCTCCTGCTCTGGGCATTATTACATAATTGAAAAATTCTTAATCTCAGAGCTCACTTCAAATCTGTATCATATAAAACCACGCAAACCATTTAATAATTAGGTACTAGCAGATAAAATCCAGCTTGAAGTTAGCAGAGCTACACCCACTTGGACCAAAGGGAGGAATCTTCAGCTAGATCCTTGTCTTGTAGCCAGTTTTCACCCTTAATGCCCAAGAAAAACTTTATTACTGGTTCTAAATAACACATCTTGCTTGTAACATTGATGGAAGGAGGTGAACTATAGCTCTGGGTGAGTATCTGATGGGACCCCTTCTTATAAATTTGATGAAGTTCCAGCTTAAGTACTTGCTCTGATTTCAGCCACATCAAATGGGATGAAATGTTTTGCTGGGTTGTTAGGTACCATATGATGTAGGTTTTTTACTTATTTTAATAGATCAGAATCTGAAAGTTTTAATATCGGTCCTTGTGATTCCTGGGTGGGTGAACATAAAAATGCCTTTTCTATACCCATCGACAGTGTGATAAATTAGAAGGGTGGTACAACTGGGATCATATATATGGTCATCTAAGTTATGACTGTGGGTTTCTCATTACAGGAGATACTGAATAAGAGACAACAAAGCATGTCTTATTTTTTAAAAAAGAACACATTAAGTTGATAGCACTGTCAGAAAATAATTGTGATTTTACATGCACTTTCATTGAGGAAAGCTTGGTTCCACCATTTTTGTAACTCTTCAAGTAGTTTTTGCCTCTCTTAGCCTCCTGTTTATCAGACTAAAAACCCCCAGCTGCTTCAACTTCTATCAGTTGTGAGCCCATGGCCCCTCCCCAGGCTCCAGTTTCTCCACATACCTCTTGAACTGGGGAGTATGAGACTGGATGCAATATTTCATTTGTTGCCTAATCAGTGCTTCATATAGGGGGAAAGTAGCTTCCTTTGTCCTGCTGGCCATGCTGCTCCTAATGTAGCCTTATTAGCAGTGAGAATGTTTCCTCGCATTTCACTTGGCATCTACCATAACCTCCCTGTCCTTTTCAGCAGAGCTGCTGCAAAGCCAGGCGGTTCCTAGCATGCACTGATGCATGAGGTTACCCTGCCCCTAGAAAAGCTGTGGAACTTTTGTTGTTGAACTTAGCATTTCCAGTCCTGAATTTCCTCAAGGTCCTTCTTGATTAAAGCTCTACTGCTTGATGTGTCAAAAGCCACTAGGTTAGTATGGTCTAGAAGATTGCTGAGGGTGCATTTTGTTTCATCATCCAGGTTGTTGGTGAGGTTATTGAACATTTTCAGCCCTGCTGTTCACCACTATAATACTCTGCTTGGTACTGGCTACCAACTGGATATCAAACTAATGTTTACCGTGAGTGTTACCCTTTCAGCCCAGCTGTCCTGGTAATTTTCAGTCTACCTGCCAGACCATTTAATTACATCCACCACTCTCCCCACATCTGCATTTCAGGTCAGTTCATCACATAAGGCAATCAGTTCGATCAAGCATGGACTGCCCTTTGTAAGTCCATGTTGGTTGTTGCTGATTACCTTTTTGTTCCCTGCATGTTTGGAGGTGGATTCCAAAAGGATGTGGTATGCAATCTTTCCAGGGGCTGAGGTGAGGCTAACCAGGCTGTAGTTGCCTGAGTTCTTTTTCTCATGCCCTTTTTAAAGACAGGCATAGTGCTAGACTTTTTCCAGTTTTCAGGGACCTCCCTCAATGATCATGGGTTTTTTGGAGATGACAGGCAGGACTCTTGGAGTCACATCAGCCAACTCTTTCAGCACTTTCAGATTAATCTTGTCTGTCCTCATAGATTTGAATACATCCAGCTGCTCTCACTCATTCTTGACTTGTCGTCCCTGACCTGTTCCTTCCCAAACCATCCGGGTACACCTGGAAATCTAGGAGTAATCTTTTCCTGTGAAGACTGAGGCACAAATGTATGGAGTACTTCAGCCTTTTCCATCTGCACAGCCACTACTAGGTTGTCTCCCCCATTCAGTAACATCCCCACATTTCCTCTGAACTTACACAATTCCCTCTTGCTGTTCTTTATAATCCCTCATTTTTTCAATTCTAAATGTGCGTTCGTTTTCCCAATTTTGTTTCTAAGTAGTGCTAAAGCCAAAGCAAAAGCAGTGCTTTTGTACTAATTTTTTGTTGCTATTTCTTGTTTGTTGTATGCTGTCTGTTTGCATTACAGTTCACTAAGAAGCTCCTTGCTTAGTCAAGTGACTCCTACTGAAATTTCCAGTCTTCTTGTACAACAGGATTATTTGTTCCTGAGCTCTCAATAAGTTCTCTATAAAAATTTGCTAGCTATCCTAGGCGCCTTTTGCGTCAGATTCCCAGGCGATTCTGCTGAGCCATCTCCTGAATAACCCAAAGTCCACCTGCATAAAGTCATGAGTCCTAATTCTTCTGCTTATCTTCCCAATCTTCTTCTGGATCCTGAATGCAATCACCCTGTGGTCGCTGCTCCCAAGCTACTATCTGTGACCACATTTGCCACTTCTTCTTCCTTGTTCGTGCACAGAGGTTACACAGAGTGTTACCTTTGTTTGGTCTCTCTAGCATTTGCATTAAAAAGTTATCACCAATGCAGTCTAGAAATAGCCTGGATTGCTTGAACAATGCTATGGTGCCCACATGGTGGAAATCCCTGATAAAGACGAAGGCTGGTAGTCAGGTTGTTTTAGGTAGTTCCTTGGGCAGGTGGTGTGTAACAAGCCCCCACTGCTGTATGGTTGATGTTGCTTTTGCCTTTGCCTTTGACCAGAAGATTCCTGTCACTTACATCTCTGGTTTCACACTGGACCTCTGCATAGACAAGGAGATGCTTTATAACAAAGTGCAACTGCCCTTCTTCTTCATTGCTTGTTCTCCTTGAACAGCCTCCGTGACACTGTTCCAGTCATGGATGCTATCCCATTTAATCTTCGTGATCCTGATCACATCAGAACTCTCTGACTGTGTGTAGACTTCCAGTTTTTCTTGTTTGTTGGCCAAGCTCTGTGCATTAGTATCTAGACACCTGAGGTAAGCCTCTGCATGCCCTCCCTCCAAGTCGAAATGTGTTAACTTGTGGCCTTTTCTCACGCATACTTTCTCCTCCCTTCCCTTCTCTTACCACTGGGCCAAGTACCCATTCCTCAGGGAATTTGGTTTAAAGCCATCCTCACTAGAATAGCGAGTCGCTTCACAGAGATGTTTTTGGCAGGTGGCTTCCGTATCTTTGTAGCTGCCCATCTTCATTGAATGAGGCATTGCAATCAAAGAAACCAAAGTCTTGCTGGTGACAGCAGCTGTACAGGCAGGCATCAGTCTGCTGGTTACATCTGCTACCCAGGCCACTCCATTGACTGGAAGGCCTGAAAAGACCATTGCTGGCATTTCTGTCTTCTCATGTTTGCTCTGAGTTGTCTGTTCCATTTGAGCTACTCAGGGTTTCCCTTGGCTGTGTTACTTTTGTCCCACAAGGGTTAGCAGCAAGAGGCAGAATTTGGAAGGCTGGGTGAGTGCTGGCAATTTCTCTGTAAAATCAGTGAGCTGGTTCTGGGCAAGCAACAGACTCACCTGGATAATAGGGATGGATTATTCTGTTTCAAACAGGGGAGCATCACCAGGGACTAATACCAGTGCTTTCTTTAATACTGGTGCTAATCCAAAGACTTCAGATACGCACTCAGAATTTTCTCCTCAAACACCCGCTACTGTTCCTGAAAATTTCAGCTAGGCCCACCTGGAGGAGGAAACAGAGTTTTATTCCTGTTACCTGAAGTCACAGACTAGCAGCTTCTACCCTCTGCAAGTTTGTACCCTCTTGCTGGTCTTCTGGTTGTAGCCTTTATTCTTATAATTATGGAATTGCTTAGGTTGAAGAAGACCTTTAAGATCATTGAGTCCAACTGTAAACCTTACGCTGCCAAGTCCAGCACTAAACCATGTCCCTAGGTTCCACATCTACATGTCTTTTAAATATCTCCAGGGATGGTGACTCAACCACTGCCCTGGGCAGCCTGTTCCAAAGCTTGACCACGCTTTCGGTAAATAAATTTTTCCTAAAATCTAATCTAAACCTTCCCTGGAGCAGCTTGAGGCCATATCCTCTTGTCCTATTACTTGCTACTTGGGAACACCTTGCTACAACCTCCTTTCAGGTAGTTGTAGAGAGCAAGAAGGTTCCTCAGCCTCCTTTCTCCAGGCTAAACAACCCCAGTTCCTTCAGCGTGCCTCATGAGGCTTGTTCTCTAGACCCTTCACCAGCTTCATTGCACTTCTCTAAACATGCTCTACTTCCCTCATGAAGTGAGGGGCCCAACACTGAACACAGTATTGGAGGTGCGGCCTCACCAGTGCCAAGTACAGGGGGATGATCGCTGCCCTTGTCCTGCTGGCCACACTGTTTCTGATACAAGCCAGGATGCTGTTGTCCCCCTTGGCCACCTGGGCACACTGCTGGCTCACGTTCAGCCGGCTGTCCCCAGCACCCCCAGGTCCTTTTCTCCCAGGCAGCTTCCCAGCCACTCTGCCCCAAGCCTGTAGCGCTGCGTGGGGTTGTTGTGACCCAAGTGCAGGACCCGGCACTGAGCCTTGTTGAACCTCATACAATTGGCCTCAGCCCATCGGCCCAGCCTGTCCAGATCCCTCTGCAGAGCCTTCCTACCCTCAAGCAGATCAACACTTCCCCCCCAACTTGTCATCTGCAGACTTCCTGAGGGTGCACTTGATCCCCTTGCCCAGATTGTTGATAAAGATACTAAACAGGACTGGCCACAGTACTGAGCCCTGGGGAACGTCACTTGTGACCCATTGCCAGCTGAATGTAACTCCATTCACTACCGCTCTTTGGGCTTCAGCATAGAGTACACCTGTCCAAACTATGAGCAGCCAGTTTCTCCAGGAGAATGCTGTGGGAGACGGTGTCAAAGGCTTTACTAAGGTCCAGGCAGACACCATCCACAGCCTTTCCCTCACTCACTAGGTGGGTCATCTTGTCGTAGGAGGAGATCAGGTTCATCAAGCAGGACCTGCCTTTCATAACCCTATGGTGGCTGGGCCTAATGCCCCTGTTGTCCTGCACGTGCCATGTGATGGTGCTTAGGATGATCTGCTCCATAAACTTCCCCAGCACTGAGGTCAGGCTGACAGGCCTGTAGTTCCCCGCATCCTCCTTCCTGCCCTTCTTGTAGATGGACATCACATTGGCTACCCGCCAGTCAGCTGGAACCTCCCATTGAAAGTAGCTTGGCGAGCTCCTCTGCCAGCTCCCTCAGTACCCTTGGGTGGATCCTGTGTGGCCTCATGGTTTTGTGTGTGTCTTAAGTGGTGTAGCAGGTCACTAACCATTTCCCTTGGATTATGGGTCTTCATTTTGCTCCTTGTCCCTGTCGTCCAGCTCAGGGGGCTGAGTACCCTGAAGGTAACTGGTCTTGCTATTAAAGACTGAGGCAAAGACGGCATTGAGTACCTCATCCTTTTCCTCATCCTTTTTAACTGTATTTCCTCTCTGCATCCAAAAAGGGTGGAGATTCTCCTTAGCCCTCCTTTTGTTTCTAATATAGTTATAGAAATGTTTTTTATTGTCCTTTATGGCAAAACCAATCTGAGTTCTAGTTGGGCTTTGACCGCCTAATTTTCCCCCTGCATAACCTCGTGAGATCCTTGTAGTCCTCCTGAGTCACCTGCCCCTTCTTCCAAAGGTCATAAACTCTCTTTCTTTCCCTGAGTTCCAGCCAAAGCTTTCTCTTCAGCCAGGCTGGTCTTCTTCCCTGCTGGGTCATCTTTAGGCACATGGGGACGACCTGCTCCTGCGTCTTTAGGAATTCTTTCTTGAAGAATATCCAGCCTGCATGGACCCCTTGGCCCTTCAAGACTGCTTCCCAAGGGACTCTGTCAGCCAGGCACCTACACAGGCGAAAGCCTGCCCTCTGGAAGTTCAAGGTGGCAGTTCTGCTGACCCCACTCCTCACTTCTCCAAGAACAGAAAACTCTTAGCACTTCATGATCGCTGTGCCCAAGACAGCCTCCAGCCATCACATCACCCACAAGTCCTTCCCTGTTCACAAACTTCAGATCCAGTGGGCGCCTTCCCCAGTTGGCTCCCTCACCAGCTGTGTCAGAAATTACCTTCCACACACTCCAAGAACCTCCTGGACTGTTTCCTTTCTGTTGTATTGTATTTCCAGAAGACATCTGGTAATTCTTACCCCAGTGGGGCTTAAGCTTTTGTCTTGGAGAAATTTCTTCAAAGATCTTACTGATCTCCTGTGCAGAACCCCCGATGCGGTGAAGCTTGCTGACCTCTCTTAGCAGCTTCTCACTGAGCATAGCAATGACTTGATCAGAATGCATCTCCCCAGCTCCCTGCCCCAACACTGGGCATTTGAGTATCCAAGCCCTGGATAGCAGAATGTATCCTCAGCACTTCCATGGAGGCTGAGAATGCCAAAGTACCAGGAAGGCTTCACTGGTGACCTGTGCTGTGTTATCTCCATTTGGGAGCAGCTTCTGTTGGGTTTCTTTATGCTCCCTGCAATCCGACTGCCATATTAACCGCCTTGCTTCTGGTTGTGTGTCCTGATGGCAGGGCTCCATGTTGCTGGTGTTCCCTAAGGAACACCATCTCATCTCTAGATGAGTAGAAAGCTGATGCAAGTTAACTCCACCCCTTGTGAGACTCCCACCTGGCAGGGAGGTCCTCATGCTGCCAGTTAGTTGGTTCCCTGCCCTGTTTGCTTGCCTTGTGATCACATCACGCATTGCTTCCTCTTTCACTGCTGTTCAAAACAAGGGCTGAAAAGTAGATGTTAGACACTCTGCTTTGGTATAAGGACTAGCAGTCCTAGTTTCGGGATAGGCAAATTAGAGTGATTTATGCAGGATTTGGTTTTGTGTGCTTTCCACGACAACCATTCAATAAAGTAAATATATGTTGTTATTTTTTTCCGTAAAGTATTTTTAGTAAGTCTTCAGTGCCTGTTTTATTGAATGACTAATGCATTTTGGTACATCTGAATTACATCTACACTGAGTCATTTCATTTTGTAATGACATATTTAAATGTTTAAATCTCTAAAGAAATTAAACCTTGTAAAAGACTTTAACCTTTTGTTCTGGTGGTTGGTTTGTGCCTCTGTTATATCACCACAAGCCTCTGCTATGGGGAAGAACTCCTGTAAGCTGAAGACTCAGAGAATGCTGTATCGCAAAGACATTTCTGGAAACCATAAATGAGCCAGTGTGTTTATGCACAGCCAAAATTTTGGTTTTTCGAATCAGATCTTCTTCTGCTTGCTGTGTAACGTTGTTGCATTTAACATTTCACAATACTGTTGTTGAACTCTTAATTTTTCCTAAGCCACTGTTCACCAACATTTCTAAAATTTTCCCTCATCTCTTCTCAGACTATAGTTACTTCACATTTTGAAACTAAGGCTTTGTTTATGGGGAGGGTTTTGCCAGTGACAGAACTAAAATAGTTATATTGGTGTTCCCTACATTCTTGCTTTTCTTGTGTGTTTTTTCGGTGGGGCTTTCTTTTGTTTTGTTTTATTTTGTTAAACTCATGTAGGATATGTAAGATGAAATGAAATAAAAGAATCTGCAAGTTTTATACCAGGATAACTGTAAAATAAATGGAAACATTTATTGCTTGTGTAGACCAGTTCAACAACCTTCCTTAAATTACTTTGTCATGTGTACTACTTCTTGAACTATTTCTTCCCTAGTCTGCTACCTACCTTTTGTCAGCTCATGATGCCCTTACAGACCTTGAACAAATGCCTATTATACAGGCTGTCCTTATTTTGAAATACCTTACAAGCTTTCACTTGTGCTTCGTTATCCTGGATTTGTAATCTGTGTTTCTCCCAATGTGTGGTTTATATTGCATCTTTGCTTGTGTGCCAGGTCCATCATTTACTTTGTGAGCTTTTTAGGACAGAGAGCTGTTCATCACATCATGTGCTTTCTGAAGCCCATACCATATTTTTAGAATCCAAAGAATGATCATCAATCATTGTGAAAGACCAATATTGCTTTACTCTGCTATCTATGAATACTGTTGGAGGCTTCTTGTTGCCTTCTGCAAGCAAGGAATCTAAACTAGGAACCACAGAAAACGTTCGTTTTGTACTTGCACAAATGGGTTGTATTGTGACAAAGGGTTTGAAAAAGACACACACACACTCCCAACAAACAAACACACAAACAAACACCTAGCTTTCACCATTGAGCGGTAGAGCTGGTACTATATATGAGAAGAATGGGAGGTATTTGTAGTGGTAATTCTGAAATGAATGTGACTTTCTGATCTGTGAATATTTGTATGTAAAATACAGAGAAGGGGATTTTCGAAAGTGCCTACATGATGTAAGAACCTTGCAGAAACAAAATGAAAGACAGAATCCATAGCTGAATGGTTAGGCAATAACCTGGGATGTGGGAGAGTCGGGTTCAAGTACTTGCTCCAATTATCTTTTAATTAGTTATACAAAGTGGAACAACTTCAAACGGGAGAGATCAAGATGTCTTACCCCTGAATACCCAATAGCCTATGGGCTAGGGCAACTACTATGGGATGAGCAGAGATCTGAAAACAGGTCACTCACCTTACTGATGACTATTTTAACCACTGAGATATTAAATCTGATAGTGTGTGGATTTCTCTCATCATTGTTTATGAGGAAGGATTTGCCTGGCTTAAGCAACTGACTGAAGGAAAAGGTTTGTGGTGGAGGCACCCATTGCTATTAGAGGAATAGGGCTCCCTGTCTCTTAGACAGCCAGATAGCTGGCTTTTGTGATTCCTGTTTTTTGACACTGGGTTTCTCCATCCATTTTATAGAAAGTCTTGACTGGCTAATTGAGGCAGGGGATTGCATTAGGTAATAGGATCTTTGAAGTGCTACAATTTGCATCTTTGCTACAACCTGGTAGTCTTGTTGTGCATCCAGTTCTTTGCTACAAAATAGGGACTTACAGTGGTGCTGACAGACAAAACAGAAGGGTGCAAAGGACTTTTAGCAAGGCTGTCACATTGAATAGCAGACATAAAGGCATTACCTATTGTTAAAATACATTTACTGCTAAAGGAGGAAACCATGCTAATATACTAATTACATCATCTTGAGAGACTCATAATTATCTCTACAGGATTTCATGAATCCGCATCCATTTGATTTGTCCTAATTCAGAACCTTGACATCCTCATCTGCAATCTCTTGCCCAGATGGAGCATGGAAATCGACACAAGCGTTCCTAATATGCAAACCGAGATCTGCAGCTCCACTTCAAAGCAGCAGCTTCTGAAGTGGGAATTTTAATTATTCCATTTTGAATTAGTGACTCTGCAAAAGAGGTTTTTTTGTTCTGCCAGTGATTTGGGTGTTCTTTTTTTTCACTTTTGTTACCCAGCTTTGCAGTAGGCATGTCTCATTCTGTCATGCGAACACTGAAATGGCTGACCAGCTCTTGATCCATCTGTTTACTGGTTGTAATCTGTAACGCCTTCAGGAAGATTCTGTCCTGTTCTTGGGTTCTTTTCTATCTAGTATTTTATATAACAAGATGAGATTCCTCATTGCTCAGAACAGGAGTCTGTCATGAACTTGAGAAACAAGGACAGATATCAACTGTCCTTTGTTTTGTAGAGATGAGCTGTGTCTGCTGTCAAAACTTAAGTCCCTTGGACAAGAGAATGTGCTGGTGAAGGCTGGTGGAGAAGAGAAACTCAGGAAGCAAGAAATATTATCAAGTGAATGTATATTGCGTGGCAGAAGACAAAAACAAAGGGGAACAATCACAATAGGGATTGATAATAGTTAATCTACAGGAACTGGCCAAAGTAGCAAGTGATTGGCTGAGAAATAGCTGAAATTTCATCTGATTTTGAATAACTACAGAGTGGTGTCAAGTCAAATTTAAATACTTTGCTGTGACATGTACTCAGAAGATCCATGTTGAAGTGTGAGATGCAGTTATGAGGTTTAATTACTTACGGTGAGTTTCAGTGTTCCACTTTGGATGGTGTATTTTGACTTTATAATGAGGTGACTTAAGGAAGTCAGCGACAATAGAGGAAGGTGTGTAGCAGTAGCACTCTCAGGACAAAATATTCCTAGGTACCAGCAGGTGCACCTCTGAAAGCACGTACTACCATAACCCATGAAGATGTCAGCATAACCTGCCGTTCCTGTGAGGCTGTTGACCCGTGTGTGGAGGGGAGGCAGTCACTCACTCTGTCTGCTCCCTCCATCTTTTGCAAGTGACTCAGGAGCTGGTGTTTGGTGAGACTGCAATATATAAAAGGAATAATGGAGGCATCCAGTAATTAGGGCTAGTAATAAGAGAGGAATCAGTTTAGCATGTGATATACAGTGAATGAGTCAGAGAAATGATGGAAAAGCGAGTTTGATAGAGGTATAAGAAGGAAAGTGCGGTACTGAAAAATTGTGATGAATGATGAGATGATCTTCAAAAGAAGCTGAAAAAGGGAAAGCAAAGTAATATGAGAAAGAGGAAGGACAAGTTCAAAACCAGTACTAAATATAAGAGCTAGGACTGTAAATTCAGGAAGATGTAGGGAGAAGTTCTAATGGCAGGGAAGGTGTGATCAAGAGAGGTGGCTGGCATAGGGTTTATGCTAGCAGCCTGAAAGAATTTGGGGAGACAGATTTTATAGTGTTGCAGAAACTGAGGAACAAGAAAAAAAATTATCGATTGAGTCTGAAAATAACAGAAAGGAGATACTTGCGTGCATAGAGTGATAAGTTTAGAAGACGATGGATTCTCTTTTGTGTTTTTAAATCTTAGTGGTAAGTGACAGTTTCTAGTCACGGACAACATCAAATTTCTGGGACTGTCAGCCTGCATAATGGAAATGGGTTTGATAGTTAAAAAAGTACTGACTTTTTTTCAGTAACCTCAAGTAAGTGGCCAAACTCATACTGGTTTGACTTCCTGTGTGAGTAAGTTCTTAAGGAGAAAAACAAAATTTCTACTCCATAACCTTTTCTTGTCAGCTGAGGCAATATTAAGAAAAATGTATTTAAATTTGAGGCTAAGCTTTTTATTTTGCTTTTACAAACAGTATTTCAACAGTACATGTGGAGAGTATTCTATTTAGGAATCCTTCTGCTTTGTGCTCCTTTTTTCATGTCTGCCATGCAGACAAACTCTCAGGCAGGACCATCTCCTTCAGCGTTATAAATGCAGTTGAGGACTCTCATTTTCTTCCTGTTTCTTCTCATCCTGCTGTCACATTTTGCAGGCATGAGTAAACTAATACTGCTGTCACACACCAGTCTTGGTTACAGAAATTGTTATTTTAACTGTGAACTATTTGAAAACTGTTTTAAGTTAAAGTTTGATTTTAATTATTCCAACAGCATGTAAAAATCAAGGGTTTATGTATAATGGGGGATTCTATATGGGCTGGAGAGGTGGAATATGATTTCATTTTTAGTCATAATTTTAAACCCAAATTGGTAATTTACATCAGGTTTTTTAAAAAGGCTTTACATATAAATTGCAAGAGAGTTGCAAAACAAATGTCTCTGAGTTTTTAAAAACTCTTCTTGTGTGCTTTCTATTATACAGTCATCTATCAAATTGCATCCGGTATCCACCTTACAGTTAGGTATTACTATTGCTAGTATTGTGTTTAATTACAGCTTATTATATTGTTCATAGTTTTCCAGGTTTCCTTTAATGTGGAAAGTATGAAGCAAGCTGGTGTTGAGCTAAGATGTGGAAGTTAATGTAATGACCTATAATAAAAAAGCTGTTCAGGTTTCATCAAATTTCTCAGGACCCAGTTTTGCGAGCCTCTGTATAAAAAGGGATGCTCTGGAATCAGGAGGTTGGGCTCAGTCATGCAGGACACACAGCTGTCATAGCCAGAAACAGTCAGTTGTGAAGGGGTTTGTGGGCATCGTAATGAAGAAAGGTATCTTTAGACGAGCATTTTGAAGAAGGATTTAAAGATATATTCACAAATGTTTATGAGGAGTTTTCCCACAGCAGGAGGACCAGGAGAGAGAAAGTGCAAATGCCATTTGTTTCAAAAGTCAAACAGGTAGAGTGACAGGAACTGGCATCGTCAGTTACCTGCTGGCAAGAACCAGCCTCTTGATGCTGTGATAGGTAACAGAAAAGGTGTGGATAGACTCCAAGGATTTTGGAAAGTTGGTGGAAAGGATGTGTTGGGTGGTAATGTAGACAAGATTAATCTAGGCTGTTACACGTGGAGTCTTTGCAAAAATTGGTGGCTATAGAGGAACGTATAAGCAGCTTAATCTAGCATACTATGAGCAAAGGCCCTTTGAATGCTGTTTTTGTGATACAGTTCTGTTTCTGAGGCTTTGCTGAAACGGCATTAGTAACAAAGATGGGACCTATAGGCAAAGAAGAGGAAAAGAATTGCAGTTGAAAATATCCTTCTCTGTCAGATGATATACTGCCTGCAGGGAGCCTGTAAAAACTAGGGAACTGAGATATCCTGGGACACCTATATAGCAAAAAGGGTATGTTAGCATTCCAGAGTGTCCCGTGCAACAGGAAAGGATTACTTGTGCGTGTACTAGGAAAGCACATAGTGTTTGCCGAGAGAAGGGAAGAGGTGCAAGCTGTCAGCCAGAACTGGTAAATCAAGAAGGATAAGAACAGAAGGAAGAAAGACCTGGCATTTAGTGGCTAATAACTCTATTGAGGGCTGTCCGAATAGGAAGCTGGATAAGAAAACATCACTAATAATGATTGAAGAATGTGATACGTGGAGAGGCTCAAGGGAGAGACTTGTCTCAGGCATTTGCAGGAAAGTACAAAATAAAAGGCAGTTCTGCCATAGGGCACAGACTGGGACTGCCATATAGGTGAGATCTTTTGTACCCACTGCAGTGTAAGTAAGGTAAGTACTCCCAGTTTATAAGACAATTGGGGGGCCACACTGCAGTTGCACTTTTTTTTTTCTACTTTTTTTCTTTTCTGCTTGGTGCAGCTCGGCACCATCACTGAATTCACTGTTCTGTGTTAAAGGTGGAGCTGACCCTGATGGAAGTATTTCCATCTTGATCCATATATTAATACAGATATATTAATTTGATGAGCCTAGGCTCTAAGTGTCAGCCATGATATATGTTTTTCAACTAATGTCAATTCGAATAAAGCATGAGTCTATACTTAAGGAATCTTATTGCTCTTTCCCAAAAGTGTAAAGGTTGCATTTAGTCTTAATGAAAAATGACAATATGACTCACATTGCTGTTTTGGAGAATATGAAGAAGAAATGCTGTCAGTGCTGAAGAACTTTTTGAGGACAAGAATTTCGTCAGATGAATGAAAAAAAACCACAGAAGAGTAAAAACTGAAAAAGTCTGCTTGACTTTCACTGGAGGGTATATCCAAGGAATATGGAAAACATCCCTCTGGAAAAACAGCTGATTTTAACAATACATGCTGTATGCAGGTCTCGAAAGAATAAGTCACACTTTGTATTTAAACAGGGATCAGCTTCACAGCTGGCATAAGTCAACAGCATTTTGTAGGAGCTGCTGGAGATAACACTGAATTGTACTTGTTTTAGGATTTAGCCCTTTATTTTCCGCACTATGGAAAACATGAGATTTAGTGATCTCAGTCAACCAAGCAGAGCCATACAAGAGTAAACAGGTTGTTAATCTGAAATCACCTTAGGGCCTTCTGCTCCCACTGAAATCAGTGTTTAAATTCCCATCAGTTTGAGTGGGATATTAAAGAAAAGAAAAAAAAAAGCTCTAATATCCATGTTAATGTATTTTCTAAATATGTGAATTAATCAGCAGCTTGGTAAACTGGTTCAACAGCCTGATGCATTTGCTGAATCAACCTTGCTAAAACAGATGCACCATCTGCCTCAGTTTCTAACATGCTGTTGAAACAAAGCAACATTTTTATAAGAATAGTTATTTTTGCTCTTATAGGCCTTAATCTGTGCTCAGGCAAAACTACTCAGAACAAAATGCAGTATATCTCTAGTGCACCAAAATTAGCTTGCATAAAACCTGTTTGTGGCAGAACTTCAAAATACATAGAGAAGAAGGGATTAGTAAATTTATGTACTTGCTCCTCTACTGTGTCTTAAACCATATTTTTTAGGTGTTTTCATAAATGTCTCCCAAATACTGTATAATTTTTTGCTTTGGTGTATTCATACTTCATATATTGAAAAACTACAGAGAAACAAGATGAAGGCAGGCTTCTGTTTGGTTGAGATCATTAAGAAAATGCAGTCCAACCCTCACGGCAAACCACAGGCAGTTGGGCTCTCAGAAATGCTGAAGGGATTAAGGTGCTAAATATTCATTAACTGTCTTCACTTTGGTACGTTGGGAAAACATCACCTCTAATGCTCATATTTATTGCTGTCTGTATGAGCCAGTTTTACACTATTGGAAGCAAGTAGTTTCAATACTGGTATTCCAACAAGATCTTCCTTCATTGCTTCTTTTTACCCCTTTGCACTTTGCAAGACAGTGCGCAAGGGGTCTTGGAGAGAAACAAGATGTTCACAGTCTTGTCTCTACCATAGTGGGTAACTGGGGAAAATACAAAGGACATTTTTTTTCTGTTAAAACATGTGCAGAGTAAAGCATTTTGCTTGAGGTGACACTTCTAACAGATAGGAACCCCAAGAAATGCTTTCAAGCTGTAAACTTTGCATTTGCACCCAGGTGATTTTGTTTCTTCACCTGGTGCTAATTTACTTTAATCTCAGTCTGTATATACAGCTCCTTTCTGAACAGGAGAAAGCAAGCAAACAGGGTGGGCCAAACTCAAATTTCTAGCCTTACCAAACTGACTGTCATGTGCCATGACTTGTGGGGGGTTTGTTTGGATATACCCCCAGGATACATGGAAGCATTGTGTGCCTCTTTGTGCGTACTTTCTTGATAAAGGTTAAATATCTTCAGCTGTGTTGGAAGTAGGGAAAAGAAACTGTGGAAGGTAGTAGAAATTTCACGATGGGGGACACCTTAGCTACAGCCACCGTATTGACGTGCTGCTTTTGAACCATGGCAACCCTGCCTCACCTTTAGACTGTTACTCTAGCAGGGTTTTGCGATATTTGAAACGTGCTGACAGTCATTTTCTGTTGTGCTGGCTGGGTTTAATAGGCAGTATGTGTCATAAGTATGGGTCAGCCCTTATAAATATGCCTCTCTTGGCATTTCACAATTGTCTGTGAAGGTGTTGCTCAACCAGAGTCCCAGCCCTGCAGCCATGATGTATAGAGGTGTTGAATCTCCTGAATCAGACGTGGGCCCTTAGGCAATTCTGACTGTAGCAGAGCCGTGTTCAAACTAGTGCAGCTCCTGCTGCTGAATGATGATATCCTTTTTGACTGCCCTTGCAGATGTTTCCAAGAGCTGGGTTTTATTTGTGCATCAACAAATGATCTGATATTTGCTAAGGTTTTGAATCCAGCCATTGAAGAATAATAAATGACTGTTTAGGTTGAGCTGAAATTTTGCAGCCTGATTCAGTTACAGTGGTGACTCACTTAGAGTTGGTTCTCACATGATTCACAAAGTGTATTGGGTGACTCAACCCACAAATTTACTTAGCTCCCATGTTATTTTCCCTCTCAGTGAAAAAAATTGGTTATAATAAATAATCACAGCAAACTTTGACTTACCCTGAGGTAAAATAAACGTGCGTGTTGAAAGGCTGCATATTTGTAATAATAAATTATTTAGTGAGGTAAGGATGAAATAATAGGACATAGGAATTGTTAAACAAGAAAGGTGACATGCATTTTTGGTTGATGTTGCTGCATAGCAGATGTAAATAAGGGAAGAAAAGTTATTTTTATCTGATGGAAATGCTCAGAGAGGCTGTTTTGACAGTGTCCATACTTACTGTTATAGCCAGCCAATTCTTGGCATTTGTTCTCTGAAATAGGTAGTTTTAGATATGTCTGTTGTCTGGATCAGACATTTTAAAGTGAAGTCAATTCAGAAAGCGTGAGATACCTAGGTTCTGAAAACTGGGTCTTTGTAGAATGTCTTCGGCTCGTCACCCCAAGTCCTGAAGTACCTGAAGTCATCCGTCTGAAAAATCTTGACTGATTTTATTGAGTTGAATCCTTTACAATGTCGAATTCACAGAGATAAGACATTCTATCCCAACAGGAGCTATAACAGTATGTTTTTCTTCAAAAGGTGCAGCTGCTGTCAGTGTTCCATAAGCATACACACAGGCACATAGCTGTAGTGTAAATGCAGTCTAAAACTATGAGTTTGGAGTTAGCTGGAGACATCAGTGTATCCTTTTTCAGGTTGTCCCAAAAGGATCGAAGTATTTAAGTAACTACATACCTCTGAGCTCCTCAGCACTGAGTGACTAATCACTCTCCCTTTCATAAATGAAACAACAAAGAATCTGGAAAATGAAGAAATTCTGCCATGTCAGCTGACTTGGTCATTAAAAAGGTCATTAGCAAGCAGAAATGTTTCTTTACCTCACAAATGCCAAATGTCAATAATACCCATAAATTAAACTTTATAAGTCTGTATTTTGTAGAGATTAAATTACAGGGAACAAATAGTGTGTGGTTTGAAAGATTAAGGTGAGAATTCTGAATTCTTTGGAAAGATCATTCTTTTGCAGTTTGCATCATTGGTTTGAGGAAACCTCAACACGGTTCAGGTATGGCAAGAAATTTCTGAGAAATAAAATGAATGGTACTGGCAAAGTCCCAAAAACCAAGGGGCGTAAACAATAGCTGTAGAAAAGGTACCTAGGAACAGTGACAGGATTAAAAATATGCAGCTAAAGGAATTCTGTACTAGTGAGAGAAGAAAGAAAAGGCTGGAAGATTAACTGTGGAGTGTCACATGCTGAACCACTGCAATGCAAAGTCCAGTGGAGCATTTTTGCGGTACGCAGAATGCCGCTCTTCTATCACAGTTTGCCAAGCAGCCACAAGCTGTTTCGGGCCTCCTTGTAGAGAATGAACCAAATGCACATGTTACTTTGAACTTTCCCTCAGCTGAAGAAGGTAAAAAGATGGCTTTGTGCTCAAAGCACAGAACCAGGATTTAGTTATTCTTGGTTCTGCCACAGGCTCCTTGTGCAACCTTGGGGCAAGTTATTCATCTCTTCATGCCACAGTCTCCCCATTTGTAAAATACAGTTGGTGGTACATATGTCACAGTGGTTGTTTGAGGCTAAATTCTTTAATGTTTGTAAAGCGTTTTGGGACATAATACTGGGAAGGACAAATCACTAAATGCTGCAATGCTCCATGCAGAATTATGCTGATTGGTGGCTTTTTAGACACTGGTCCCTTACTGTATGTAACTAGTGCTGCAAGCTGGTCCCATTTTACTCTATCGTACCTTTAACCTCACTGGTTCTGGAACCAGTCTGAAAGAGAACAATTCATTTCTCATTGGGTGGTTATGCTAATTGATGAAATAAAAATTCCCCAGACTGCCCCTTGGAATACCCTGAGTTTACCGTTGTCTGAGGCTGTGCAAGCTAGCCTTTCAAGAAGTCTGATTTTTGGAGGCATAATCTAACAACTTATGCATAGAATAGACACACTACCAGTGAAAGAATCTGCAAAAGGAAGACTCATTCTTACAGGTAGATATTGGCAGAAGTCAAAGACCTGCCATGAACTGGCTCACTTCATAAGCATTTCCCATCAAACACAGTAACCTCTTTGCACATACTAGCTGACCGGGTGGTGTGGTGTGTTGCCATGAGCAAATGAATCTTTGGATAGGTAAACCACAGCTATGTTTTTCTAAACAATTACTTTTTTAGTGTTTCTAAACGTGTTTTCCTATCAGCACTGCTGGTAGATCATGTATGGAGTATCATTAATTATTATGTATAACATGTCTGTTCTCCCTCTTGTTGCTGAGCCCCATGTAAATACCCGTGTGGTTCTTTGCTGCTAGGGGACTGTCACAGCAGCTGCTTTTTCTGTTGCTGTAAACAAGCTGTTGTGACTGATACTTCTTTTCACCGTATGTCCTAAACACTCCCAGTTCATGGTTACATGTCATTTCCAGGATGCTTTGTAGGGTGTGTATGCCTCCACCCCATTTCAAAATCAATGTAACTCTCAATGGATTGACTAATGACTGCAAGGTGTTACTTAGCATGCTGGTTTTGGCTGACAGTGCTGCTAAATGAACAGTTGTTTGCTTAAGGTGTATGTCATGGTTCCCATGTGAAGTAACTTTTACAGAGAAATTGAATGTGCCAATGGCTTCAGTTTTGTTAGTAAGCATTTATCTGACATGCTGCTGAGACCAAAAAGGAGTATGACCCCAACTTGTTGTCCTGAATAGTGATAGGTTTTCCTTGTTCCTTAGCCATATCCTGTCTATGTATTGTCCTCATACATTTTGTTGCGTTGATCTCATCATCACTACTTCCATCATGAATCTGTAGAATAGGAGTGGGTGGTGAGAACTAAAGAAAACTCTAATGTACCTGTAAGGGTGTTCTGCTGATGCAGTGTATAAGATGTTGCAATGCTGTCCCACTGTGAGGAACTAGGACTGATGTCACACTTTCTTTCATTTGTTTTCATTTATGTTGTTGGGTTAGACCATTCTCAACCCTCTTCATGGGATAGGATATGCAGCACCAAAGAGAAATTGCTTGAGAACAGCAAACATATTTATTTGTTATTATAGTGGGTGGACAGACCGTATTATTCACCTGTGATGCGTTGACCTTCCAGAAGGTCTACCTGGCATTTCAGTAATAGCATACGTGATGGTACGGTACTAAGTGTGGTCAGGAATGATGTGTCTACTAATCATTTTAATGCAATCGTCTGGAGGTGAACAGAAACTGAATTTAAATTGTAAATGTGAAAGATGTTAAACTACAGGAAAGAGCATTCTTTGAGCATCTCTGTCATCTGACTGTTTAGGTTTCCATATTAGATGGTTGTCTGAGCCTATATCGTATGTGCTGCATTGCTGGGCTATCCTCACAACGTAATGTATTGCTACTGGGAATATAGCTGGTGTGAAAGCCTTTTTTTTCTTGATAACTGGTGGAATTGTTCATGTTGCCTTTAGCAAATAGCATGCTAGGTCTTACTTTGTTGGATATATGGCAGCAAGCTGTGGGATTATAGTTATGTAGCCAAGGGAGGGGTTTGTGTAATTGTTCTCTTGAGGTTAGTACAGATGTCTACATGCAAATTTTAGTAGCTCCACAGTGGCAGGGACAAAGCTTATTCGTGTGCATATAATGCGGCTTCTCAAACATCTGCCCTTTTTGCTAGCAGAACAGTATAAGTTCCTGCTCTTTTTCTGCTCATATGGGTAAAGTCCTTTCATTCTGGACGTTGAGGCTGAGAGAATGACTGTTTGAACTAACATTGGCTGTGCCCTTCTCTTCACCTCTCACTGAGGGTGAATTTCTGTGCTCAAATCTTCCATGAGTCAAGAGGAAGATTAAAAAGAGCCTGATGTAACTATATCAGTGTTTAACATAGTCCCTGTGGAGAGGAAAAGATTATTGACATTGTCTTTGCTACAGATGGATGTCTGTGAAGAATGTCCACATCAGTTCTTTTACTCTCTGTGTGAGTATCAGCAAGTTAGAAGCACTTTGGGGTTTTTTTTAGTATACGCAACTGAATCTATTCTATGGTATCTGGCCATCGTGCTCTTGTTCATGATAAGGGCAGGTCTTAGTGACAGGTTGTTATTTGGACTATGCTTGTGAGTGTGGTCCTGTGTTTATACATTTATTTATGTTAATGAGAGAATGTCCCTAAAAACAGCCTGATGGAGTTGTTGCAGAAAGAAATATTTTGCACTACATGTTGTCAAAATAAAATAATTATTTTATAATATGTTGTGTTTTAGATGTATTTTGATTTAGTAACTGCCTTCTTGTGCTTGCATGCACTTGATGGCCAAGTTCCTTCTCCAGCTGAGTGGTGAAGAATGGTGGTTTTGGTTGTGACAGGCCTTCTTTTGCAGCAGTTTGCTGTGATGCTGACACAGGCAAATCGTTTTAGTGCTATGATTGCTGCCCATTGCCCTGGGCACAGAATGTTCTGTCTTACTTTCCTCCTTTTGACAAGTTTCATGTGATAAGGACTGCACTTTACTGCTTGGCTTTATGCAGCAGTCTGAGCATCTGTGGTGACATGCTGTTGGTCTTCATAGTCACTGTGTGCCTTTGGTACCAAGGTATTCCTGAGTCTTTCCCATTCACAGTTGGATGTTGCAGTAGGTGATCTTTTATCTCCAGGTGCCTTTGAAAACTGCATGCTATCACCTGGCAGTGCCTGGGTTTTTCTTATTTTTCTTTTTGCCACAACTTGTATCTGCCGAAAGTAAATGTACCAAACTGGCTTTACTTTTGGAAGAAATAATAGTTCTATGGATTGCTTTGCTTTGATTAAAAAGAAAGTGAAGTTTTCTTGGCCAAGTAGCATTTTATATATCTGCAAAGCCCATTTTTATGTGAACATTTGTTATTTCTTTGGCTCCTGAAATAAAATATATTCCATAGGATTTCCAGGGTCTCTGTAAACTCTGGAACCTGTAAACAATTTGATGAAGTGATTTTTTTTCTCAGTAGGCTGTTTTGCTGTCTTTCCCAATGAATAGTACCGTGGTCTGGTGAGGGGTGGAATTTAATGTGTCTGGTAGGGGGAGAGCAGCTCAGCAGAAATGGTGCTTACCTCTTTTTTTTTTTTCAGACTGGCATGTTTTGCCATATGTTTGGGATAGAAATAGCCTTTGTCTGGTTCAGAAAATGCTTAGCATTAAGGATTTGACAGATGTCCACCTTCTTTCAGAGTTTGTGCTGTTGCTCATCATAGCACAGTCCCCACCACCTGTAAACTAGTTCTTATGAAGATCTGTCAAAGGTACAGTTCCCTAGAATTTAATGTTGGCTTGAGAAACAGAAGGGAAAACTCCTAAATTACTGGGTTTTGGGGGTTCCCAAAGTGCTTTTTGCATTCTTGGAATATCTTAATATGCCTTTGTGATGACTTCCCTTTTATTTCTAGTCATTTATTCTTCAAATCATTCCAGATGAAGTTACTGTAAGCAAGTGCTTTTCAAGAAACTGTGTTTTTGCCTGCCTGTGTGGCATAATGCTGCTTGTTCACACAGCACAAATAAATTGTTTTCCTTTTACATTAGCTCTCTGTACCACTTTTGCTGGTGTTATCACACTAATCATGCATGTAGATTATAAGCTTCTGTAAAGCTGATTCAAAGATGGTGAGAGAGTGGAACATAACCTAAAAAAGTTATTTCTGTTTTTCAGTCATCTTCTCACTTTTTGGACAGAGTCATATTCTTTGGTTTCATTCACGTTCAGTGTTATACCGGTTGTTGTTAACATGTTGACCTTTATGACTCACGGAAGTAAATTTGACTGCAAGGTTCAGTTTTCCCTGTTGTTAGTGTGAGAAATCCACTGTATACAGCAACTGAGTTAAATGATACTGAGAAGTTAATCTCTGCATTTCATAGTTACTTTTGCTGAAATAAATAATTGCGTGGAGGTTATGGTTTCAGAGCAGAAAACCTAACTATAGTCAAAAGAAACTTGAGATTACGTTCATGAATTTTTGCTTGACTTATTTGCTTTGTATTAAAATGTGTCATAATGAATAACGTTCTATTTCTTGTTCCTTACAGATAAAACGAGAAAAACCAGAAAATATACCAGATTTAAAATATTTAGTAAAAGAAAAATTTACTGCACTGGAGAACAAGAACAGTGACTCAGATTTGCAAAAGAATGAAAAATATATGTATTTTAAGGATCAACTTAAAGAGATGAGAAAACAATGTAAGTCTTATTTTTTAAAAAATAGATTCTTTGAATGCCAAGTGGTAAGATGTGACTAACTGCCCTAAGATATAGAACTGCCCGTTATGGCTCAAACTGAGGTGAGTGTTTTTATTTAAATTGATACCTGTGTAGAAAAAAGCCAATGTATTTACCTTGGTAATTTTATTTAGACTCCCACAGTTCCTGTCATGTTTGAATGCAAATATCATGAAACTTGCTTCACATCTTTTTTTTTTGTAAGGTGGGCTTTTTCATTTGGAGATTTTTTCATTTTTTTACTTAATTGATAGGATCTTCTAAAAGGATTAGGTAAGCTGTTTTCGTTTGTCACTTAAACAAATTGCTCCTGTTTCACAACTTAGGATGTGTTGCAACTCTAAGAAGACCTTTGCTTTAATCGTAGAACTATATTGTTGGAAAACGCTTACTGTGTCTGTTCTCAGGTTTACAGCTTCTATGCACGCACCATGTAACACTGCAACTTACTAAAATCTGTTTTTCTTAATTCACATGATTTATCAAGTGTTAAAAGTTTAAGTTATTTGTGCTTGGATTACCAGAAAAGTTGGAGAGTGAACAGTTCTAGTATTTATGCAACACAACAAAATTGTATGCTTTTATTGCCCTGCACCTATAGCAGCCATTAAAATATCACTCTGATTACTGTTGCCGGGAAAGTTCGTGGGCTCTAACACTTTTTGGTGTTCTTCCCCAATCTTGGTTATGTTTTGAAATCATATTATTCTGCTTGCTGTCCCTTGACCCCTGTACCTATTCCCTCCCACCCTACATTTTGATTTCAACATAAACTGGTATCTCAGGAACTTCAGAAGTCATAGATTAATGATTTATACCCTTGGAAAATGATATTCTGGATGTTATCCTGTAGATCTCCTTGAGTTTTGTTTTTATGGAGCCCTATCCAAAACCCACTGAAACTAGCGGAAAGAATTTTCCCGCTGACTTCACTGGACTTTGGATTACTTCCCTATAGAGATTTATGAAGTGTGAGGACATGCTTGACAAGGCAAATTTTAGATCTGATATCTCAAGACTCCCTAGGATTAGAGCTTGAGGGCTTAATATATTTGTTTCCCATCTTTATGGTTTTCAAGATTTTGGATTTGAGTATTAGCACTGATCTCTGAGTTTAATAGAGCTCTTGGCACTGTTTTAAGAATGAACATACCAAGCTGCAGACCACAAAACTGTAATTTTCACTCCCTATATAACCATAAAATTATTACTGCCCCACCATTATGTTGTAATTCCTAATTTCCAGGTGTTAGTAACTGAGAAGATAAAATCTTGATAACTGACTTTGGATTTACTTTCCACCCTGTAATTGCCTGAGGAAGGGGTGTATGCCCTAGTAATATGTTCAGCTCAGGCTATGGGATTGAGTTCTAACTGGCAGACCTGTTGAAAAAAAATCCAATTAAATAAGCACAGTAAGAGTTATTCTTTAAAAAAAAATAAAATACTAGGACATCATTCTGCCACTGCTGCCTGAAATCCAGATTTGTCTTTTTAGCCACTTGGACTTTTCTTTTGGTTGCACACAGAGGTCAGATTGTGCCCAAAACAAAATACATGATGATGTTGGATGAACTGCTATGTTCAGTACAGGGACTATTGATCAGCTGGCTCAGCTTGGATTTTGTAGAATTCATCCTGTTTTTGATGAGGTAAATCCATCACATTTTTTCCTATTGAAGCATTTAATGCAGTTTAAAAGGTTGAATGGGAAATTGTTAGCTTTCACAAACAGTCTTGGACGCATTATAGTGAACGTGTATTTTAATACACAGTCTGGTGCAGCCCACCTTCTTTTGAAATGGATAACTAAATGCCACCTCAAATCTGCAGTTAGAAAACTGGTGGAAAATTCAAAGTTAAAGTTTTCAAAGCAAGCCCAATTCTGCTGCCTTAAACTTGCATCAGTGTTGTGTTTTCTGCCTAAATAATCTGTTGTTCCATCAGAAAGTCACTTTCCAACCTTACTTTCCTCTTCAAAAGGCTCTTTTACCAGAAAAGCTCCCAGAAATTCTTGAGTAATAATAGATGACTGAAGATCAGTGGAGTCTGTTTATGTTCACATATGTAAATTTGCTTCTCTATGATACAGTGACCTGGAACTAGTAAGACTGTCTGGTTTCTTGGTTTATTGCAGTTATGTGATCTTCTTGCCATTACCCTTATCCTCCCTCTATCCTTTTGTGTGTTTTTGTCACTCATACCTAGCCTTTAAAAAGACGCATGGAATTGATTATCATAAATTTATCCACAAGCTTAAAAATGACAGACACCCATTCTTATAGGATCAGGGCCTCTGGTCTTAACATCTTTGTGGGAGGCTAAACTGACAGTGTACTCCATCTGGTACAACAAGCCTCTTCTCATTGTTGGGCTCTACGTAGTAAATGACAATGCTGAGATGTATAATTGAGCACTGTCAATAGTATCTAAAATACCACATATGCCATATAGAAAGTAGTGTTGCTGTAGAGAAAGAGTGGGCTCGGAGGCAGGAATTTCTGGGTTGCAATACCACCTAAGCTGAAGATTCATAAAATCTGAAGAAGACATCTACTTGTTTTGATAAACAAGGATGATTTACCCTATAGCACACCATACATGTATTTTTTTTCTTTTGTAAGGAGAGCGTTAGGGTCACCCTGTTAAATATTCAGCAGCCATGCTTAAGTCAAGACATCTGTGTGTTCTTTAGCTTCTCCTGTATGAGTTGTGAAGCATGAGTCCTACAATACTGGCCCCAGAATACAGCAGGTTATAACATGTCTGCAATTTTGGGACACACTTTAAAACTACTTTATGTCAGTTACATGTCTCAATAACTTCATCAACAGCTACCTGGTTAATATTTTGGTTTGAACTATTAGTCTTGCCAGGTTTGGGCACAACTTGGTGCGTAACTCCTGGCCTGTTTCAAGCACACATATACAGTGTGGTCCAATTTTTAGCTCTTTCCTGGGATTTGGTTTTATTGCTAAATCAGATAAAATATAAAAACTCCAGCCAAGTTTTCTCAGAGGGGCTTTCCTGTAGTTTTCTTTTGTGCCAGCCTTTTCCATCTCGAAGGAGCAGATGGGGTACGTGCTAAAATTATTTGCCTTCCATGATGAGTTACCATTAATTATTACATATCTTTTATGCAGAGTTTGACATTTGTATTCTAGAATAGCTGAACAAGAAAATGTTATATTCTCATGTTGTCTTGCTACTTAGAAATTAACTAGGATTTGAAGGAGAAAAACTTTCTCGACACACTTTTTAGGAGTGGTGCAGAGTGTGAAGTAGTTAAATATAACCTTTTTTTAACAGAAAATTAAGAAAGCTAATACATTTTCTCTCTTGATATTTGCTGCCACAGTGATGAAAGGGAGCTGCATGGTTGTTCCCTGCCACCTGACAGGTGACATGTATTGCAGTAGGTATCTCTAATACTCAGGGTGGAAAACGGTGCTGTATCACCTTCAGATTGTCCTCTTCTCTAGGCAGTTCTGCAGGAAAGGAGACCTCCAGAGCTTTGAACTTTAACAGTAGGTAAGGTGGAGAAATGAAACTGGGAAAGTGCATCTCTGTGGCAGTAAGGATGATATCATCAGTTTCTGCTCTCATTTTTCAGACAGTTTGCAGGCATTTTCCTTCAATCTGTGAGCCTTTATTATGCAGCTACTTTAGCTGGAATTTGTGCAAAATGATGCAAAATCTCCACCTCTGATGATATGTGTCAAAACACTGTCAGACAGGTTTTATGTGAACAGCAAGTGATTTTTCTGAAGTCTGTTTTCAGAACTATCTTACATTCCTGAATTCCCACTTCTTATTTTTAATGAAAAATGTTTTCATTTTTCTACTCAAACCTGCTTAGAATGTAAGCATGTCATGGTTTAAGCCCAGCTGGCAATCAAGCCCCACACAGGCATTCACTCACTCCCCTCACAGTGGGATGGGGGAGAGAATCAGAAGGGTGAAAGTGAGAAAACTCACAGGTTGAGATAAAGACAGTTTAATAGGTAAAGCAAAAAGCCATGCACACAAGCAAAGCGAAACAAGGAATTCACTCACCACTTCCCATGGGCAGGCAGGTGTTCAGCCATCCCCAGGAAAGCAGGGCTCCACCACACATAACAGTTACTTGGGCAGACAAGCACCATCACTCCGAACGTCCTTCCCTTCCTTCTTCTTCCCCCAGATTTATATGCTGAGCATGACATCCTATGGTATGGAATATCCTTTTGGTCAGTTGGGGCCAGCTGTCCTGGCTGTGTCCCCTCCCAAGTCCTGGTGCCCCCCCAGCTGCTTGCTGGTGGGGTGGGGTGAGAAGCAGAAAAGGCCTTGGTGCTGCCTAAGTGCTGCTCAGCAATAACCAAAACATCCCTGTGTTATCATCAACACTGTTTCCAGCCCAAATCTGAAACATAGCCCCATACTAGCTACTATGGAGAACATTACATCTATCCCAGCTGAACCCAGCGCATTTCCACCCCTGATTTCATACCATTTATATCATGCTCAGGTCCCACAAGATGCATTCTCATTCTCATCTCCCCCAGGTTCTCATCCTTTGGTATAATACACAAATATCATTCCCTTAGTCTACCCTTATGAAATGTCTTTAAAATGTCCAGAAATGACCACAAAATGTCCACTGAGTTCATTTAGTCCATGGCTTTGGGCTCCATCTGTTGTGGTAGTCACTCAGGACAGGAAGGGTGGTGTGTGGCATGGAATTACTGGGCACCAAAGCCAGCTCATGTTGGGTCACTGCTGCACTTGTGCTGCTTCTTGTGTGGCTTGTACTACACTGATTCAGGTGGTTCCAGCTACAGGAATTCCTATGACATGAAAATCAAGTCCTGGGTTACAACAATTTAAAGGTATTTCCATTACAATCTCCACCCCTGATCCCTTTGGACCACATCATATGGTTTAACACTGCAGTGAACTCCTCCCCTTGCCCCTGCTCTGGCTTGAACTTACCCACAGACTGCAGTCCTTAGGGGTGTACCTGCTCTAAGTGGAGACTTATCTATGAGCCACGGTCTCTCCAGGGGTATACCTGCTGCAGCATGAACTTACCCACAGCCATGGTCACTTCGAGGTGCACCTGTTCTTCCAATGTGGCCTTATCCATGCACCACAATGCCTTCAGAGGTATACCTGCTCCAGCATGGCCTTACCCACAGCCACATCCTGTCAGAAGGACACCTGCTCCAAAATGGCCTTACCCATGGCTGCAGACCCTTCAGGGGTGTACCTGCTCTTTCATGGGTTTATCCATGGCCACACGCTTTGAGATGCTCTAGTATGACCTCATGCACAACCACTGATGCTTCAAGGTGTACCTGCTGCAGTACCTTCTGCAGTGTGGACTTAACCTTGGGCCACAATACCTTCAGAGGCATACCTGCTGCGGCACAGACGTAACCACGGCTACAGAAGCTTTAAGATATACCTGCTTTGGTGTGGACTTATCCATGGCCACAGATGCTTCAGGGTGTCCTGCTCCCACATGGACTCAGCCACAGGTCACAGTCCCTTTGACTCGAGTTCACACTGGAGTTCCAGCCTGTCCAGTACAGCGGCACAGCAGCAGCGATGCCCTGGCCGTCTGCCAACCCAGGCACATTGCCATTGCTGTTATCAACATGTTCCTGGGCACAGCACAGTAAGACGATAGGCAGTACAGCAGCACAGCAAGCAGTGAAAGCAAAAAGCAGCCACTAACAAGCACTAGACTGTACTATACAGTAAGGCAGGCAAGCCCCACGGCAAGCACAGGAGCCTGTCAATTAATAGCTAAACAGCAATAACAGCTATAAATTTGATGTAGCACATTCCAATAAAATCTGTTGTTATCTTGAACCTTTCAAGCCCCACGTTGGGTGCCATAAAGGAATGTCACAGTTTAACCCCAGCCAGCAACTAAGCACCACACAGCCATTCGCTTACTCCCCCCATGGTGGGACTGGGGAGAGAATCAGAAGGGTAAAAGTGAGAAAACTCATGGGTTCAGATAAATCAGCACAAAGCAGTATAAAAGAAGTGTTGATTGATTTTTTTTTTTTTACTTATTATTATTTTTTAACCATTTCTTGTAACCCGAAATGGCTACATTATCTTTTCTAAATAATTGAGCACTTGGAGGGATATTCACTAAATCTGGTAATACCAGATTTAGTGAATGAAATAATAGAAATAATAGAATGGGAGGTTCTAAATGATTGCATGGGTGGTTTGTAAGGAAAATTTTTTGTGACTGCAACCCTACATGACTGATGCTATCCTTACACATAAGGGTCCTGGATCTTCAGAGTGCTTAGTGATCTCCTTTTCATTAAGTGAAATGCTTAAGCAAGTTGCTTAAATTAAATTGCATGAGTAGATCCTTTGAAATGAGTGAGATTGCTGGCGGGTTTAACTTCCTTGTTGGGGTGTAATCACAGTACAGAACCTTGCAGGACTGAGCCCATAGGAACCAAGTCATGATTACTGCAGGAATTGTAACTTTGCATTTTGTATCTTGTGTAAATTTAAAATTCCACCTTATGTTTAAAGTTGTATTACCAAGTCTTTTTATTTTATGCCAGTGTATATATATATCAAAGGCATCTTTGGCACGGAGTATGAGAATTTTGCCTTCACAAAATGAAAGTAAGATCTGTCTTTAATCTCTATGTATCAGTTTAAATTTCTGATGCTCTGTGAAAAGGAGCTAATCAGAAAGTGTAATCTCAACTCCTGTGACCCTAGCTGCCACTGCTCTATTTGCTGAAGGTTATTTAGTTTCACATTCAGTGCACAAAGGATGACAGGTTTCATAGCCCTTTTATAGCAGCTGATAACATGCACTTTGGAATCCTTGATAACTACAGTCTGTACGAACACCCAACAGATGCACACTTCAGTAGTCATTTTGTAGAAAGTGTTGAGATTTGAGTGAATGACAATATTGCTGGTTATGCCAAATAATTTAAGAGGTAACTTTGGCGAATGTAGGAAAGAGAGTATTTTTTTGATAGGGAACAAATTATTCTCACATGCAATAATAGCTTAGGCAACTTTTTGTTGTAGGAAACCAGTCATTGTCATGTAGTTTGGAAAGTAGTAGCAGTGCAGTTGTAAAGCTCTTCCTTGCCCTCTCCACTGAAGAAAAAAAGTCTCAGAGGTTTTGAAAGGAAAAAAGTATGTATCATGATTTAATATTTTGCTATGACAGATTTATAGTCATTATAAATAAACAAATATTTTGAAAGGGGATGATTTTAAGTTTAGTATTTAATGTTCAAGTAAATGCCGTTATACCCTTTTGATACATGTATTTTAAGCCATGCATATGCTGAGAAATAATTATGCAAAAAAATATTATTTTAGAAGCAGTATGGGGTAGAAAAAAATGACACCGTGAAAGGAATTCTCTTTAAATTCATAAAACAGTCTATCTGGAGATTCCAGGAAAGACTGAAGTCTTTGATTTGCTTTTAGTAGGATAAGAAAACAGGCTGCAACAAGACACTGTGTAGTATAATGCTTGATAAGTTTCATCCAATTAATCCTCACAACATCACACTGAGGTAGGCAAGTTAATTTTATTCCTCACCGTGTAACAGAGGTGAAACTTGAGTAAGTGGTTGAAGTTACTTGTGTGGAGTCACATAACTGATTTGCAGATCTGGATTTCTCTTCAGTTGTACCCAACTTCTTAGCTGATCTGTTTTCATCTTTATACTTACCTGTCTTGGCAGAGGATCAGCCGAAAAATTACATTAATGTGATTTTCATTGTATTTTTAATTTAGAATAATAATTTTAAGTCCCTTTACCGACTAATTACGGGAAAGCAAAGTCAGCACAAAACCTGAAAATTCTAACTGCAAGTGGGATTGGTGTTATGATAGCTCAGTGGCGTGTGTGGGATATGCACTTTTCATTTATGTGAAATTCCTTATAGACAGCTCTTTGACTAGTAAAGAAATGAAAGGTAATCTAGCACTTAGGAAGGTCACTTGAAGTGTAGGAGACTGAGACCTCGGTTTAGTTCTTTCTTAGTTACAGTCTTCTTGTATTAGATCAAGTCATTTAGGTTCAGAACAGATCACTGGGAGTTAGGTGCCTAAAATCTTTGTGGGTCTGAACCTATGTCTGAAATTCAGCTACGTATATATTGTGTTTGTGGACTGTGCAAGGAGACACTAATGGAAGTGGATAAGCTCATATCCATGCTACTCTGGGCTGGTACCCTACGGAGCAAAGTAGCTGCGTCCAGTTTGCAGTGCAAAACACTCAACTGCCTTGCTTCTCTTGTGGCACTAAGACATCATTATTATTTTTTTGTGATTTTTTCAGTTCAAAGAGCTGGAAATAATAACATAACTGTGTTTTAGTCTGCCAGAGTAAAGTTTTCGTGGCATAATGCTGAGGGAGCAAATTGCAGCCCCTGAGGAGTGACATAAATATGTTTAAAGGCATTTGTATGAATGAGATCTGACTTTTGGGTAGGGTTAAACAACTGCCCTGAGAGAGAAACTTGGCATGGTTTTGTACTTTTGGGACTGTTCTGTCTGTATATTTTCTGGAAGGAACTAGCTGGCTTGCTCAGGAGTGAACTAGCCCACTTGCACTTTGAAGGATTAGGAGAACAGGGCCTGGGAATGAAACAGAATGAATTAAAGTGATGATGATCATGCCTGACATACAAACCCTCTATTTCACAGAGTTATTGGAAAGAGAAACAAGGTAGAGAAACAAACTAGATAAAGGGGATACTCAAATATGATGGCAATGGGAGCTTTACAGTACCTAAGATGAATATCCAAACTGCAAAATTGCCGTCACAGCTAGTGTCCTTGCAAGTTTGCAAAGAAGGACTGACTCTAGAATGAATGAAACCATTGGAACTTTTCTTTTGTAATCTGGGACAATTTTTCTGGGTCAAAAATTAGCTATGTTGATAGGATAGCAGGCAGGAGCTTGCATTAACAATAACTGCCAAAGTATCTGGTGAGGGTTTCTTTGAGGAAATGATTGCCTTTCTAATGTGATTGATCAAAATACAAAGTTTCTTGCTTTGTCATTTAGAACTCTGACATGGAATTCATAGTTAAAATGAAAGAGAAATCAAGCCACCCCCTCAAACAGCTCTTCTACACTGTGAGTAACCTGCAGTATAGGAGACCTGGGCTTCAGTCTCAGCGATTTAAAATCAGAACTTGACATATTCTTGGCCTGTTAGGGGACTGGCCTGTAGCTCTGGAATCAGTCTCCTTTGCTCTCTGTGCAGTGTGTATTGAACTGTACGTGAAAATGGAAGCACCTGCGGAAGGAAATACTGAGAGAGACTGACCCTTTAGCCCTATGGTAAAGGCACGCAGCTGAGGGAGTTATCTAAATCAGAAAGAGCATCAGATGTAGGTCTCTCCTGTTATAAATATCTGCCCTTCCAATCAGTGAGTACTTGAGGGTAAATTCTTATCTCTTTCTGTGTCTGTCATCTGATGTACACATATATTTTTAAAAGATCTACATTTTATTCCCATGCAAAAGTCTTTGCAACATATAATTCTTGCTTTTATATCAGCCTGGCTTTCAGATCAGCACTGAGTATGTCAAATCTAGAAAGGAAATGGAGTGTTGCATAGAAATAATTTTTTATTATTATTATACACTTAGGGGTAATACTCTAGGTAATTTATTTTTACTGTCATGGGATAATTCTCTCTTCAGTGAGCACACTGATGGCTACCAGCATGGCATTTTTACTGTTTGTAAGAATGTATAGGTCAGGAAGGGAGCTTCTGGATGCTGATTCCATTCCCTTGATGTTGCATTCAATCACATTATCTAATAAAATGCCGTCTTAAAATATATTAATTTTTCCCCCTTTACTTCTATTGGAAGAGTGATGATAAATCTTAGAACCTTGCTCAGATGGTGAGAAATTTTCAGGCAAATCAAGTCTGTGATCAAGTTTTTGCTCATTTGTTTTTGTGCCAGCACTGCATCCTACCTTTTCTAGATATTCTCCCTCAACGGCATTTAGTTCAATTCAGTCGGTTCCTGTATTTCTTGACTCTATGTGGATGTGGAAACTTACAAAATCTCATGTCTTGTGACCATATTTGAGCTCATCAGAAATGTTTTATATGTTTCAGATGAGTGAGAAGCATAGAGAGAGATGCTAAATCTTGCCTGTATCTGAAATTCTGAAAACTTGAACAGGTGCACTATACCTACGGAAAACTTGGTTTTTTGGTATTAAAACCTAAACAATTTCACTAAGAGTTTTCCTTCACTTCTTCGATGTTGTAATAATACATACTGTTTTGCTTGTAAAAGTCTGAGCAGTAAAAATGCAAGGACTGCCTCTGCCAGCTCAGTACAATCTTACTTGCCATTATGTCTTTTGCATGGTATTCAGACAAATTCAAAAGGTAGAGGGTAGAGGAATTGCATTCTTGTGCCATGAGCTTACAGCTTAAACTTCAAGTGTGATCACAGGAAAACCGGTGAAGAACAATCCAAGGAGAAGAAGGCAAAGAAAGAGGAAAGGGAGAACATTTCAGTGTTACATTTTTTCAGTTGACATGTTCTCATTTTGAAGTTAGGATATTAAGGAGGAAAATAAAGCTCAGTGGAGCTTTAAACTTAGGGAGCTTTATTTTATTTACTCATTTTTCTGTTACTTGAGTATTTATCTTACTTATGGAGGGACAGTAGGTTTTTTTACCCTTCCTATATTTTCATTTTATTCATTTATATGTGGGACTTTGTGCCACCAGTATGCACAGGGATCAAAGGAAATACTACTTCAAGCAGAGCTGTACACCAAGTAATGCATTTGGACTGACTGCCAGCAAGAAAGCATTTGAGGAAGAACAGGGAAGTAGATCTGAGATAATGCTGACTAAATAATAATCCATCATTGCTTATCATACTTGATGGTAACTTCAGAGTACTCCAGTTCAGAGAAAGGAAAACACTTGGTGTTTTCATGGTGCCTGAAACTATCTGCCATATAGCTCTTTGGTGTGTCCATCAGAAGAGCTACAGGCTGAGCTAGGTCTTGCTTTGATAAGCGTCAGTGTAGCTTCTGAGATCAGTGGAATTTCCCTGATCTATACTTGCAACATACAGTAACATGCAAAGTAGTAATGTACAGCAAGATTAATAAACATCCTCTAATTCCTTATTAGAAGTTCACGTGCATTGGCTGCTTACTGAAATTTTTTATATCCATATTATTTCATTTCCCTCTTGAAAGCCATAGGCACCAATGACCTCACAGTAAAGCATGATTTCTTTCCAACCTGAATTTTATGCCATTAAATGTACTGGAGATCTTCTTCACACTACCCCAAACCTGTTAAATAAGTTGGGCTGAAATGGAGGAAAAAAGCTAGAGAAGCGCTGAAGGACCGCAACACCCATCTTTTAGGTTTGTGGACCTCAGACTGGATGCCAGAAGCCAGAGTTAAGTGCCTTGGCTCCCACAAGGAAGGTTATGGCACATCTGCATGAACAACTTTGTTCAGTGACGAATCTATTATGTCAGTATAGCGTGCTTTACATCGGTATGTCAATCACAGTATTGCGTAAGATGACTAAAAGCGTGCCAACTAGAAAGTAACGCAAAGGGAATGAATCGAGGCTTTTACTGTGAGGCTGAGCACGCATGCTGGTATTATGTAGCTGGAGAGGAAATGGACCGTGGCTCTAATCTGTGGATTTGGGAATTTTAGGCACTCAGACAATTACTGATGTTATCAGGGAGCTGAAGTGGTAATTGTGTTTACTGTCTCTCAGGGGTAACCTAAGATATGTTGCTTTCGGTCACCATTAACACAAGGTCAAAGAAGTCAAACACCTTTGTTGGCATTTACACTTACTCTAAAACAGGCTTGGAACATTCAGATATTCTGTCAGAACGGAGGAGTAGTTTTAAGTTGTCATCTTTCAGCTGTTACTAGCTCTCGTTTGAGAGACAGCATCTGACTTTACAAGTATGGATAGGTTTATCTTGTCTTATCATCTCAAATATGAATGTAGATTTGTTGTGTTACCAGACTTGCACTGAATGATTTCAGGATTGAAGGCAGGTTGCTTAAGAGGTGTTCCAGCAGGCATCAGAAGTACTTTGTGAGGGAGAGAAGCAGTTAGTGGAGTGATGGTGAGAGTGCTTATGTTTTACATCATAGCATTGTGTCTATAGCAGTTGCCCGGGAAGTGATGCAAATAAACTCACAAATAAACATCTAAGAAAAATCCAGTATGGGGGAGATGTCACTTCTGGCTCCTCTCTGGATCCTCCAGATGCACCTGACCAGATTACTAAAGGCTGGACAAGAGTACCAGGAAAATATCTATGTAGGCCTTCCCTGCCTTGTGCCCTCTGTAGGGATTTGCTGTTATTCATCATCAGAGTAAGGCTGCTGGATGGGATGGACCTTACCTCTGACATAGTACAGTTGCTCGTAGGCTTTTAAGCAAAGCCTCGGCTGTTGGGTAGTCTGTAGAGGGCACTCTTCAGCTCTTCAGTTGGAGCAAAATCTGCACCATGTGCAGCTGGCAATGGAAGCGGGCTAGGAAGGATGTGAAGAGGGTGCGTGACTGTGTACTGCAGTAGTTAACTCACTGAGCAAGGAATGGGAAACTGGGTTCTCTACATCTCCATCACCGCCTTCTCTTCTTCCACTTGGATGGAGCTGTGCCTACTTTCAAGAGCCAAAGAGGTCGCAGGACAAACATAATCCTTGTTACTCAGGCTGGGGCAACTCTGGGCAAGCACAGAAGTCAGAAGGTCAGATCCCTGGAGAACCTGGGAGGGGCTTACCAGAGTTAGATGCCTTAGGGGTTAGGAGGCCACTGAACAGGATTTTTTGTTATTTTGACTTTAGTGTCTCTAGTTTGCTTCAGTTCTTTGGATATGGCCCAGACTTAAGTGTTGTCCCTCACTCCCTGTTTGAAAGTTTATGGGTCAGTCCAAGACTTAACGAAATCAACAGAAGTCTTTCCAGGAAGGCGGTTCATCAGGATCTATCTATAAACTTCCAGTATAAACTAAGTGGCTAGTTTATAATCAGATAGGAAAAAGACTTCATGCAGAAAAGCTAAAGAGTTTTCTTTGAGGGGAAAAAATGTAAAAGCTTCCTGATTGCTTTATCAGCCTCTACAGTAAAAATAGTAATTACCGCAATTTAACACTAATGAATAAATCACTGTATTAAAATGTGAACAAAAAAGTTTAACAGGCAATCATATGTAGTCCTTTGGCAGCTCTGTTATTACAGTGGGCAAAGCAAGCCATTCACCTAACTTTTGCTGCAGCAACCATTGCTTTGGGATTTTTAGTGTTTTGTTTTTTTTCCCTACAACCTGGATTAAATTCTCCCTTCCTGTTCTCCAGCAGAGTTTTGTTATGCCATGTCAGACGTCTACATTAATTGGGCTCGTATTCCACAATTCCACAAATAACTGCTCACCTAAGAAAACACGGCTGTGTAGATAGCTCCATTGCAATAGTACCTGCATATGGGTTTTGTCACATCACAGCTATGTCACGGAAAGATATTTTCCTGCTCTGTCGTACTCTCTTTACTACTTCTCTCATTTTACCCAACTGCTCCCCAGCCTGAATCAGCATCCTTCCTTGTTTTTCTGCAGCTGCTTTCCCTTTTCACATGACGCCACAACCCCCTTCCTCCCTTCAGTGCTCCTCTTCGGCTTTCCTCCCAGCCAGCTCCTCCACAGAAATGTCACAGAACATGTTACCCGTGACTGATGTACTCCATTTCACTAGGGAGGCCTTCATGTCAATCTTGTTTTGTCCTGGAAAAAACACGCATAACTTCATTATCATGATAAACTGTTTGGTTCATTTATGCTTGCTGTTGACTGCAGTTACTGATACGTCAGCGTGCTTCCAGCTCAGTTGTGTACACAGCACAAGCCATAATTTAGAGGAAAGTGGTGGCTATTGACCTCTAACAGTACAGTTGGTGGTGTGCTAGCTATGGCTTTACATTTTTGTTAAGAGTTGGAAAAACTAGTAGCTGAGTGAGTCATGAAACCCAATGTAGCAAAATTCAGTTGTAAATGAAAGAGGAACATTTCCATATTCTTAATTTGACTTAATTCCTGTGCCTAATGGCTGTGTATATACCATAAACATTGTGAAGGAGCAACCATGGAAACACTTGTTTTCTTGCATTGCTAAATTTACTCTGGGTTGAATATTAACACAGTGCCTGGCATTACTTTAAAAGCAAAAATAGCTAAAGCGTGACTCACTATGAGTCATTTACTGCTAGTCCTGCTATACTGCCTAGAGCTTGACATTGAACAAGTTGGCAGCCTGCATTGCTACATTTTTTTCTAGGAACTTTGAACACATTTCATTCTTGTGAATTCTCTTGTGCAACAATATTAAACACAGCAACGTGTTTATTTTGCTTCCAAAGTCGAATGAATCAGAAAATGGTGAAACAAAGAGTATTTTTCTTGGAGATTCTGGAAGAGCTGGATTCTGAGAATTATTTTTTAGTTGCAATAACAAAATGATTGCATGGATGTTAAAAGTTAATTACATTTTATCCAGATTATGTAAGATATATTTTAAACATTTTAAAACTTTTTAATTTATTTGCATTTTCGGCAAAGGCATACGTGGAATCAGACAGCTAAGCCTGTAGGTTGGGAATGTTTTCCCTTTGGTTGGCAAAGGTTTCGTGATGGGAAGGCAGTCAGCTCTTAAGGGCCAGACAAAATGAGGCAACTGTAGTCCTATTGGCCTCTGTATTTAAAAGGCACACCCTAAATATGGTGCTTGGTATCTGACAGTGAGGAGCTTGCTGGCTGACTGTGGGAATGCCTATAAAAGATCAGCTGATTTCAGTCAGATGGGAAGGGGTAATGAGAGAGGGCTGAAACCAAAAGCAACTTGCTGAGGCAACCATGTGATGATACCCTGAAATACATTGGCAGGGCCCAATAGCACTCTTCGGCATGCTAAAATTTTGGTTCCACCTAAATGTCATTCCTAACTAAAAGCCACTTCTTAGAACAATAGATAACAAAATCCTTTAATGTTTTCCACAATTTTTTCTACTTAAAAAAAAAATCATGATAATTGAAGAGAGATCTTATGCTATTAGCATACAACCTTCTGCATGTGTTTAAAGGAAGTACCATAAACCAAGTTAAAATACTAACAATGTAAGTTCAAAACATCTACAAAATTGAGATCCCACATACCTGGTTTAAAAGCTTGCCGTATATCTCTTTCTTTAGCTACAGATGATGGACTATGTTCATCTGTACATTTAATAATACATGCTGTTGCAGGATCTTTACAAGCTAAAGCATTTTCTCTATCTAATCTGTTAGAACACCAACTTAAAAAATTTCTCTTGAAGTGGTTTGCCTATAAAAAAATCTCATTATGATGACTCAAGAGAAAAATAAGAATGATTAATTAAGCTTAACAGTGGCATCCTATGCATTGTCCTGATGTGCACTATTCTACCTTATTTCAACATGGATATGTGAATAAAAGTACAGATGTAACTGCACTGAAGAGACTTCTGTTTAAAACTTGAAATTGTTCAGTAAAGGTGACTAAAATAAGGTTAGTTTTCTTTGTTTTTCTGACTAACAATCATACTAAAAAATGATACAATGTTATTTTCCTAAACCTAGAATAAAAAAGTGATTGTGTTATATCAAACAGTGTAAAGTGGGGCAGGGTTTTGTGTTGCCTCTTTGACAGTGACCCCCAAATCACTTGTTATTAAAATGGTTTCAGTAGTTACTCATGGTATATGCTCTTTAGCAATGTCTTCATAGCTACTGAATAGGCTGTACCTCAGCCACACCTCCAGACATGTTATGCAGAATATAGACATGAGAATTTATGTTAGGAGTAAGACTGCACCTTTTAAAAGACAGCTCTGTGTAGGAGGTTTTTCTGCTCTGAGGATCATCAGAAAGATTGGAGCTGCCTAAGGCATGATATCTCTTGGGCATCTCTATACACGTCGTGTAAGTAATGCCTCTGTTAAGCTATAGCAAATTATTCCCCTCACATATGCGTGTGTTTCTGTGTACACATTCACACATATTGACACTGAGAGTATGGGCAGGGCAGGGATGTGGAGTCTTTCTCTTTAGGGCGTATCAGAAGACCATGTGCAGAGCTCTAGATTAAGCACACAGACGCATGACAGTCTAGCACTGAATGTGAACTTCATGGCAAAGTATTAACTGTTTTCCATAAATACGTAAGAAATACTCTGCTGAATGCTGAACTGAAACCAACATCCTGTTACATGTGCATCCTAAAATGACAGATGAAAATTCTCAGTTCTCAAATAACTTTCTGTTCCAGTTATGAATCCAAGGTGATTGTTTAAAATATTTTCATTTGATAGAACAAACAGAACACATGCACAGTGCTGAAAGAGTTCATGTCTGCTTAACCACTACAGGCTGGGAGGATATCCATCTTGTTGTGTTCCTCTCATGGGTCTTGAAATGTGTTCAAGGTACAGTATGGGAATCAACACGTCTCGGAGTTTTCAATAGAAAAGTGATAGGAATTTTGGACTAACAAATTGTGTTCTAAGGATATATTCAGCTTCAGCAATTGCTTTCAGCTGCAGAATGGTGCCTTTTTTTCCCACCCTTCAAACCGATTTTATCAGGTACATCTATCCTGAGGAACTCTTTTGCATATATAATGGATGGAATGCTTAGGATGTAATTCCTTATTCCCCATGAGTCATGAATAATATAATTATTACTAAGCAAATTTGCCATTAAATATAGTAGTTGCATAGCATGAACTACAGATGGGCAGAAAAAGCTGTGCTTTGTCTGTTGCGCTATTTTTTATCTGAGAGTGCCCTTATAGAACCAACCTTACTAAGTTTGTCCAGTGAGCCTTTAATCTTAAAAATAGCCCTTTTTGCTGCAGCTTGTCTGAGATTGATTCACAAGCATAGTCATACAAGATCCAGTAGCATCACTGAACTGACTGTTAATCACTGTCACCTTTTGAGAAGAAGAGACTGAATCTTAAATTGCTCATTTCTAAACAGCTGCCAAATTCTTCTTTTTTTTTTTCCCAAAAGCCATTAGTCTAGCAGATTTCATTGCTTCTGTTTTTTGGGTTTTCCACACTTAAAATCTACGGCAAGCCTTTTATACTTATGGTGGCAAGTGTATTTGTGAAGTATTAGTAGACGAATTTGCCCTGAGATTAACTACAGACCAAAAACTGCAAACAGATTTTTGCAGTTGAAAAGGTCTTCCAAATCATAAGAGTCTTTAGTCTTGGGGAAGTCAAGTCACCAAAGACAATGGGAATGAAGAGACATGCTTTTCACTAAGTTAGAAACTCCTACTTTAAAGCATAACTAGTGTGTGTATTTCAGATCAGCTGTGCCAGCTGAGAAGTTTAAGATACAGAAAGTTAACTTTTTGCATCAACCCTGCACATTACAAAGTTAATTTCCTAAATCCACATTTAGGAATCTAAATCTGGAGCCATATTTTTAGTTTATATATAAACTTGGAGGATCTCTTTAGCTCCCTGATTGAGAACTTTGATTATCATCTTTATTATGTTGCCCTCTGTATACTGGGGAAAGTCTGCAGCTCAGCTCTACAGACATGTGCAGACATATTGAGTTCCTCTGCCTGCGTTGTCTTTACATCTAGCCAGTTCAGCGCCATGCAAATGTGGCTATACAAATTCTGAATCAGCACTAGTCTCCATCAGTTCACCCAAGGGAATGGGCGAAGGAGCTCTGTTTACACCTACCTATGTAGATGTGCCTTTAGATTCTCCAGAATTCCGGAGAAAGAAGATTGTAATTAGAACAATGTGCTCATGCTTTTATAGATGTCTCTACACGTGGGTTAATTTGCTTTTACTGCTTGTTCCTCCTGAGCAGAGGTCAAGCCTCTGCTTGAGACATCGGCATGATTATATTACACTGGGTATCTAGCACAGCATCATTATTGTATTTTTTTAGGCAGGTAAAAATAGGTAGCAAGAACTGAGAAGCTTTTAATAGGCTGTGAACCTGTTGACAGACCTTCTCTTTAAAGAGGAACAAAAAAAAAAAAGGGGGAAAACATTCTATATGTAGGATATATGAAGCTTATTCCAGAATTGTTTGAATAGAATTGTTTAAAGCAAAAGATTGTGTTTGCAGTTCAGGTATTGTTTTAGACCTTAGTAAAATACTACAGAATGTGAATCAGTCGATGGTTATCTGTGATGGGCAGGTAAACAGAAGATTTATTTCCCAATGGGTTTTTCATATGATGGTGACAAACTCCATTGCACAACAATGGTCACATTCCAAAGCTGCAACCAGGTTCTGGAGGGCTTAATTTCACAACTGCTTACTGTGTCCTATTGCATTACAGTGACCTTTCAATAAAGAAGGGAGATTGCTGGTTTGTTTTTTTGTATTTTTAACTTAAAAGCTGAATGAGGATATAGTGCAGTGCCCTACTTCTACTTAGCAAGTTTTGTCCTTGACATTTTTAAACTATGTCCTCTAGTAAAATATTTAGAAGCTTTTGTGTTTTCTACCTTTTTATTAATCTTATAATGTGTAGATCTACTTAAGGTTTGCCAATTATGTTGGCAATGCAGTTAACTGTAAAAAAATACTTCTGATATTGAGAGACGGACATTAAAAGTGTGTTTTCCTGGTGTAGCAGCTTATATATCATCCTTCTGTCATATCAACACAACAAAATTATTTATTGTTTAGTTTATATGTGGGGGTTTTTTTCAAGGTGAACTCAAGAAGCCTGGATTTCTAAAAATTATTTGGTTGAAAAAAGTAGCTACAAAGCAAAACCAAAATCATGTTAACATGATATGATATAAGAAGGATATAAAAAGTCATCTAAATATTATTTAGTTCTTGGCTGCTACAATTTATTTTGTGCTTTATGATATTCCCTACGTAGTGACTTATTTTGGAGTTTGAACTTTAAAAATATGAAGCCCTATGCTACAAGTACACTCTTACTTCATAGTGTGAGTTATGTAATTTTCAAAATAACTTCAATGAAAAATTACTCTGAAGCTGAAAAATGAAGACAGTATCCAACAACCTGAGAGAGCAAGCTGAAAAGGCCAGACCTTCAATGAAAAATATTTTACGGTTGGTCTTGGGGAGGAAAAGTAGAGAGAAACCCAGCAGGTGCTAGGCATAACCAGGAAAGAGCAGCTAGTGAGACAGTTTTTTATAACAGCTGAGTCTTAGATTATCCATGTCTGTGATGTGTGAACATCAGATTTAGACCTGAGCAGGCATTACGTGAATAGCATATAGATTCTGAAGTTTGAGTAAATGGCTGTTCAGGATAACTGAATAGTAACTGTTAAGCTTATTCTCAGCTACAAATTTGCCCATCATCCACATTGCATATGTTGGGTGTGTGCTCAGGTGCAGACTGAGGTCTGACTCTGGGAGATGCTCTCAGTGAGGAAAGCTTGAGGCTGCCAGCCTGACCCCAAGCCGTCAATCATGTGGTTTGATCTGATCAGGTGCAAGTAGATTTGAGCACCTGACAACCGCAGCTCGCCAGCAGATCACATAACCTCTGCTGTTTGTAATCATAATTTGGATGCTTTGAGCCTGAGCTGCAGCTTTGCTGGCAGCTGGCAGCATGGTACCAGCTGTGACACCTAGAATACTTTCAAACAGCTGTTGACTTTACAGTATAGACAGAGGCCAGGAATTACCCCTGAAATTCAGTGAGAATTAAATTAAGTGTATAACGCTAGCTTCAAAGTGATCTGTTGTGTTAGTATCGATAGATGTCTTCAGAAGAGTCCATGGCTTTAATGAGATTCCTAGCAGAGAGAAAAGGTCACTTCCATAGCAAAAGTCTCCCGCCAGTTCTTACACCAGAAGGAAGCTTTCTGTGGTGCCAGTGAGTCTGAAAGCAATGTAAGCAATTAGCAAAAGAGTCTGAAAATTCCATCGCAAGAAGCAGGACTGCTCGGGAGTGGAGACGCTTGGGGTTTTTCAGCCTGATTAGCTCCGCTGACATAGAGGTGATGTATGCTAATTACATCTCCTTAACCTCCTTAGAAGCAGTTGCATAAAAGCACAGAACATGTCCATGTTGAAATGTAAGGCGCTGCAGCATTCCCTGGCTTCTCTACATTGGTATTCTCAGACCATCTGTACAATCCATTGACCTGCCTGGATGATGCATAGAAAGGTGTGTCTGTGAGCCAGACTCTCAGTGGTTGCGGGTACAGGAATGGGAAAGTTTCTCATTAGGATGTGTGGCTGAGTAATATAACCCCTGATACTATCTCTTTGGATCAGTCAGCCTTTGAGAATGGATCATGAAAACTGCGGTGTATTATTTATCCAGTGCTCTGTAGTGCAGGTCTGATCTAAGTCTAAAGAATAGAAAAGAGTTTTTTTATGTACAATGTCATTTCAGTCATTTCAGTTTTACCAGGTGATATTTCCTACTCCGGTGTGGTTTTTGTACTGTCTTCATTATAACAAGAAATAATGGCATTTGATCTATAATAGGCAACATAATGAATTCTGATTGTTCAGTATTGCTTGGAGGGGGAAGGAGAGATCAACATGATATTTAAATTAACTCTTTGTAAATACAAAATTCTCGTCATAGATAATGACTGTCACATTTTTTCCAGGAATTATAATGAAAGGATGTTTTTCAGCTATTTTTCAACACATTTTTTCCAGGTGGTTCATGGAACAGATTGTTTCAGACTTAAAATAGAAAAGCAGTCTTTAGGCAAAAAAAATATTTTAAGATACTTTCTTTAAAATAAGCCACCAAAGACTTGAACAAAAGATCTACCTTGAAATAATGCTTTCTGTTCTGCTCTTTTTCTAGGCAGTTCTCTTTAAGTTGATGTAGTGTTGTAACACCAACACGTAATTCCCTTATAGAAATTAATTTATAAACAATAATTAAATAATAAGGGGTGTTTCTTTCATATATGTAGCACTGGAGTTTAATCTAGAAAACTTTGCATATTGCATGGACTAAGTCTTACGAGACACTACAGGAAATACGTGCCACAGCAAGCACTTCACACCATCATAAAATATGCCTAGATTTTATGCAGGTCATCGGCATTGATACAAACGTCATCTGTACTCTACAGTGAACTTTTTCCAAAAATGCCATACACATTTGGTTTAATGTTTGGTTTCAACGTTATTTCAGGTGAAAATTAAGTGAAAGCTGATGACGAAAACATGGCAAAGAGAAGTTAGCGCACTTTTTTTTTTTTTTTTTTTTTTTGAGAAATTGCGTCTTCGAACTGGTCAGGCGTTGCGTGCAGGGATCCTTTTGTAACCACTGATGATGTCATTTCCCCAGATCCTGTTGTAACCATTGACATTGACAGTCTTTTTACTTCTCAGCTTTTCTTCAAGGGCTGAACCCAAAAGCTATTTGACTACTCTTTGTCCAAAATCTAGCAAAAGTACAGTATTCTGCTGAGGGTTGAGAGTAAATATACAAATAGCTTGCTGTTCCTGGATGAGAAGTGTGAATTTTACGTTCAAAAATAAATATTTTAAGCACACACCAAAGGAAATACTGATGTACTTGAAGTGCTGTTGGAAATGCATGTATCAAGTTTGAACATACTATCAACTAATGCAAAGTCTGTCCAGAAACACTGAAGAAAATGTATGAGCTAAGCCTGTACCCATGGCCACTGCGGGACTTGACCCAGCACCATTATTCTTAAAACTTGTGTTTATGGTCTGTTATAGTTATCAGTGTGAATAATTTAAACAGGAATTTCCCCCTTTTACTAATGTTTTTAAGATGCTGTGTATATGTTACATGCAGTGTGTACATTTGCTTCTGTAAGTGTGCCTCCTGCCTACTCCTGTCGAGCATGGTGCCAACCGTGGGGGTTTCACTGATCTGAGCCCTATCACGCTCCTTCCTTGCAGTGCCTGTATCTCAGTTCTTTGCTTTACAACCCTGTGGCTTTTCCTTTTCTGGTCAGCAGCTGATGGATGTGTTCGTAAGTTTTGCTCTCACAGTGGCAGTACCATCTACCCAGATCCAAACTTTAGAAGGTCCTTTCCGTGAGAAACCAGAGCCCTCTCTAGATGTTCAATCTGGTTTGTCCTCACTAAGGATCTAGATATCCACTGCCCTTGTGGTGTGTCACAGGGTACGTGGAGGGTCATATGGATCAGCGTTGAGTTACATTGAGAGATCTCTAAAGACAAGTCCCATAACCTTGCTCTTAAATCCTGCCAGCTGTTGAAGTAAGAATAACAGGAGGTGCGCTCCGGGTGATTTCTGCTAATTCAGCTGATAATCCAGCAAGAGTTTTTAATTCTTCTGTATGAAGCCTACAGTAAAAACTGTTTATTGTGCAGTCTGGCTTGTGTAATAGTAAATAAATCAAACAGCTTTGACAACGTATTGTGACTGTATCAGTTTGGGAAAAAAACCCACAGTGGATTCAAAATATCTGCTTTAAAATTTAGGAAAATAAAACAGAAAAAAAAAGGCTTTGCTGGTATTTTTATTAACCTTGTAGTCTTGATTTACTTCTGTGAACTAATTTTCCTGGAAATAGATTTTGTATTAAACTTCTTTCTCACCACCACTTCTGATTTTTTTTTAACTTGTTTAGATTAAGCCATATTGTGATGAGTATGAGCTGTTCAGATATTGCATGGTGAGGCTGCCCAGCACGAGGCATATGTACTTGCATAGTTCCTTTTATTTCTCAAGGCCTTAGACGTCCTTGCCAGTGCTTCACTGTAACTAAGTTTTCCTTAATTTCCATTATTTTCAAGAGTAGTCTTATTTTTGTACTTTCAGTTTTACTCAGTTATTTTTCATCCTTGATCAGTATTTTTGTTGAGGGATGCTGCAAACACAGACGAACAGCTGTGACAGCTGTGAATTTCCCCCAGATTTTGTTTTAAATACAGCAAATCTGCTGCTGTCAGTACCTATTGGAAAGCTGTGGTTATCTGTTGCTTGCTACAGGGTAATGGTTGCAGTCGTATTTTCAGCCACTGAGGGTATCCATCCATAACGTGAGCAAGTAGTCTGACTTTCTTTTTAGGAGCTGGCTTATCTGTACAGAATTTTGCAATACTGAGGCCTCAAGTTCAGTGAGCTGTTTTTCCTGTCCTAGTAGAAACTGAAAATTACTTACATTTCCAGAAAGAAGGGACCATGTAATTGTGTGAAAGACTGTATTTATAGAAAATGTCATGAAACATAGAAGGTATTATTTTTCCATCTTTATAGTCAGTAGATATGTTGCAATGCTATAATAACTGTTTTTGCTAAACCTGAATTTCATGACTATTATTTTGTCCCTGCTCACATAGTGGAGTGATTTATCAGAATGAACTGAAAATGAAATCCCACGTTCTTCAGAACTGAAGGCATAAATCTAGATACATTGAGTAAGTTCTGAATCTACAGATTTATAAGGTGAATTGTGTATGACCGTGTTATTTCAGCTGTTTGAAATAGCAATTGCTGGAGTAGGTGAAAGCAGCAATTCTTGAAAGCAAGTCATGTATTCTGGTTTCCAGTCCTGAGAGAGACAGACATACTGCTTTGGAAGAAAGAACAGAAACCCAAGCAGGGATCATCATGTCTAAGGAAAAAAAATTTTTTTCTTACTTCCTCATTTACAGAAGTTCATGTATAACCCTGAAGAAATAAGTTTTCAGTTCTTTTAAACCACTGTCTTGGTGTTCACACTTCCAATAAAGATGTCTTCATTTCTCTGCAAATGATCTCAGTTCATTCTAAGAAGTACAAAGCAACTGTTCAATGACAACAATGTGAGGTTATAACCTTTCAACTAAGATAGTGTAACTGGAAATAGCTGTTCCCAGTCCATTGTAAATGAGAAGTAAAACCAGTTAACTTAAACCACCATGAAGGTGACTTCTAAAGAATGTTCTGACTGTGTGAGCAAAATTTAAGCGAGCAGAATATAACTTTCTGACCATTTAGCCCTGTCTGTGACCTGTTATCTTGCTACATCCTTGACATCTGCCTTTGTTGCTGGTCTCAGTCTTCCACTTCTCCTTGGGCATCTTTATCCATTCTCTCATGACACTTTACTAAGCATAGGAGAAGCTCCAAGACAAAGCCCTGTCCTCCTCCAAGTGTCTCTTCAAAACTGTGTAAAGAGAACTTTAATTATGGGTGGGCAGATGGCATGTTGTGATTGTTCTTCCTCATTGGCTGCAAATCCTGCGCATCCTATTATTTGCCACTCCGTCTTTGCTACCACCCCCAGACCAACCCACTTGTTTGTCTCCTCCACCTGGTTTGTCTTGCCTTTTAGGTTGCATGCTTTGGAGCAGAGATTCTCATTTTACCTAGTATAATGCTGCTCTGACCAGGCTGGCATTGAGGTGTTACTGCAGTATAGATATTATATAATTGTAATACTTCTGCAGAGGTGGAACAAGTGTTTTATATAAAAAGAGCCTCTATCTCTTCCAAGATGCACCACATGCAAATACTTTGTGGGCTTAACTATGAGCAGAAGCTTATATCATATACATTTAAATAGAACTACTTTGGCAGACTCCCTGTGACAACAGCCAGCATTCTATGAATGTAATTTAATCAATGAACTGTATTTAAACCACTGAAATTTATTCAGTCTAAACAAATCCAGACTCTTTCATGACAAACATTTAATCCTTCAAGATTGCATAACTGGGGGATTTAGGGATTAGTTAGCTTTGAAAATAGGTCAGGGAAAACATCTACATTTGGTTAAAAGCTAATCAGCCAAGGAAATAAGTAAAATAGTATAAAAGCTTTAGAAAAAGCCTTTTGCAAAATGAGTTTTATGTAACGGTACAAAAAATGTTTTCTATTTTTTAGAACAGATGCAGAGCCTCGTCCCTCACTTTGTTTACAGTGCTAGAATTCAAGGGAAACTCCACTAAACAAGTGATGCAAGTGTGTGCAGAGTTAGGAGTTGTGTATTTTCTTTCTCTTGTGTCCAATGCTTTGGAATAACAATGCATTTTTGTAAAACCTTCAAAATTACTATTAGGCACAGCGATTCGCAAGTATGGACACTACCAAAAGTTGCAGTGAAAATAGGGTTGTCATCCTAGAAGTGAGGTTATGAAAGAAACGCTTAGGAATTGCTGCAGTGGGGCTGTTGACCTAAATCTAATAATCTCCCCAACCACTGAAGTCTGAACTCCTTCTTTCAACTATTATTCAACTTTTCTTCCTCAGTTCACCTCTTTTGCTCTCTGAAACAGGCTGTCTGCTTTCTAGGGCTGTTTGGCATCATGGAATGGCTCGTACTCTCAGAGATATACAGTCTTATCATTTGGGTCATAAGGGTTTTGTTCTGTTGAGTTACTGGAGAAATAAGTTCCAAAATGCTGTACAAGCTGGTGCTCACAATTTAATCAAGGGCTTTGTGATGCACAGAGAAAGAGGTGCTGTCTCTGAGATGCGCTGTGTCTGTGTAACTTTGTGCTTTTGAGTGTTGTAAGAAGCAAAAAGCACAGAAATATCTTCAAAACTACAGCACAGCTCACAATGCAAAATGCACTCCCATGAACAAGGGATTGCAAACTAAATTTTTTCACCTTGTGAAATTTCTGTGTAATACACTGAATATTTTGCAGTTTAACATCAGCAAAGCAAAAATCCATAACAGCACAAGATCTGCACAGTCTTCTAGTCAAATGAACATTTGAAGTATATTTAAAAAAAAAAAAAAAGTTTTATGGGCTACAATAAGTATCTCCATCTCCAGCATACCTTGGATTACCAATATGAATGTTCTCAACCACTAGATAGAATTGCGGTGAAATTAGCTGATACTGTAATTCCTATGAATATAATTATTGCAACTTTATCCTTTCTCTAATAAAACATACATTTTCTCTGAGTAAGGACTGTGGAACTTTAGGCTACTGACAGGGTGCATTACTGTTTATTTGTTCAAGGCTTTTTAGCTTTCTAAAATTTAATCATTTTAAGGTGACATGAATGTAACTAACCAATATGTCTCTTTCTTTAAACAGTTATCCTTGGAACAGATGTAGTGTTTTATTTTCTAGCTGAAAAAGACTTTAGTAAGTGACAGTTTACGTTGCAGGCATGTGATACTGAGATGGCACCTTCGTTACAGAAACACTGAAAAGCATGCTAAAGGTTAGCTTAAGTTGAGCATTCAAACTTAGGTAGTTTAATAATGAAGCTTCTTACTGGGCTGGGAAAATGAGAAAGGAGGAAAAAAATACTTAGCAATGCATGAATCGTTGACTTGTGGTCCAAAACTCAGCATTAGAGTCCCTTGTAGCATTATGAAAATCTTCTCTACTGTAGTTCTGTAGAACTGATTTCCTCTTTGTTCTTTGCTGTTTTCAAATCTTTTTTTGTAAGCTATTATTTTCTATGCTGTGCCTTCTTGGATACCTGATTCCTCTCTTAACCATCAGATCAGATACTTTGTTATGCATCTGTTTTCTTGTCTTATTTAACACAATGTTAAATCACAGATTGTGATTCAGCTGAGAAGCAGGAAGATAAACGGCATGGGGGTTTTGATTCCCAGTTCTAGGCTCAGGTCTAAATTGCCCCTGTGCCATGAGGCTGTTGGGGGGGCATAGGAACAGCAAAAATCAGTGGACTACAAAGATGGCCCATGCCACATGAGTCTCCTCTGTGAGCCATGGATGTGCCTCAGAGAGGAATGGTGGTGTTTTGAGCTTTGTTAGCTGAGCAGCAAAGTTTAAAAAACTTTGTGGAGACTGCACGGATCTAAGCTTGATAGAAACCTGTGCAACTTTTTTTTATTTAGAGCTTGTTTTAGAACTGGTATTTCCTTGGGTCATAAATTCCATCTAATTTCTTTTGTCTTTGTGCTTGACAGATACGTTGAAAATAGCCGAAAATAGTATTTTTATTTGCTGAACTGATTAAAATAGAAAATTTCCTATGTATTGAAAAGTGTGAAAATGCTTTCTGGGGAAAAATGGACAAGTTGTTGCTCTGAAATGATACGCAGTATCCCAGTGTTGACTTGAACTGTGATGTTCTTGTTTGTGTAACTTCTATGAAACTGGCAGGAATGGCACTTCCAGATTCAAGAACCCTAAGACTGCTCTAACACAACCTCTCCTTGCAAGACTTACCTCCTGCTTCTCTAGCCTGCCATATTCCAAGTCTTGAGCACCTACAATCCCTTGTTGGGACAGTCAGAGAACTACGATGGCAATGGAGCCTCTCCCATACCACGTGGCTTTGAATTAGGCCTTTGGGCTTCCTTGCCTCTTACTGCTGCAAATTCTGGCAAGAGCAGGATCTTGTGGACTTTGCAATGGCCAGCTTTCCTGAGTCTGTGGGAGGAAATTCTGGACATCTAATACAATGAGACTGGTTTGTGTTTGGAGATGTTCATTTTTCCCCCAGGGACTCATCAGAAAATCTGAAACAGGAAAAAAGGTGTATGAATCCACAATGTTTTCTTGGAACATATGAATTTGGTCAATTTTGTGTTTTTCATTGTAGAATTTGTGGCTGGCTTTAGTTGATAATCAGTTGCTCATGAATTTTAAGACAGAAGCGTATTTGGAGCCACATCTGGTTTGTGGAACTTTCTGCAGCATCCTGTGTAAGCTGGCAGGAGTTCCATGAAATTGCAGGGTATCAGAGAAGCAGAGAACTGTCATTGAGTACAAATGTCTAGAAGACATTTCATTTCTGCTGCTGGGGATTTCATTTCAACATCTATACTCAAATGCTGAATTTAGAAAATTCCACTGAGAGGCTGAGATAGCCTATTCTTTGGTATCCATCTTTGACTTTATTTTCTGGAGTTCACCAGTCAAACCCAGTATTTTCTCAAGACCTTTCAAATTTAGATTAATTCCAAGCATTAGATTTAGTCCTGAGTCCCCTGGTATAATGATATACATAAAAATGTAGATAATGTAAAATATTTAATTGTTTAGGACAATTTTTGCAGAAGCCAGCTGTTGAGTCTATGACATGATACAGACTAGACTCCCTTACAGGGGCATTCAATCAGAGCAGCAGGTTTTGTTTCATTACGTGGTGGTATATGCTTTTGATGCTGACTTTCATATACCATAGTTTATGACCCAAATTTTGGTTTTAGCCTTCAGTTACAATTTTGGTTTTAGCTTTCAGTTACTGTAGAGTTCACTGCATCATCTCATGTGAACTAACATAAAAGAATAATACACTAAGGGAAGAAAAAGTGAAGACAGGCAGGCCTTCTTGATACTTTACAGTCTAAAGACAAACAAGTCCACACAAATGTGTTTGTTTGATACACAAAAGAAAATGTTTTATGCTAAAATCAACAACCGAAACTGCAGTCCCTGAGCCAGGCTATAGCTATAACTGTTTCTCTGTTAACTTGAGCAGATGCTTGTCTTTTATTATCCTCTGACAAACATGGGAACATAGGCACAATGACAGGTCAGTCATAACTAAATGCTGTTCAAAACGTAATAGTCATTTTACAGTCAACTTTTTATATTTGTTGCGTCACAAAGATTTATTGAAGAGATAAAAGTGGTTATGGAAAACACTGTCCAGTAACTATGGCAACAGTTATTTGATCTCACAATAATTAGCTTAGCATTTGATTGCACAATACTTTCACAATACCTCCTTGGTTAGTTCATTAAACAAAATTAGCTTTTGTTTGAACTTTCATCATTTGTTGTTTTAAGATTAGTCTAAGTTCAAAAGGATTGAAAAATGTATTTTCAAGTTGCTATTGTACATGAATAATTGATACTATAAGTGAATTTATTAACATTATGCAGTACCACTGAATGTATTAGTTCTAGATGTACTTTATTGGTTTAACTGAAAATTAATATATAGATATGGGTGTACACGTAGTGTCAGTGTGGAAGATTTGTGAGTGCTTTCATGAACATCAATATGTGCACACATGTAATGTGGAGTTAAAGGGAAATTATGAAGGCTGCAAAGGCAACCTTACAAACTTAAGTGTCTGAATTAAAATTATTATTTTATCCCCTCCTCCTTGCCCCACACATAAGCAGTCGGATGGCCTTTAAGTTACACAGTCACAGTGAACTTTTTCCTCTCAATTCTGATTTAGTATTTTGTATTTTCTACCATGCTGGCTATATGGTCAGTGGCTTTTTCTTACTGCTGTTCCAGCTATTGCTTACAGTCTTTGAGTTATTAAACAGCAAGACTTGATTCTGTTGAGGTGTAAACATAGAGAACAAAAGGCCCATTCAATGTTTACTGCAGTCTAATGAAACCCTGTTCTTAATGCAGAGTTAGTATTTCTGTTGTGCCTTTTTTATGATACTCATTACTACGGTATCTGCAAGCAATAATGAATTTGTTTTTACATTACCCATATGAGAGGATTATTATTATTCCCACTTGACAGATGGGAAACTGAAATTCAGAGAGATTAACATAAATGTTTTTGGTAGCTTTTGAGAAGCCTAAGGCTTACTTTATCAGAGTTGTTGTTACATGGCACACAGTTCCCACTGACTTCAGCATTTATGCAAAGCCAATTGCAGTCTTACATCAGATTTCATAGGTCATCTCAAATCACTCCTTTGCTAAAATTGGAATAAGGAAACTCCCCTCCTAGCTTCCCTTTGCCTTTCCCTACCAATCTGTTTGTTCCATACCACACACACACACACACACTTCCCCCCACCCCCACCCCAAATCTTCCTCTTAACTCTGCAAGACTTGTGTCTTACCCTGTTTTGATCAGAAAGCTGCTTCCTCCACTTAGTCCACTTACTTTAGGCAGGGGAATGATCATCTTCCTTTCTGCTTTCTGGCTCATGCCCAGTCTAGATGAAATCTCAAGATTTCTAAGCCCAGAGGCTCAGAGAGAATGTGCAGATTTCAGCTTCTCAGAAAGTTAGCGCTGGGCAAAATGGTGAGATTCTTAGAGGAAAAGACAAAAGTTTTTTTCCAACAAGGAAATGATTTGAGCTTAACTTCAGGTCTCTGCTTCAGCACAAAGGGACTTTGGAGCTGTCCAAAGAACAAATTGTCAAAATCACAGAGGTAAAACTGTATTCTTTTCCTTAGCTTTGTGATTTTGGTGCTCTGGATGCGCTTTTTTGACTGAAATTCAGTCAGTCAGTTTTAGTCTAAGTGGGTATCATTTAGCAAAATCACAAGCCCTATATTGCTGTACTACTAACACTGCTCTTCCTAGTAAAACTGCTGAATGTGATGTGTTTGTTATAAGTTTGAGAACAAAATATCATTGATTTCACTTATTTGGTATTAGCTTGGTCAGATGGCTTTACATTGGGACACGAAAGAACAGTGTATCTCTCTTTTTCTTTAGTAAGTAATCTTCTTTGATTAAATTGCTACTATATTATTGCACTGTATACCTTAGAGTGTTCTAGCTTCTTCTTCACACATACAACAGAAAAGTGGCAGAAAAATCTGAGTATCCACCGGAAAGTCAAAGTCTTGGGGCTGATACAGAATATAGTTATCCTCTGTGATGGTGTGTTCTAGGGTTGGTCCTCTTGTAGCACTTGCAAGAGTCTAGCAGCAAATTCTGGAAAGATTGCAGATCAGAGTTTATGCATATTGTAATAGTAAAGAATGTTATATTTAGTCCTGTCTCAGACAATTTATTCATCTATGCAACTACTCCATCCAGATATTAGCACTGACAGTATTAGCAGGACAGCAGAAATACTGGAGAATTCTGCATGATGCCCTCATATCTTAACAGAATATATTCTAAGTGGCAGAAATTATGTACTTCTTGGGCATCAGGTCTGGCGAGGCCAGAAAGAAAACAAGTTTCATCTGTCACAAATGGCTTGTTGATCTGACAGTACTGTAAACAGACTTACTGTATAGCGATTCATAGCTTCTGATTTTGTGGGCTGAATTGCTATCACGGGTTTTGTTTGTGCTGGATGAAAAAGATAATGAGATTAACAAAGTTTACTAGAAAAATGGTTGTCCAGTTTTCTAACTGAAGCCAAACTGAAAAGACAAGCACATGCAGGTTTAAGGCAAATTCAGGGTAGTGACTGATAGCTGTAAGAACAGAGATCTTTTCGCATTTTTGGAAGCAGAAAAAGAGAAGGTAGTGAAATTTTTTGACAAGCGCAAGTCTAGACCCACCCCCAAAGACAGCCTGATGAGTTAGTAAATCCAGTAGATTGTATGGACTAAATAACGAAGAGAGTATTAGGGGAAATCCAGGACACTTGGAATCTCATAAACAGTTTCTTGTTAGTGGGAGGGCTGCTCTGTAGATCCTGGTCCTACTTATTTCAGTGTGATTTGTCTCTTGCTAATGCAGTAGTTCCCAATTTCAAATGCAGACCTCGCACAATGAAGGTGTTGGTCCTTAGAAGACAAGCATAAGTCTCATGAAGGTTAGTTTGCTTCTCTTAAACCCTACAGTCTCACAGACTACAGACAGAAAAGTGTTGACCTAAAGCCCATTAATGACTGGAGCCTTACCTTGTAAATCCTTCAAAACATAAATGCCAATTTAAAAATATTTTTAAATTGCATGGATGCACAAAGTACCTCAATAGTTAGTGGCATTTCAGGACCTGTATTATAAATGGTACTAAACCACAGAGGGAACATTCAGAATTTAAAAATTCACAAATGCTTTACACAGCATAACCAAATAAATAGAAAAAAAGACCATTATATTTAAGATAGTTATCCAAATTAGTATTTTGAGATTTTTAAAGGAAAGTTACATTCTGTACTTACTAATTGCCTAAGGTTTGGCTGTCAGCTTCCCAGTCTGCAGACCCTATTGTTCAAAATACTTACTTTTGCAATAGCTTTAGCGACACTCCAGCTCAACACTCAAAGTTGAGCTCACTCTTAAAAAATGCCTTTGCTCATGATAATATTGTCCCAAAACCTTTTGGATAAAGGTTTCATAACTATATATATGCATAGGAATTAAGGGTATTCAGCTCCCTTGGGGAGTGTTTGGGTTTGAGTCTTAACTTAAATGCTGCAATTCTGGCAAACAAACAGTATGAGGGGAGAGATGAATGCTGGAATTGCTTGAGAACGAGTGGACTGAAAAGTGTAAAGGGAGTGTGGTTAAAGCTGCAGGAGTGGGAACACTTTCTTTGCATAAATTAGAACAGAGTCTGATTTGCTCCAACTACGTCCATGTGGATACTCACATTTACGTGAGAGTCTGATTTCATAAGATAAGCAATCATGGATTTACCTATACATCAATGAACTTTGCATTTGGTACATGCTGATTTATTCTCTTAGCAATCTCAGAAGAAAATATCTGGGCAGAAGCACATCGTAGTTTGATCATTTCGGTTGGGTTTTCTACTCTGGAAATGGAAGTAACTAATGTGAAACCTATTGAACAACAACAGACTTTGGTTCACAAACTTACATGCAATGTCAGATTTTTTGAAACGTGTGCCCAGTCTGGTCCCTCTTTTCTTTTTTTTTTAATTGCATTTCAGAAATATTTTCCTTTTGGATTGTCTCCTTCAGAGTTGCAGATTGAAAGAGTCAGTGTGGTCAGCAGTATGGGAGTGACAAATAAAGGCATAAAAGATTTTGTTGATGTTTTAATGACTTTTATATTTGTTCTCAAAGATCATTTTTCAAGTTAGTTATAAATTTGGGCATCTGGAAGATCTGAACTTCCTCTTCTTAAGTTTTAAGGAAGTTTGTACTTATGTTGTCTTCTCTTTCTAAGGAAAAAAAATATAGTCCAAAGTTCACCAAAATGTGACCTTCCAGTAATTATTATTTCTGTAGTCCCCAACCAAGTATTAGATTCGACAAAGTTTTTTTATCTAAGAGATGTTTTTACCCCTTAATGACTGTGGAAATTGTGAATGTAAGATACAGCTCAGGATGTGTCCTGAACATGTGATTGAGTCTCAGAGTTCTTCCAGGTATTTTTCAGGTAGCCTAGCTGGAGGAGACTGGAGATTTTTTGGTGTTCATACCTGTTTAAAAATTAAACCCAAGCACCAAAAACTACTGTCTTATCATTTACATTAATGTATGTCACAAACAAATAAAAACCCCCTAATAATCAAAATAAACCCCAGGTAATCAGCAGTTACATTATTTAAAATGCGATTTTGCTTTCTTTTCCTTAGCCTCTAATTCATAGGAGAACTGTAAAATCAAATCTGCTTATTGGAACTTTGAAAAGAAGAAAAAATCTTAAATGTGGTCTCTAATGTACATAGTTCTTATGGACTAATTGACAGTGACAGGTCTCTGCTCCAAGCATCTTACAGTACAAATACTTTATGGAATGTGATGTGCAAGAGAAAATGCACATTGTTAATTCTGGTATATTCACTTTGGTGCATTTATATAGGATTAGCTATGGATTCGGTATCCACAGTGTTGTGTGCATTTTCAGTCTTTTCTTACACCACTGTGAATAAGCCTCTTACTGGAAGCAAAACTGCTTAATTAAATTTTCTATTTTCTATAAGCTAAATCTTTCTTCTGTTGAGTTTCCTTTGGGAGAACGGAAGGAAAAATTTCAGGTAAAACACCTTGTACAGTTTGGGTGCTACCTGAATAAAATTAAACCTGGAAAGTAACAAATAATAAACTCCCTTGTTGTCATCCAGCTACACAGAGTGATCAGAAAATATTTCAGCACATAAAACATCCTTGTGAGAAAGGTTACCTGTCTGTAATTCAACTTGATCTGTAGTGTAGGCTGTGGTTGGCAAGATAATAGACTGTTCAACATCAAATACTCCATGTTCTCTACATTTACTAGGCTTGTGAGTCTGGTAGTTGTTAACACAACAGAAATCGGAGCGTAAGCATATTCCTGATGTAAGCAGCAAAACTGAATGTCCATCTATGGTGTAATCAAGGAAATATTTTTATTGCCCTGTAAAATATGGAGTTTGATAGGTGATACAGGGCACTAAAGCTACGTAGCTCACTGTGCCACTTGCCTGGGTTGTTGATACCCTTACGTAATTCCCTGCCTTGGTCTGTTCAGTCTCCTTTTGCCTTTGTGCTTGGTGCCCCATGAAAGGGAGTGCAGACTTGTAGGGCTAAACAGAAGTGAGATACACTTTGAGTTCTGGAAGAATGTGCTGAACATCAAAGAACAGTTCAGCAGCGCATGTTGCTTACTCTTGATGTCATCATTGCTTTTTCCTAAGCCTGCTTTTTTCAGTGGTGGAATCACATGTTTGTTCAAGCGATTGCCAGCTGAAAACGGCTTCACATGATGCCAAGTGCATCTGTGAAATAATTTCTTGACAACTGACTTGTCTGTTCCTAGAATCACATTTCTTAAGCAGAAAGTGGTAGAATACTCAAACGATCCAAAGCAGCTTCTCCCTTACTAACAGCTGCAGAAGAGGAAACGTGAAGGGCTCAAACTGTGGAAAGGCCATTTTGATAGGCGAAGTAGAAGGTTTATTATTCTGTTACTAAAAATGTAGATATGCAGCAACACGGTAGCTGCTGCAATCTTTATCTACGAAGAGAAAAACTATACAGAGATGCTGGGATCCTACTACACAGTTGTTGAATGTTTCAGGTATTACTCAAGAGGAAAAAAGCTTGAAAGCCTGACAGTTAATTTCCTGCAGATGAATTACCAGCACTGTTAAACAGAGATTTTTGCTTTTGACTTCAGTAACACCAAGATTTCATCCATTTGGGAAAAAAAAGCATAGCGAACAGTTTGAATTTGCCTGTCAGTGGCATTTGGAAAGGTTCTGGGCCCAGTTTGGCTTTCCACTGTGTTTTGTACTAGGTGTGTTGGTTGTGCATTAATTTCTTCGCTCTCAGATGATCTAGGCTGCCTCAACATCACATTTTTGCTGAATGTCCAAAAGAATGTTTGATTGTGGTTTTATTGCTTTGGTGAATGAGGGACATTGCTGATACGTTGGAGGCTATTCTTCTTGCTGTTCGCTGCACTCCTGAGAAAGGGCTTAACAGGCACTGGCAGACAACTGTATGTCATCATCAACTGTTTTGAAATGCAGCAGCCCTTAAGGCCATATTCTACCTCCCAGGTAGTTTAATACGATGCCTTGTAGAGCACCACTCCAGAATTTAGAAAGGAGACTCATCAGTATGCTGGTGAAATACAGATGTGTCTCTCTTTACTCAGAAGAACTTGAAAGTTCAGCATCTCTCGTGAAGTAATGCTTGGATGATATTGCCAGCTGGCTGTGTTAAAGCCTGAAAAACCTAAAGTGCTGCTGCTGAGTAAAGGTCATTGATATAAGGAGGTTTATTCTACCTTTGTCTCCCTGTTTATCCAGGCTATGTGTTCACAAGTAACAAAGCCAAGCTAAAGATCTCAGTCTCTTAGGACCATGCCCTTTTCACAGAAAATCTTCTGTGTTGGATTGTTAGGATGTATTTTTTCTCACTACCCAGTTTGTGCTTTCTGTGGTTTATTTTGCTTGTAATTGTTATCAGAATAGCAGCATATACTGTATGCATCCGTGCTCACAGATGGGCTTTTCTGTTGATTCACCAACACAGCTGCTCACCAGTTTGCGTGCACCTTTACATATATGACTTGTTATTGGATTCTCTATACTAACTGTTACCAGAGTAACAGGTTAACTCTAGAGTTGTACCATTTCTTTTTAATGAAGTGGGTTCTGGCAGTTTATTTGTTTCTTTTGAGCTCTTTGTACTGATATCCATTACCCTCACATTAGTTTATCTAATAAACGAAACCTTCGTTAGCTTCATCTGTGGAGGCATATGTACTCGCGCTGCCTGCCACTTAGGCAGTCTGTTGTGATGTCTTCTTAAATCATCAGCCTGATCACAACTTCAGTGTATTGAGCCAGTTACCATGAAATTCAGTTGACAATTTAATCATTAAATGTGAAGCATTAAGTCCTGAAAAGCCCTAAAATAAGGGGCTTTGGCACTGACACAATCTTGCTGTATTAATGTGTTTCTTTGAAAAATGACTTGGGTGCTCTTTAATTTACAGTCCTGCAGCCACACGCGCGCACACACACACACACATTTTATTTTCTAGCAGGACATAGAATTTCAAAACTCTCAAACTCCAAAGTATGCGTTTTCAAAAACTTTTGCTGTAATTGAACCCAAGACCCATTCTACCCTGTTTATTAGAATAGATTGTAAATAAGTTGAGCAAATGACAATTGCTCTCACCAATGTGAGAGAGAATATGGAAAAAACTTTTCATACCTAATGAGATAACTCGATGTAGCAAAAATATCTCTTAGCTTCACATCTGTGTGACATGCTAGGATGCAACTGCACTGTAGATTAATAGTGAGGCGATATAAAATAGGTGCTAAAAATAAGCAAAATGTGACTCAATTTAATTCTACCTTGAACCTCAGATCCTATGCTGAAGTGTTGATCCAGCTGAATTTGATCAGTATTTTCCAAATACTTGTCATGTGTAGGACTTTATTTTTCTCTTAAAGTATCTATCAGTAATTATTTACTATAAATAGCCATGACAAGCAAGCTGTTGGAACACTTAATATGATTTTGATTACATGCCTGCTGGAAAGGAGAGTTTAAACAGGAACAGCAGGAAATGGCAATAAATCAAATGCATGAAACTTAATGACAACAATATTTTGGCAGAAAATCTTTGATTCTGTTTCAAATGTAGAAATGTTTCCTCTTTCTATTAATTTTTGAAAGGAAGGGTAGGTTGCTATACCCATGCTGATTTATCTTTCTTTTACCCATGCTAGTAGAGGCACTGAAGTTTTTGCTTTTCTGGAATCTTCCTAGTGCAGCAGCTTGTGTCAGAGAAACTGTGACTCTGAGACACTGGGACTGTTTGTTTTAAAGATAAGTACAGCTTTGGGACTGAAATGTATTTTTCTACGTCTCTTTCTCCTGTCTGTTTCTGTAATATCCCACACAGCCAGTACTGTCTCTAAATTCTTCTGTACTGTGGATACTGATGGGGAGTATATAAGCTGCTTTGGAATTACTGCTGTTTTGCAGTAATACCTACTTTGCGAATGGATACTGGAGACCCAGAAAAACAAGACTTACTTCCACAAAAATATTTTTGGGGCCTTAACTCTCTGGGGTTTCAGTGGAAGTTAGGTGTATTGTTCTCTTTGTGTATCTGGGTTGAAGTGATGTGTACAGGAGCTTTCAGAAAGTAGATCAGAACAGAGAATTGAATCCACTTCTGTCACAGGCTAATACTTTTTCTTCCAAATCTTCCCTTCTCAACCATAGCTTTCCTATTTTCCCTGTCAGTCTGTCTCTGTTACACACCTTAAAGCAGAACATATACCTGGGGAGTACTTGCTGCATGGTATCTTGAGCCACAAGGAGCCCTAGCAAAATGCCTGCTTACGAAAAGTAAAGCTGTGCAAATTAAACTTATCCCTAATGAACTGAGACATAATTTTCAGAATTAGAGTGCCAGCACCCATAAAGCTTTCAGAAAGCCTGTAAAGTATTTCTGTTCAGGTGGTGAACAAGTTAACATTGTTGAATTTTCTAAGCGTGAGAATAATTTCAATAGAGTACTATTGAACTATGGTATTAGTCTGGTCTCCTGACCCGTGGCACAAAATCTGAAATTGTTGTGGATAATAAAGTCTTTATCAGATTTGGAAAAATTAAGTACTTTCTATGGCATACGAGAAGCCTTTTATTCCAAAAAGCAATTAAATATGGACCAGGAGAGGAAAAAAGAAAAGGACAGGGATAAGTAGCACATTTTGTCATGAAGGACAGTCAATTTGAGGTGACTTAGGGGTCCATTCAGAAAAAATGTTGTAATACAGTAACTTTCTTTATTGAGTAAATTTAAAATAAAAAATTAACTTAGACCAGACCAGAAAAACTGTGTGAACTGTAGTAAGCATTACCTTAGATTAATTCAAGCTAGGTAGGACAGATAAGTTTAGGGGCAGTGCCTAAGAAAAAGAGAACTTCAAGTCTGCATGTGTGTGATTAGATTCACAACCTTCTGTCTGCCCGAAGGACAGCTGGGAAGTGTCAGCCCAAGTCCCACGGCTTGGCATGAGCACAAGGAGTGGAATGAGGTGCTTCTGCTTGGCAGTCAGCAATCTTCTCTTCCAAAGGACCTGGTACAGATACTCAAGGCATTTCAGAAGGAGAAGTTAAGTTCTTTTCTGTAAGAGATTTTCTTATTTAAGTCAGTATAAAATACACTTCAAAACACAAACTTGGCTCAGAAGGTCAAGTAGATGTTACGGTCAGATGGCTTTGTTGTTCTGCACTTGTGTTCTCTAAAATAATTCTGTGGAGGAGAGCTTTGACTTTCCCAAGAACTAATGCCAGCACACACTATCTTCCTTGTATAAAGCCTTCTTGATCACAGGCTTTTCCTCCCAAGCTCTTTAAAAGCAGAAGTAATTTCATCTTAAACCTTTCCAGCTAGATGCTGCCTTGTTTTGTTACTAACAAATCAACAAGGGCCCAAAACAATGTGTGCTTTCTTTTCTGAGTCCCCAAAACCAGGCCCATCACAGTACAGCAAGAGGAAAAGGATCATATTAAAAATGAATAGAGAAAGCTGAGAGATTATATACAAATTATGTATCCTCACCATGAATGCTGTATTCATCAGCAAGGATCTTATCTTCAAAGAGAAGGCAGTTAAGGTAAAGTTCAGAGAGAGGCAGGAAAAACTATTAAAGGCACAAAAAAACTTTCTTGTATGAAGAAATCTAGACTGGAAATGAAATGGCAGAAGAGAGGCCCAAAAAGTGATGAATCATGCCAAGAAAACAAATTAGGGAGTACAATTTACTCCTTATTTCAGATAGAGATACGCTCTACAGTATTCAAGTAGGTTCTGTTTAAACCTGCAGAGTGAAGCACTCTTCATTTTTAAATGCAGAAGCTTAGAGTAATTCAATCTTTAAAAAAAAATAATTAAAGTATGTATTTTGAATACCTCCTCAAATAAAACCAAAAAACTTTGTAAGTAGCTTCCAGAAGCTGGTGTAGTTACATTAGGAAACAAAAGATATTCTGAAAACCCAGAAGCCAAACCTTCAGAGAAATTCAAAGACCAGTTAGAGAGAAGTCATGTGAGAAGGGTTTTTTTAAGGACAATGATTTTAGTCCTAAGTCTATGATGCCAAATAGCCAGCTATTCAGACTGAAAGACTTAATCATAAATATGTGAAAAGGAGCGTCTTACGAATATTTCTAGTAAATACTCAAAAATGAACACATTAATGATTCTGGGCTGAGTTTGAAAAGATAGCTACATTTTTATCAGTAGATCTCATTCAGAAAGAATTACTGGAGGACAGTGATGCAAGGGAATTACTCAAAACTAGTTAACATCAGAACTATTGAGAGAAATAAAAGGATTCTTCTGTAGTGAATAGAGAAAAGAGTATTTTCATCTACAGTGAGTAAAGATGACCAGTAGTCCTGGCACAGTTAGCAAGGTGTGTGTGCACGCATTCATGTATGCAGGGCTGAAGTTAGTAACAGGGTAATGATCATCCCAAGTTCAGTGATGACTTCTACATTGCTCACAGAAAGGGAGGTAGCAAGTGTGCAGCTGGAGCATGGTTGCAAAAGTGTTCGATGTCCTCTCAGTACACAGAGTAACAGGCTCAGATGACGTGCTGAGTCACAAGTTTTACAGAAAACCAGCAAGGAAATAAATGAACCTTTTAACTGACATTTGTAGGTGTTTGCTGCAATAAGAGAACTGTTGGAGGGTTACAAAGAGAAAAAACAACATTGTACTTCTGAAAAACTGGATGTAACAAATTAAAACCAAGGGGAAATAATTCAATATCTTGATTTCTACTGTGAAATCTGCAAATACTGCATACATTTGTGCTGTAGAAATACTGCCAGCAATGTCAGTAGCACTGTGTGCTGCACTTCATGTGCGTATTTGTATTTCCACTTTGTGGAAGCTAAGGCCACCTACCTGTGTTTTGCAGTCTGCATAGCTATTAGGCAAATCTTCAGTATTGTTTGGAGGGTTTTCTCAAGTGATTGCTTTGTTGTTCCTATTGCGTCTATTTTCAAGTTCCTCCCCACCCACCAATCTGTTCCCAGAGCTGTACTGTTCATATTTATGTATGCACACACAATTTTCACAGGAATAAATTCTATTCATCTCAATTAAGATGCGGATCCCATCAGACTGGGTGCTGCACATAGGCGTAATAAATAATCCCTCCTCTGAAGAGATTATAGTCTAGATGCACAAGAGACAGTGAGAAATTCAGTACTGTTCCTCATTTCTGAAAAGCAAAATCCCAGAGATTAAATGTGATAATGTCCAGATCTGAGTTCTGAGCTATTGCTTTGCAACAAGACGTACTCCTGCTTTGGGATGTTTCCTGAGAGAAATATTGACGGCCTCTACTAATTTTTTTTTGTTTGTTGTTTTTTTTCTTCATTATTATTAATTTGTAATGATTGGTGGAGAAGAGGGCAATGAAAAGGGGGTTTGTATGGCTTTGTAAGTAATTAGCATTACACACTCTTGAGTCCTATTTTGAAGTAATATTCTGAAAACAAGGTAGAAAAAGGTTAATGGAAGGTCCAAATCTAAATTAACTCAGCAAAAGTATTCTGTAAGAAATCATAAGGCAGAACACTAAGGGTCACAGAAATAATTCCTCAATAGAAGTCAACTCATTAGATTAAATAGTTTATATTAAAATAGAGAAGCAAAGCATAATCGTGCTATTTACTCATTTTCAGCAGAAGTTTCATTAAGCATACTTTATTTCATAAGTACTTGGAAGTAAGGTTTCACAGCCTTTCTGAGTCTTTTGTAATATAAACTCTCTTTGAAATGCTTAAATATCCAGCGGTCCCTTTTTCTAGCAGCAATTTTGTCATTTACTGTACAGAAAGTATTAGCACTACAGAATATATTTTAATGGAAAAAGATCATCTTTTATAGGGGTGTAATGGATGGCCTCTGTAAAATCTTCCCTGGGTGGCAACAGGGCAAGTTACTGCTCTTCTGTTCTGTCTTACACCTTTATCCATCACTATTGCCTCTATGAGATTCCATGCATTGATGGGCTTTTTAGGAGAACTGGCAATAAACCCCATTACTTGGTTATTTTCTTTCACTGCTACTGTTAGTGGGTTTTTTTTCTTTTGATTGTACATACAACTTCATTAAGTATATTTGAATAAATTTTGGAGTTACTTTAAAAGACTGGAAACTGGAGGAAAATGAGTGAAATTATTTCCTTGGCAGCAGATTCACTGAGAGCACGTAACAGATGATGACTGACCCTGCAGAAGTCCATTGCTTTTAGTATCCTCCTTTACCTGATGTTGAATTTCCTCGCTCTAATCTAGTTTTTGTCAGCATCTATACTGCAAATAGCTTCTTTGATATTCGGGTATTAACAATAACAATAGTCATTATCATGGGTACCATTTTGTCAAGACTGGTGGGTGTGCTGATGATTTTACAGGCCCGTGCACTGTAAGTCCAAGATAGTTGGTTTTTACTTAATTACTACTGCACGTATACCTTGTTTTTAATCACTAGGTCTTGATGTGTTTTACCAACAAAAGCATCTCAAATGAGGAAATTCAGACACTGAAAGGGAAAGTGGTTTTCTGAAGGTCACCCTTCAGAAGTCAGTGCAGCATCAGGAATACAGGGGAACGGTATGGAAAAGCCCAGGAAGAAATGGATCTTTCTATATTTCTGGTTTTGATGCCTCTAGTGAATGAGACATTGAACCACACACTGAGTCATGATGATAGAATGAAATGTTAAAGACTGATCTATTTATTGCTCTGCAGCTATCTTGTGCTGTCAATAACACAGACCTCATGTATTTGGGGTTTTTTAAGTATGAAACTATATAATTAAAACACTGTTTTGTAATGCATGTGACAGCTTATCTTCAGGAAAGAGTGATGTTTTTAAAATACTTTTTAAAAGTGGATGTGTAACTCTTGATGTGCTCCACTGATCCTTCAGAAGATGCAAGTAAACCAATTCAAAATTTGTAGAACAAATATTAAAAAATCATTTAGCTTCAAGTTCAAAGGTCAAATGCACTTAATTTTTAAGAGCAAAACCATAAATTATGTGTATTAGAGATTCTCTAGCTGTCTCTCTTTTTATAACTTCCTGGAGAATTTGTGGAGGAGTACTAATCTCCCAAATTTAGATTCTGCAAATAAAATGGTAAAATAAATGAGTTTCTTCTTTTTGTCATGTTGAAGTAGTCTAATGTTGTGCTTTATTTTTTAAGAAAAACTCAGTGCAGGAAAGAGAGAGGCAAAAAATATGCACTACAGGAAGAACAACCCAAATATTTTTTTTATGAAAATATAAATAAGAAATGTAAAACAATGTTACAATAAGTGGAATAAGCTAAAATAAGGCAGAAAATAAGGCTAAAGGTTAAATTATTGACTTAAGAAGAAAAAATATAAGCTTACATAGAAGCTTTTAATATGAAAAAGCCAAAACAAAACAAAACCTGAGAGGATACTTGTGAAACAACTGATGCATGAAGTTATGTCTAAGGCATTTAGAGCATCAAAACTATTAAACAGATCTTAAGCTATCCCGGTAGGAGATGATAGCTTTGTCAAAGTTAGATAGCTCTTCCCATTCATCTATTCAAAATGATTGTGAAATATTTGGACGGTGATGGGAAGAGAGGACTGGAGGACTCTCATGTAGTGAATACAGTGCAGCTATTATTAAGATGTATTTGATGAGTTACATCACTGAATTTTAGATGAGTAGTCATTAAAAGTACAGGAAGAAGAAGTTAATTGAGTTTGTAGTTCTCTTTGTAGAATAGAATTCTCTTGCTGCCTGAGAGTTTTATGATATGTAGAAATCCTGTTAACAAAGAAATGAGGTACTTTAGACAGTTATCCTGTTGACAGATGTTCTTGATATGATATCTCCTGCTCTCTTCCTTGGATTCCAAGGCTTACAAAAATGTAACACAGTGTAAAGATAGGCAGTGTAGTGAATCATAATGTTGGAAGACAGATATACAGAAAGTAGTTTATGTTGGCTGCTTGGGGTGGATAATGTCTTTCTACGTGAACATACAAGGGCACTTAGGACTGGAAGAAGTTGTATATGAATACTTTTTTAATTGCAATTTAAAATGAAGGACAAGACACAAGTGGCATCAAGGAGTATTCTAGCAAGATGTTTCAGAAGAATATTGCACAATGCCAGCACTTCAGCGTGGACATATTTAATCACACTTGCTGTTATGAAATATTTTATTATTCAAGTCAAAACTATAGATATGAATAAATACGAATGGAATTATACTGGGCTGTGGCTAATCATCTTAGGAGATTTTTAGTTTGATAATATGTTGAAGAAAGACATTTATTTACTTAGACATGAAGTCAAAAGGGTAAATTCTAAATGCGTAGAGAAACCCCAAGTATATTTACATAGCTCAACATTTTTAATTTCTATGCTTTTTTTGATTTTGCTTTCAGTAAAATTCTCAGCTATATATGTTATAGTAAAGGTGTTATTTTCTGTTTAGGAATGTTTTTTTATTAAAGAGTACATGAGCAGCACAGTTTTCATTAGAGTAAATCTGTTTCCTTTTTTTCTGATGATAAAAGAAGTGATCGATTCTGTAATGTTATGCCTGGTGGTTTGTATTTTATATTTGCAAATGTTCCTTCTCTTTTTCAATACCCAATATTTTTCATACCAATGCTAAAAATACCTGTCCATATAAGGTGGCTGTAGTGAGTTTATTGCCTCCTGACACCAGTTACATGTGCAGAGTCCAGCCTGTTGAAGTCTTGTCTTCGGGGTTCATATGGTCATCAGAAACCAAAACAAAAACATATCCTTATGTCATAACGTTATACCTTGTAATGGGTATATCTTGTGCAATTCCTTCAGCGGGGATTTCCCTTTCTTTCCTGTAAACTGAAATCTTTCATGTAAGCAGTGTTTAGACGTACTCTTTTGTAAAACTGATCTTATCAGAGTTACATAGAGCTTCCCACTTTTCTACGAGGGTTAAGGAGTGCTTACCATAAATGGTACTAGTATTTCAACTGGAAAAAGGAGATACTTCCAAAAAGAGTTGTTTGGGTTTTGTTGGTTTTTTTTAAAAAAATCTTAATATTTGATTTTTTTAAAATGAAACAAAAGCTATTGTATTTCCATGAAGACACTATACTGAGTAGCATATGTGGAGTTAGACAACTCCCTCTTAGGGATGTAAGGAATCCCTTGTTAGTTTATTATCCATTATTGCAACAGCTTATGAACAAGCTTGAATATTTTGTAAGTTTTATTGATGTTGGAAAATGATTCATTGAAATGTCACAGAAATAGCCTTATAAAACTTCAGAAATATGTCTCATTGTTATGCCTTACTCTTCCCTTCTTTTCCACCTACCAACCTTCTGCTAGCCCACTACCCCACTTCATATGTATTGTCATGCCAGAAAATGACAAAACTCTCACAAAACTTGCAAGATGAAAATTTTAGCACTTAAACTTAGGAAATACAAGAACTAGCCTTGATTTTTATTTGGGTCTTTTTTAGCTGTTGTTGTTTGGGGGTTTTGGTTGTTTTTTTGTGTGTGTGTTGGTTTTAATCTCATGTCAGATATATTAAGATTAGAATTGGTAGAGCAAAAAAATCCAGATTTTATTCTGACTCAGAATGAAAACCAGCAAATTTGACTTATTTTCACGGGGGGGGGGGGATGAAATGAAATGCCAGAAATGTTTGAATAATTGTATTCCATTATAAGCAATAAAGCAGAATGGTACAGATGGCACCCAAACCTGCTGGGGAGGTGATCAAGAACTGTCAAAGAAATGCCCTTTCGATGTGTTACTACAGGCAATTTAATTCAAATGACACCATACAGAAAAGATTGAAAAGATAAAATTGTATTGAGCTGCATGTTATCAGCTGATTTGGAACATTGGGGTGGGTATGTGGTATCCCCTGCCACTAAGGCAAAGAAACACCAGCAGGAGCAACAGCTTATAGTTCTGTTTTCTGACCAGCTGCTAGTGAGAGATTTTCCTAGTGCTGAGGTTATGGAATTTCAAGTTTAGTTTCAGACTCAAGGAAAAAATGTTGTATTTGTAGAAGCTCTGTTATTGCAGCCTTGGATATGTCTCCCTGCTGCCCTTTCCAGATTTTCCTGACATTCTTCAGCCCATCCCCTGCTTGTGCCTGTCACTCCCTCCTCTTCTTCAGCTGCTACTAGATTTTTCATTTTACCATACTAATTCTTGCCCAATTCATCTGCATTGTGCATTCCTGCCACTTACCTTCCTTGTTACTCAAATCTGCCTCCCTTTCCCTTCCTTCTTCCATTCCTAGTTACCTGTTTTCATTCATAGTCTGCAGACTCAGATTCAGCTGCAGAAGAGTTTCAGCATTTTTAGTCTTTCCATGTAAAGCAGTTTGTCCCTCTCCTTGATCATTCTAGTTACCCCTTTCCATACCTTTTTGTAACTCCACTTTGCCCTTGAGTTGCAAAAAAACAGAACTGCATATAGTTCTCTAAACGTGCGTGCACCGGTGTTTTGTGTACAGGCAGGAGGGCACTCTGTGTCATATTCTTAATGCCATTCCTGGTTATGCCGAGCAGCTTCTTGGCTTCCTTGACTTGTCCTGCAGATTGAGCTGCTTTGGGATTGATAGTGGCAGCTCCAAGATCTCTTCCGTGATTTGTAACTACAAGGTTTGGGTTCAACACTGTGCAGGTGTGGTTTAGATTATTTTCCCTAGATTAATCAATCACCTTACATTTGACTACATTTAAGCTTTTCTGTCACCTTTTGACCACTTCTGTAAAGTCTTAATGTAGTTCCTCATTATCAGAGCAACACTTGACAACATGAAAGAGTTTAATAGCATCCTCACACTTGGAGATTTCACCACCTTCTCATTTCTCTGGGTCATTAGCGAAAATGTTGAATAAAATTCATTCCAGCAGGGATCCCTAGAAGGGATCACTGATCCTACTGTTGACTCTTCTCCAACTTTCAGTGTGTAAAAGCATCTTCCCTTAGTCCTGCAGAAACATAATTTCTTTAATGAGCTAATGATCTTTGGAGTGGAACCTTCTACACTTAGCTCCTGCTTGTGAGGAAATCCCTGAACATTTTAACTTCCAAAGTAATAATATAGTAAGATATGCTCAGATTAATATTTTTTTTTTCCCCCAAAGCTTTTTTAACATCCCAGTTTTGTGTGGGGATGCCAGATGTCCAATCCATGGCATGATGGTGTGTCTTTCATTGCCAAATATCTGATACTGGAGATTCTTGAAATCATAATTTACAACACAGTTTTGCTAATCTTTGTAATTCTTCCTGTGTGTCTTGGTCTAATTTAACCTCAGAACATACTTGTACCATGTTTGCTGGATTTGGTATCAAAACATACATATCAGCCAGAGTCAGGCAGCTGGCTCAGAAAATTTCTGTTTGAACCCTTACAATGTAACAGTATTATATCTGCTGAAAATTGCTGTAATTCTGCCCATAATTTTTGTTAGTAAGTTCACAATATGAGTCTGCTGGGAAGTGATGCAAAGGATTAAAGATACGAAATTTTGAAAACATAATTTGGGAAGAAAAGTAGCTAATTTACAGTGATCATGTGAGGTTTAATTAATTCAGATGAAGCATCATTCATGAAAGTTATTCTGGTCTAAGGGAGATCAAGGAATCCTTGCAAATTCATATATTACTTGAATAGTTTTAGAGGGACAGAGTTTAGAGGGGCAGAGAGTTTTAGAGGGTCTTTGTATTTGCTGGAATTGTAGAAAAGTGGCCTTTCACAATCTGAGCAGGACAAATTAATTCACTTGTATTCCTGCACTTAAAATCTTTCTTTATGTATCTACCAGGTAAAATACATAGTGAATCTTCCCTTCTCCCATTCTCTCAATTTGCCCACCCCAGAGCATAATTCTATGATATAATTTATGGTGGTAACTAGCCAAAGGAGCCGATCAGGGAGCTGTATGGAAACTGAGACTGTCTTAACTCCTGTTTGGCTTCTTCTGGCCTCCACACATGGCAGAGAAAGATTGCTCTATGGCCTTGCAGAGCTCCACCAGAAACAATTGGCAGGATGCAGAGAACAGATCCTCTGAGGGAAGATCATTAAGAGCAAACAATGCTAATTTGTGTTGTGAACAAAAATATTTAAAAGCTAGGAAGAAGTTCAAACATTTTTAACTGTGCTTTTAGAAATACGGCAGGAATACTTAACTTTCTTTGCAGTTTTCCCTTGAGCTTTAGGAATGACTTTAAGCCCTCTGAGATCAGTAGTTTCTGTTAATGTGCTCTTGCACTGCAAAAATACTTAGGTAACTGTAACTGTTTACTTTTAAAGATTTTGTTTTATTCTCAGTAACAGAAGCCTGCAGAAGGAGGCTGTGTAAATAATTGCAGTCATATGTGGATAAAGAATTACTTTTGTTGGAACATTTTCTGTAAAGACAGGAAAGTAATGTATGGATAGATAGTTCTGAGCTTGTAGATAACTAATGTTCTAATCTGAAGGCCAGTTTTAACATAAGGTTTCATTCAATGCATGAAGTAACTAGCAAAACCATTTCTTAGAATAGATGCTGATTCACTGTTATGGCATTTACTGGCATAAACTGACCCAGTGTTTAGATGTGTGAGTAGGTGTCCTGATTTCTTAGAAACACTGAGGCCCAAGTGAAAGGAATTATACATAATGAGCACCTCAAGAATCAGGACATTTTTGTTCAGATGCCTAAAGTTCAGTTTGCAAATAATGTGTTAGACAAATTTCAAGGTGTTGGTCTTTCTTCCATGGGTTTTCTATTTATACAGATGCTTTTCTCTTTCTTACAAGTTTTCTATTTATATGCTTTTCTTTGTCTTCTGACTCTAATGAGTTTATATTCCATATTTGCTTGTTGAATAGTATCTCTCATCTTTTATTTCCCTTTTCCTATTAGTTCTGTCATCAGCTGAGAGAAAAAGTTGAAAGAGGCAGATGCTGGCTTTTTGGAAGCGAGTATGTGTATGCTGTGATCACAAAAGGGGTAGAAGCAGGCTGTTAACTGAGTAGTGCAAATACTGGTAACAGAATTTTTAGCCCAACTCTGGCTAATGTGCCCATGGAAAAGTAGCAGTCAAAGACAACACTAAAGTAGACGTGACTAGGAGCAAGTAGTGGAAGAAGTATAGGGGTCTGAAAGGAAATGTGAGGGACGATCTCTCTCCAGTGGTGTAAAACCAGTATTCACACACTAGACTCTCAGTTCCAAGGTGAATAACAGATGCATCTGTGACTTTCTTAGAAGTGAGGGGCCATCATTGGAAAGGCACCCCTGTCTTCTTGTCATCACCAGGCTCTAGAATAACCCCTTGGTATCACTGTGGCCCTCTTCAAGATGAGGCAGACAAGGTGGTTTCTCTAATTCGTGTTTGCTGTTGAACTCCCGAGAACCTAGATATTTTTTACTTTCTTATTCCTCATTTCATAGGCTATTGTGCATATCTGCCTTGAACAGTAGATTCTGGCCTGAAAATTGTATTTCAGCCCTTTCTATGTTGATCTCACAGTTGAGGTATGTGAAAGGGAGAGAATCGTGGAATGGTTTGGGTTGGAAGGAACCTTAAAAATCATCTAGTTTCAACCCCCTGCCATGGGCAGGAACACCTTCCACTAGACCAGGTTGCTCAGAGCCCCATCCAGCCTGGCCTTGAACACTGCCAGGGGTGAGGCATCCACAACTTCTCTGGGCAACCTATTCCAGTGTCTCATCACCCTCACAGTAAAGGCTTTCTTCCTAATAGCTCATCTAAATCTATCCTTTCAGCTTAAAGCCTTTCACTCTTGTTGTGTCACTGCATGCCCTTGCAAAAAGTCCCTGTCCAGCTTTCTCGTATGCCTCCTTTAGGTCCTGGGAGGCTGCTATAAGGTGTCCCTGGAGCCTTCTGTCCTCCAGGCTGAACAACCCCACCTCTCTCAGCCTGTCCCCATAGGAGAGGTGCTGCAGCCCCCTGATGATCTTGGCAGCCCTCCTCTGGACTCGCTCCAACAGGTCCATGTCCTTCTTATGTTGGGGGCCCCAGAGCTGGATGCAGTACTCTAGATGGAGTGTCATGAGAGCTAGTAGAGGGGCAGAATCAGCTCCCTCGACCTGCTGGCCACGCTGCTTGTGATGCAGCCCAGGATACGGTTGGCTTTCTGGGCTGCAAGTGCACATTGCTGGGCCATGCTGAGCTTCTCGTCCACCAACACCCTCAAGTCTTTCTCTTCAGGTTTGCTCTCAGCTCTGCCCAGCCCATATGGGTTGGAACACAGGACCAAATGAAAAGAGGGAGGTTAGAAAAGACACATGTATGAACTGCAGATAGTAGCTGAAGCTATGTGAGTAGTTGAGGTCATTCACTAATAAATGCGTAGTGACAAAATAAAAGATGTGAATTGTCTCTATGACACAGAAATGTTAAATTAGCATTGAAATATGAAAGGTTTGGGGTTATTTTTCAGGCTACCTCTAAAGGATCTATCATTGTTTGCATACTAATGAAGCAGCCTAAAAGGAGACAGTGATTAAAGTTTTACATTAAATGGCTTATATATTTTGTATATATGAAACATAGATAACCTGAAAAAAGGTAAAATCTTCTTTAATAAGTATGTTCCAGTATTTGTAGTTGCAGAAGGGAAAAAAGGATAATTGAATGAATTGGTCAACACAGTAAAAAATATTCACTATATCTCAGCTGTTGGGCATTTTCCACAACTAGTTTCTAAGCAAATGTATTTTTGAATGATAAGGGGGTTTTTGTTATTTCCCCCCCCCCTCATTCTGTTTTTTCGTTATAATGAGCACCCAAAATCTGCACTTCAAATGAGATTGCTATAGAATACACAATTCTCTGCTAAAAGAGAGATACGCCATAGACTCCATGAAGTCAGTTAAGGATTTAGATCCTGAAAGAGTCAGACTAAAAAGAAAGAGTGGTTGGGGAGACATTTGTAGATTTAAATACATGTTTCTTAACAGCGTCAAAAGACCAAGTCATGTAGCAGAATGCCTAATGCTGAGTTAGGCACCTACATGTTCTGTACAATAAATGAAAGCAGATCTTTAAGGACAGGATTTACAACACATAACAAGCTTCAGCAGCAGAATACTTACTTAGAACACCTAAGTGATCGGGACATGATGATGAAGCAGTGTCTGTCCTTTAGACACAGGTACCTTGTTCAGGGATACAGCTAGTATGTTGTGCTGTATACTCTTCCTGTGAGGGGCACGTCCATGTCTCCAGTAAGCAATCCAAATGCCTGAACTGAGACACTGCATTTCTTTATTTGGGTGTAGACCCCTGTCTTCCTCTTCTCTTCAAGAAGAGCAGGGGTGGCAGGAGGAGACCAAGCAAAAAGTAGAGTTTTTGCTTTTTAATGGTTGGGGCATGCAGCTAGGTGGCTAGGTGTTGGCACTGGCACTGCTCTCAAAATACTGAGGACTGCATTTTACATCAGGCAGCATGTGAGCAGATACTAGAAATAACCCATGGAACTAAGGGAGAAGCTCAAAACTTTCTCCCTCCCAGCTGAATGCCCTCAGGCTCTTGGAGCTGCAAAATCACGTGCTGGATTTTTGGCTCTTGTTTTCAACCCATTGCTTCACCTGCATAGGGGTCCAGCTTCAGCAGAAGATATCAGAGTGGCCCCCTACTTTTTCCTTAGTAGGGCTGCAAGCTACCCAAGAATAACTGAACTTTTTTGCTATTGTCTTAGTTATTGAAAGAAAGGGAAAGAATGGTGCTATTTCTTTCTCTTCTTGACATTTTGAAAGAATATTGTCTGCTGTTGTTTTGAAAGAGCAAGCTTTGAAATCCAGAAAATCCTTAGAACTCTTAAGTCTCTGGTGGTAGACGGCTTTTGCAGAATAAAGCACCAAACTCCCACATATGAGAGGTCTGAAGTGTGACATCTTAAGCAGTTTCAAGGTCAGTGGTGGTTGTAGAACCCTTTGCTAGTTATCTGACTTTCCTGAAGTGATATGCAAGACTCTTCAGCACCTAACTTGGTGCCAAAACAGTGGAGGAATCACCCTTAAAAGGATCGCTTTTAATTTTACATAGTAGGTACACAAGCAAGGCATTATTAGAAAGTTATATAAAACATCAGGACTGACAAAGATTTGCCATAATCTGGGTTGGTTTGTGGGTCCCTGTTAGTAACAGCTTCTGAGGCAGAGCTAACTTTGGCCACAGGATTGAAATAGTTATCTCAGTCTATACTGATGATTACTATACATTTTCAATTAGCAATTCAAACTATTGTAACACAGAACCTTCCTGACCGTCCTATACCAAAATTTCTTTATCAGCTCTCCCAGCCCACATGTGCCTGCTGAGGAAGGGACCCACATTGGCATTTATGTCCCCAAAATAAATGGACACCCTCAGAAAACTAGCAAATTCTTGTAAACTGTACTGCATGGCAGACTGATGTGCCATCGCAACAAATAGTAATTATAGGCATGCTTGAAGCAAGACTTTCATAAAACTGAATGAAAAGTATGATTCATTTCACAGGAAGACCCACCCACCCATTCAGCCATTGACATGTCTGTTGTCTTCTTTTGCTGCTTCTTTTTTTAAGTTTCAAAGGGAAATAAAATGTCTGAAATAGAAGACCTGCCTAAACATATTCCTCTTGTGTATTTTAATAAATTTGTAAAATAATGTTTTGGTTATAAGTTTTCCTAATTTCTCAAATGTTAATAACTCTCCACATTTCCACCCATCTATTTGTGTACTGATCACAAGTATTGCTCAATGGATTAAATGTGATGTTGGCCTCTGATAAGGAAGTTTTCATCATTTCACATCATATTTGAGTGTAAGTTGCTAATACTGCCTAAGTGCTCGATCTCAACAAATTTTACATATAACATTAGAGCTGTGCATTATCTCAATTTCTTTTGGAAAGAAATGCATGATGTTGTACTGCTAACCAAGATTTCAGTTACAAACTTGTTTTTACAGTATTATAATGCTCAACCCACTTCAAATGTTCAAGCATCCAATAACTAGATCTTTATGATGTTGTATATTAGAAAAGATGCCTGAGGCTACCTGTGCCAGACGAGTTTGCAGGATTAAAGCAGGAGTGCAGTGGGGTGATGTTAATGCTACTGGTTTATACCAGTTTTAGTATGTTAGCAGTGCTTGATTTCTGTACCTTTTTCAGGGTGTTAGATCACTGTGAGCAGGATTCTAATTATGTTCTACCAAATAAAATTTGCCCTGCATCTTCAAAAGCATTTTTGTGTTATTTGATATTTGAATTGTATTTGATTTTTCATGCATGGATATGCTTTGTCTAAGTGTTACTTAAATTCTAAATTTTCTGTGATCAACAGACTAGACAAAATTCTTCTCAGGATGTTAGCCATCACAGCGGCATATGTAAAGAGGGATTTCCATCCATCAGGGATTTTAGGTACAACAAGATGACCATTCAACTCAATTAGCAAGACTGCTGGTACTGCCTTTGTGGAGCTCATTTCATGGTCAGGATCATAATATAGAGTCAAATTCCCTAGTTAAAAATCCAAACCAAAACAAACCCACTCCATTAGGTTTTTTTATTGGAAGAAGAGAAAATATTTTGTGAAGTCCTTAGAAATTCACACTTGTCAAAAATGAAAAGAAATGGAGTATAATAATGTACATTGTAAGATCTGTTGCTGGCTCAGTATGCAGACAGCAGAATGCATAACTTCCATGGCAGCATATAATATTGTATATGGTCAATACTGGTATCTCAAACACAGCCTCAGTTTACCAAATCCAGCTGATCAAAACACCCAATTAGTCAAAGATGTATTCTTGCCTCTGTAGTGAACTTTAGTCTTGTGGAGACCTCATTAATGTGCTTTGGAGACCTGTAATGAGGGAAAGCTTAATTATTCAGACTCATCAGCTTGCAAAGGTTTTGGATGATCCCGCATAAGCCTGCTCAATCAGAATTCCAGAACATGTGCAACCTGCGTGTTTAGCAGTGGTCGAGGTTTGTTTTAAGCATACACTTTAAGGTTAACCCCAAGACTTTCAGAAATGTATTTCATTAACTGAAGAGATCCCCTTTTCTAAGAAGAAAACTGATTTTTAATACTTATTTGAGAAGTTTCACTTTATATACTGAACAAATTATTTTTAATTATGTGTATAGTGCCATAAAAGCACTGTCCCTTTACTATATAAAGATGCATTCCCTGCCCCAGAATGCTTGCGACCCAAGATCTGCGAGACAAGACAATGAGAAAGCCGTACAAGAAAAGGAGGGTGTGGAGTGAAACAAGAGACGGATAAGATGGAAAAAAAGAACCAGACAGATAGGACTCTTGCAGGAGCAGGCTCTGAGAATGCTTTACCCCTGTGGACCTTCAGACTCCTGCCACACCTGGATGTGAACTGTGTGACTTGGAGGCACCTGCTGCCCCTCTGCTTCAGCGGTGCTGCTGACCTTGATTGTCACCTTCGATTATTTTCCCCTCAGCATCCCTTTGCTTTTTCTTGTGCCATCCCTTCCTTACACAAGAAACACTCTCCAGAAGGAAGAGAGCCCTGTAAAATAAATTTGCCTTCCCTCAAACACCCCACCCCACCCCCTTTTAATGACTTCCATTGCAGAAACACTAGTAATCCCTGAACAAGTGCTAAACTAAAGCTAATGATATCTTTTTACTTATTAAAAGAAACTAAACCCTCTCTGTAAGTAGAAACTGTATGCCCAGCTAATCTGTAGAAACAAACACGCTGCTTGTACTTCATCTCTGTCACTCCACTATCTGTTTGCTTCACATACCTATTGTTTTGTCTTTAGTGAAGCAGTTCTTGGCTTTTTTAGAGGAAGTTGTATTTAAACTTACGCAGCTTTGCAGCTGGACACATAGACTTGTAGCAGTGAGAATTACAAAGAAGAAAAGTGGAAGGTGCTTTTGACAGAAAAGTGAGATACCGTTCTGAGCCCAAGAGAAACATACCCCAAAGTAGGCAGCAGATTTGGAAATAACACTAAAGACATACAAGAAGGCTGAAAGTTGGAAAGAGGAAAGAAAGCAATTTTTCTACTTTTGACAGAAATCTGGGAATAATGAACCCAGCAACTTCTCTTTTATGAAATCTCCAGCTGTCGGCATGAGCCAGAATTTCCATTTCTGTCCACCAAGTGGCTTTCTGTCTGAGAAACACTGAGCAAAATTCTCATCGGCTTTTATCAGTGAGATTCCCAGTGTACAACAAAGTGAATTCAGAAGTCACCTGTGATCACAGACAGTGTGTCAGGGTCAGAGAGCCAAGGAAATGACCTGCTCCTCCTTTTGAAGAGCTCTTCCGACATATCACCCAGCATAGTCTTTTACAAGAAAGTAGGCTAAAGCTTTTGATGGCAAAAGTATGAATAGAAATACTAACCCATTGTTCTGTCTTTGACAATATAATGCCACATTTAGGATTTAGCAAAGTGTGTTGGGCTAAAAGAAGCTGCTACAGACACCTACTCTAGCTTTGGCTTGCTTTGCACCTTCGTTATAATTTTCTGTGTGCTGTTGTTCTTGAGACAGCTGCGGTAGTTCTCCAACAAAGACTTGTCAGGGAAGATTCTTAGAGACCTATGGATGCTGCCAAAGCCAGGAAAGATATGGAGAATCTAGATGTTACAGAAAGAACTTGTGGACTGCTGAAAAAAGTGCATCTTAGGTGTTCCACAGGAACAGCAAGAGAGGTACTGAGGCAACCACATATACATGCAAAGTAAATAGTTTGCTCTGCCACTGCATTAGCAAGGAAACCACTTCAAACAACTCTCTCTACCTAGGGAAAAATGTAGTAATAATAAGCAATAGCATAAGTCTCCACTCCTTGCCCCAGAGGTTGTCTACTAATCCTCAGGAGCCTTTGCGCTCTGCAGGCTTCCTTTTTCTATCCTCATTTGTCACTGGAAAAATATTTGTATGGGTCAGAGGCATAGTGCAAGTCAAAAAAAAAATACTATTAGAGAAAAAATGAACAGTTCTCCCATGAATCCCTTTATATATGAGAAGTAAACAGCAAACAATTCATCTTCTCCAAGGAAAACAGAAGCTTGTTAAAGAAGCTAGAAATCCCTACTGCTTGTGAGTCGCTGGTAGCCCATTGTGCTGATGCTTCTGAAAGGAAACTGAAAGCACTTGCGAGGGTTTTCTTTCATTGCAAAAGCGTTTTCTGGTTTGAGATCTCCCCATAGCTAATTAAAACAGAACACAGAATGACGTTAGTTATGCACCAGAGTGGGAGTCAGAAGATGTAAGTTCAGTTCCCAGCCCTGCCACCAACTTCCTGGGTGACCTTGGGTAAGCCTCTTGATGCAGATTTTCAAAAGACCTCTGGGCCAAATTTTCATATTGAAGTTTGATTTTCAAAGGAGCTCAATATCTAGTGATTTCCATGGTGTTGATTATGGCCAGAATTTCAAGTGAGCTCAGCAATAAATATGCTGAGCTCATTTGAAAATCAGGCTCTTAATCTTTTTCTGCCTCAGTTTCCCATCTCTGACAGTGCTGGTAAGATATGTTCCTTGTCTGTCCTGATTGTTTAGGCTGTGGCTCTGCAATGCCAGAAATTGTCTTTTTATGAATGTGTATAGTGTCTTGTACAATCTTGTTTGACCTCTATTACGGTTTTTAGGCATTACTGTAATGGTTGTTACACCAGTGATGTGTTCTAGAAAAAAAGAAACTGTAATCAGAAGAAAGCTGGATTATTGTGGTGGTGTTTCTCGGATTTGGGTGAACATCTATACTAATTTCTTTAGTTTTCTTGGGAGAATGTCATCTGCAGAACATCAAAAGCTGTATTTAAAATCAGCATATATATGTTAACTATATTCTGCCATCCAGTATGGACAGTTAATCTATCAGAGAAGCAGGTTAGATCAGTTTGGCATGATTTGGTCTGGCAAGAAACATATTGACTGCCTCTTATTACCTTATTATCCTTTAGCTGCTTACAGTCGAATTGTTTAATAATTTGCTGGATAATATTTTCAGGTGCTGAGTGGCATGGAGTTCCATACGCCTTCCTGTCCCCCGTGGTAAATAACGTGATGCCGTTTGTAGTTCCTACAGCACCAGCTCTGTTTGCACTTTTCCCACACTGCTTGCATGCTCTTGCAACATCTCAGAGCAACATAACATTCTCTGTTGGCAAAAGTATAGAGTGCTTCTTTGCTTCATAAATGCTGTTTGCTTCCCGGGACCCACTACAACCCATTCCTGAAATTCCAGATCAGCATTGTCAGTGATAATCGAGCTCCTGGTTTCAAGCTCTGTGCTGTACAAGCCAGAGGCCAAATGTAGTAACCCAGGAATGCATGATTGCAAAGACTGTCACTTCCCAAGGAACTCTGCTTACTGCTAAATGACTGCCCTTTCCACATACCTGTGGGTGTCAATAACACGGTGACTCTTCCCTGTTAGGTTTGTCATATATGGGTGGACAGCACCTCAAGCAGCTGAAAGTTTTGAAGCGATCATTTCCTATGTTTACAAAATTGACATACAACTTGCTGCTGTTTTCCAGATACCCCTGTACTCACTTGGATAGAATTATTTATTATTATTTATTATTATTATGCCCTCTGAAAGGCCCTTTTGATATTTTATACGTTTTCCTTTATATGAAATGGAATGCGGTACCATGATCAGTTTTGCAATGAAAAAACTAGCAGGACGCCTCTAGGAAGTGGATGGTTGCGGTAGTTTTTCAGCTAAGCCTGAGCGTGTTTTGTCATGGGGAGAGCTTAACTGTCTCATTTGTCTGTGACTAGCATTTTCTATTGCATTTTTTTAAGGATATAGTCCCTTTGTGGTTTTCATAAAGTGCTTTTCACCTTCTTGATCTAACAGTTTCCTAAATTGTGTTGCATGTTCTCTATGGGTGTGCATGCCATATCAAGGTAGTAGTTGGTCCCTAAGAGCTGCAACTGCCAGTGCTGGTATCTGCAAATAAAAGCTTGGAATCAGGGAAATATTACAGAATGGTTTGCGTTCAAGTGACCCTTAGAAATCATCTCATCCAACCCCCTTGCCATGGGCAGGGACATCTGCACTAGACCAGGTTGCTCAAAGCCCCATCCAGCCTGGCCTTGAACACTTCCAGGGGTGAAGCATCCTCAACTTCTCTGTTGCAATGTCTCACCACCCTCATAGTAGAGAATGTCTTCCTCACACCCAATCTAAATCTACCCTCTTTCAGTTTAAAACCATTTTCCCTTTTCCTGTCACTGCAGACCCTGGTAAAAAGTCGCTGTCTTTCCTATGATCCCACCTTATGTATTGATTCTGTCCCTAAAGGTTTTCTATTCCTTCCAGTGACTGAACCCAATATTCACATCTTTTTACTAACTGTAGCCAAATGTGTAAGGAGGACTCTTAATTACCTGTACAAACCAGAGAGTCTCAGTGACACTGACCTAACCTAAATTCTGGGTTGCAGTGCTGTGCTTGATTTCTGATGTGAAAGAAGCTTTGACAAAAACAAGCTGTGCCTTACCTTCATTGTTTTGAAATGGTGATTCCTTAGTGTAGCTCTGTTGTAGTCAGTTTTCTTTTCCTTCCTTAATTAGTGCAGTTTGATTGTTTCACTTTTGTTAAGATGTTTATTTTGAGATATAAAATCTTGATCTTTCTCAGCATACATGTAGGAATTGTATGTGTTTCTGCAAGCGCTGATGTGCCAGCCAAAGCATGCAAGGGAAGTTAATAGTGCTTAAGAGGACAACTATGTTACTCCATCCTGGTAATGATTATAAGATTGAAATAGTGAGCATAACGTTAACTGCTTTGCTAGAAAGGTGAAGACTGTGTACAATGCCATGTGATTTAGCTATGTGCTCGTTACCCTTATTACGAAGCACAAGTGACACTGCAACTGCTGTCCCATCAATTCAACATTAGCTTCCCTTGCTTTGCTTGTCCTGCTTAGCTGTTCTTGTTCCTGCTGCTGTGTGCACCTGTGCTGAGGGTGTTCAAGTCCTTTCTCTGGCCCACTTCACTACCCAATTAAACCTGATCCAGAGAGGAAAGTGTAGACATAGAGAGACCTTGAGGGTTTAAAAGACTTTGCCTCATGCTTGACCTTAGTTAAGCTCCTCACAGTCTTGCCAGCACATTTGCCATAAAGCACAGTCATTTCCAGATTGTCTATTATCTGCACCGTGTAAAAATGTCAAGGTGAAGTCTGAAATGTGTGTGTTGCTATATAAATGACACCTATAGAATGGTAATGGTTTTCTGATGCATGCAGCATTAATGAAGATGTACTCTGCCAGTTACACTCCTGGCGAATGAGAATCTGCAGAAAAAGATTTAAAATAAATATTGATCATATTTAAAATTAACTACTAATTACCATCAGAAGCTACTAGGCTGCTGCAGTTATAATCTATGAGTATTTATAACTCAGGGCTTTAGTGTTAGATTTTTTCTATTGACTGCTATTCAAGAAGCCTAATCTTACATCACAGGACAGGTTGAGAAAAATAACTCTTCAGCTGTTCCTAACTGATGATAGTGTTATGTTTAGCTGCATAAGTCCCCTGTGACATTGTTTTGGAGGATGCTGTATAAATTGGGATTAGCAACATTTTTTATTTCTTGTAGGGAACAGTTTGCCAAGGATTATTACGGTGAAAATCTGTTCAGTGGGCACAACATAGTTTATGCAGAATGTCTTAGTATACATACATGCAGTATGTCACTCTGCCTTGACCTAAATGAAAATCTTGCAGCTTCACAATAGAGCAATGGCAAATCTGTAAGTTCCTCTTTAAAAAAAACACAACTGTGAGTTTTATTTCTTTATAACTTTTTTTGATGTGGTATTAAATGTTGATTTTTTTTTTCCTTTTCTCATGTAGTTTAGCAAAGAAGCATTATTTTATACTTACCAGAAAATTATCTTCAGTGCAAGTGTTAGTTTTCTCAAAATAAACAACCAGATATTGTGCAATTACTAGAAGATACTGGTTTCTGTATTGTATTTTTTTGCTTTTAGCATAGAACTGATGCATTCACTAAGAATGTGTTTGGAAACTGTTCATAGCCTTAGTTACTCAGGGGGAAAGCAGTGTGGTCTAATGGGAAAGACAGCAGTCTAGCACAGAAAATGTGCTGGTGGCTCTGGATGTATTCCTGCCCTGTGCCTCAGTTTTCCACCAGTGAAACGGTCATGGTATTAAAACTGACCTTTTTGATAGTGCTTTGTGTTCAAGAGAAGAAGGAATTGGGTGTTATTACTTCCACAAATGATTCATTGCTTTAGGAAAATTCCTCTTCTGAGGAGATTGTTGGGGCCGTGGGCTGGTGACCAAAGGCAGGAGCAGAGCAGGAGATACAGCCCTGAGCAGGTACCCAGCCAGTGCCCAGAGCAGCGACTGCGGCACGGACAAGGTCCGAGATGGTGCTGGAGTAATGAACATGACATGCAGACAGCTGAGTCTTCTTGCCCATCCCAGAGGCCATTTCAGCAGAGGCATTTCAGGCAGTGCAAAGCTGCAGAATTCAGAATAACCGGAGTGGTAAAATTTATATGTAAAATACAGAAGAAATTAATTTCTATTGAAAAAGCTTGGGAAATGAACAAAATTCTCTCTTTAGACATCTTAATAATATAACACATAATAATATGTGGATGTGTATAGTGCTTCACTGCACATTGAATTGTAATCACTTGATGTTATGTATTTCTAAATTAAGTAAATTCATTTTTGAAGTAGTTAAGGGTTTTAGAAAGTGCTCTGAAGGACTGAAATGCATCACTAAGAACAGAATTGCAAATGTTGCTCTCTTCATTAATTTTAATTTTGAAATAAAGTATCTTGCCTGAAAGTTTTGTTCAAGCATTTCAACACTGGGATTTAGGGGATGGAGAAAAGGATATTTTGTCCCCACCATTTCAGTTACACTTTTTCTTACTTGTACTCATGTCTTTATTCAAGAGCGATATAGTACATCTGTCTTTTCCTGGTAAAGAGAGACATATCTGTCTCTCCAGCTTCCTTCAGGTGAAGGGGGCAGCGGAGCTGGGTTCCTGTACTACAAACCTGCCGATTCCCAAAGGTGAGAGATGGCTCTTTCCTGTGCTTTCTCCGCAGTTTCAGACAGCTGCTGAGTTGGTGCCATCCTCACCAATCACAAAATCAACAGGTTAATGTTCAGGTATTATAGCTTCCTGCCCTCCCACCATATACCTCTTAAGTATTCCTACCTGTGCCCCAACACATGACAAAGTGCATGTGTCTGTATTCACCACTGTCCTGACACCAGGGCTGGGGGCATTATTTTGGTGACTTTTAAAAAATGTTTTCAACAGAGCTGTTTATGATAGAAATACGGTGAGGTCTTTGTCAAAAAGTTTTGTGAGGAGAATGTGAAGAGGCAGACTGAAACAATAATTGGAACGACAGTCTTCTAGGGGTGTGACCATTTGGGCTAGCTAGGGGCTTTTTTGGCTCGCTGGTTCCATAGCAGCCTGCTGGATGGACTGCTAGGAAGCTATAGTACCTGGTCTGCTCGCCTGATCACTGCTCTTTTTCTTTTCTGTCCCTCTGTTACCCTGGAGCAGTTCTGTCCAGTGGTGTTTTCTAGCAGAAGCTTGTTTCCACCTGAAGATGTGTCACCAGTTCAGCTTTTCAGAAGTGAATGACTACAAGAATGCACAAATGGCATACTGAAATGGGCAAAGCGACCTACAACCATATAGGTTACAAGATACATGACATTACTTTTTGTTCAGAGATGTCATAGACATGGTTTCTGCTTATGAGATAGTAGAGGATACTTGGCATGGATTGTTATGAGAAAAGTTGAATTAAATTTACAGAACAGACCATCCAAAGACCGCTAAGGACTTACTCATAAATGGATGTAGCGCCAAATTGCTCTCAATACCCACAGCTTTCCTCTCACTACTTCTGTCCTGCATTAACACTGTCTTTCTCAAGTCCACTGTGGAAGTGGATTAGGCTGAACAGTCAAAAGACACTCCAGTGCAGAATAAGAGCATCCACACAGTGAGTTTAATGCCAAGTAGCTAATGCATTCTACATTCACACCCTCGCTTATTTTGCAACAGCTTCCCTGTGTAGGCAAGCCCTACACGTTCATGTCATTTGATGGTTAGCATTGCATCAGTGACATTCCAGGCTCTGACCACAATGTTAGTAATGGAAAGTGGTTCATCTTCTAATGAAATGGTAGGCTGGTAGGCCTTTTTTTTTTTTTTTCTGGTTGCATCTTTTGCAACTTTTTCTTTCATGTGTCTGGAGTGAATTTCTTCATTTTGTAAATGTGTGTGATACTCTTCTAATCTCTGATATGAACTGATGCTCTCTAAGCATGGAGGTTGCCTTTATACAGTATACTGTATGAAGCAGTGATTGTTCAGCCTTTTTTCTTCTGAAGAGCAGGAGAAAACCCAAGTAATAAAAACATTTTTTGCATATATTTACAATTTAATGGCTTGTGTCTGATATATTTTTTCCTCATAAGATATTTTTTTTTGTCTTGCTCTGCTTACACTGTGGCAACCCTAACACTTTTTCTCTATTGTCACATGTCTGGCACACTTTCATGTAGACCTGGAGTTTCCTGATCATTTAAGTAGCCTGTTTATGAGTTAGGTTTATTTTCAGCCAGCCTTTGGTGTTTAACTTGCTTATTAAGTTTACATGCCATTGTGATGATAGTTAAGATGGAAGAATATGGTCTTAGATTTTCCAGAAATGGTGGCTCCTCTGAGCTGACTGATGAGCCTTCGTGACATCTTTTTAGGTAATCTTCATCTCCCCCAGGAGCTTCTTCAGACTGAGTCCAGACTGCGGTGATGAGGAAACTGCTGTTTGAAATATCATCCACGGACTTTGAAGCGTGGATTTCTCATGTTTGTTTGCAATCACAGAGGGAGCAAGAAAGTTGCCTCTGTGTGTTTGCCTACGAAACTGTTTGAGTAGAGCAGTTTATAATCAAAGATATCCCTTCTGTCACATTTCTAGGAACACAGTTCCCACTACACAAGTCTGAATTTCCCAAAATCTAAAAGTAAAGATTATGTCTTCTCACTTCAAGTAGTATATGAGTTGAAGGTTTCACAGGGCACCTCTGGAGTGCTGTTTTTTCTTAAGTGGGATTTGTAGTCACATTTTATTTATTAATGCATTAAACAGCAAATTGTACCTAGCTTCAAGTGTCTTTCTGTCTCCTTCACTTACATTTCTGTAACGAGTGTCCCATAAAATTTCCATCAAATCTCTCTTCATTTTAAGGTCATTCTGGAAGACTGGCATCAAACAGCTCTACCCTGTAATGAAAGGATAAAATGGGAACAGTATTTCCGCTTGGAATAGTGTATTTTAAAAGGCCTGTAGCTTAGTGGGAGAAAATATTGTGAAATACGCAAGTGCTGTGAATTTGACGGCATTAAAGGAATTTTTAGAGGGTTGCTGCTTTGTGCAGGATACTGTCCTTTCCTTCCCCACTCTTACTATGTAAAGGAACTAACAATTTGCTATTTCTTCATTGAATTTGTCTTTCACACTCCAGGAAAATCAGAATGGCTTATATTGACAGGATTGTAATTTTATTTTGGATTGACCAAATGCATGTCTATGTACTTCTTACAAAAGTATGTGTAAAACACATATAATTACACATTTATGTGTAATACACATAAAAAGTATGTGTAAAGCACATGCAAGGGTCTTGCCAGTAAATTACCAGCAAATTGCTTGGCCTGGGCAGGAGCAAGTAAATTTGCAATTGCAATCTGGAGCAACATGTTAGAGGCCACCTTCCTTAGATCAACTTGTGTATTGCAACACCAGCAAGTAATCAAATTGTAATGTACTTTAATGCAAAGCCCAGTTTGGCTTGGTTGGCAAATTAAACTATCGCATGCCTCTGGCAAAAGCAGAAAGCCTTTGAACTGTTTGACTGCAGCTGTAGCTTGCACACCTTATTTTCCCTCTTAAAAATCAAATTAAACTGTAACCTGCAGCCTCTGCGGTAAGTTTCAAGGAAAATTAAACTGTTGCTAACCTTTCTAGCAAAGATAACTGTCTCTAATCAAGCCGAAGAGTCGAGGCCCAAATTCCCCTCTCCAAGTTTAGACAAATTCATTGGAGGAAAACTCCAAGGCTTATTAAGTACAAAGATAATACCTCTGACTCAGGAAGTCCTTGGCCACAAATTGCTAGAGACTGTGCAAGTTTGCCAGGAAGGTATTACTCTTTGCTTCCCCTCTTCTTTCACTCCTACAGCATTTACTGTGGATCCATCCTGGGGCCAGGATGCTGGACAGTTGTTCTCGTCTGCTTCTCTGGATCTGAAGTCTAACCCAAATTCAGAGCACTAATGGGCATGCTGACCCACTCTTAAGCATTGCCCATGGTGGTCTCCGCAGTGTGTTTCATGGAAAGCAGCGTTTGGGCTCATTCCCTCCTTTGGACTTGTCCTTGGAGCTTCCGCACGCCATGCTAGCAGTGCCCCGGACTCCTTCTGACTCTTAGAATACAACTCTTGGATGTGATGATGTCCTTCACCTCCCCCACCTTTCAATATTTTCTGTCCTGCTGGCAGGAACACTTGGCATTTGACTTGCCCTCGTAACACTTATGTTTTTCTTGGAGCTCTCACAGATAGGATTTTTCCCAGCCTGGATGAGTTGCTGTTATTTCTATAGAGTCAGCAGTACAATAGACCCTCTTGGGAGCCAAGACCTTGTCTGTCTAGTGGCTCAGGCTTACAAAGACTCAATCCTGCATGCTTAACATTACCCTTTGATTTCCGGGATTAGCGTCTGACTGATGGCAGGTGAGAAGGCAGAACAGCCCGGCACAAAAGGAAAGAAATCAATTAAGTTTACATGGCAACATGTACTCACTCAGGGCCACGTTAGAGAAACAGTTGGGTAGAGGACGTTGTTGGCGCTGGAAGCAGTGAGCAGACAGCAGTCTGTCTGTCATAGAAGTGACAACGACAACGGAGAGAATCTTTCCTCTAATGCTTTTTTTTAAATGTATACTATCTGTGCTTAATATAGCAGTTAACGTCTCTGCACTATGGTTTTCTTATTTTTAAAAGTTGGCTTAAAAGTTCTCAGTCTCAGCAGAGTAGGTGAAAACTGAGCTAAGGCATATTAGTCACATTTTTATCAAGAGATGAAAGTGATAGAGATATAAAGTACTACCAGCTTTTAATTAAAATTGAATAAGTAAAAAACAGTTGGCAGTTGCAAAATTCATTATGATGTGTTACCAAAAATAGATACCTTTATGAGAATACAGTTTTATTACAACAGTGGGCACTAATCAGCTGTAAACATCATTGCTGAGATAGCCAGATAGAAAATGTGTTACTAATACTCATAACAGGTTTCAGTTGGCTGGAATGGAAAACTAGAAACTGTTAAAGCTCTTAAAATGTAACCTCTCAGACTACCAAAATAGGTGTATGTACTTCTGTTACTTAAGGCAACATCCGAATTTCAGGAACAATAACTTAGTGTTTTCTGCACCTGGTTTTAATTTGCAAGGAAAACTCAATTTGACAAAAACGTAACCTGACTTAGCTGAAATATGTGTGATCCGGTGTTTTTATTTCTTCTTTCTATAGAATAGTCAGACTTGCAATTTAGATCCTCCAAACATTTATACATTTCATTTGGTAAAAGATCCCTTTGACCTTAGTAAAAAGTATTCCAGTATGAGTTTACAGGTATAGTTCTATGGTTTAGAGCATCTTACTGACTGGTCTGGGACGTATGTATGTCTTGTGTAATCTCTGCAAAATGTACTGTACATGAAAAAGGTTATTTTCTTCTCTCCTCCTGTAATCTACAACATCAAGCAATAACAACAAATCTGTGGGTGGTTTATCTGATTTATGCTAATTTGCGCTTGACATGTTTGAGGTATCACTTGCATCATCCCAGTCTTGCATATTTATTATTAAAAATATTAGCTGCTTATAAAAAGGAAATATTTAAAATAATTATTCATTTGTTAGTGATAACCTCTTGAAACCAGGGCCCCACTCTGGTAGCCCATATACAAAATCATTGCAAATGAAGTGCAACCTGAAGTGTTTAAGATAAGCTTGCAACAAGAAGGTGATTTGAATCCAGAAAGACTGATATATCACACCTACAAGGAGTGGGTTTCAGCTCCTGGAATTTCAGCCATTAAACATGAGGCATCTAAATCACCTCCAGAGCCAGTATGAGAAAGAGGTAAGCCCAGCCTGTGATTTAGATCACATAGTTTAGAGACCTGAGGCCTTCCGGGGAGACTCAAGCACCAGGACCCAAGCTTGAGCGCCTATTTTCAAACTTGGATGCTTCAACATAGTCTCCTAAATTCTTCCGTCGGTACCAAGGTAAGCACACACAGAAGCGATGAGTGAAGCGGTGACTCCTTAGCAAAGTCAGAAGGTGCTGTGCGAGGTGAACGCTCTTCCAGAAGAGGCCACGTCCATGCCTAACTTGGAGTGCTGAGCTTTAAAAGTAAAATCACAGGCACAAGCCCCAAATTTTAAAACTTTACCCACCTTCCTTGGCCTCTACATATCAATACAAAAATAATCCTCCTTTGTAAACAATCACCTGTCCTACGTCTTGCTAGTACTGCTGCACTGTACTGCCATTGACCGGTGTGATGTGCTGGTACGCTGGAACTACATGCCAAGTTCATGTGTTGAAATGAAGTAAAACATAGGAAAATGTGAGTTTCCAGATGTTTTCAGCAGGAAAGATCGGAGCTGCAGGTTGTCAAAAATTGCAGATATATGAATTTAAGCAAATTCTGAATCTCTTGTTCTTCGTTGGCATTACTCATAGGAAAAAAATCAGTACAGTGTTTAAATAAAGCAGCCCATGCCAAAGCTGGCACCTACCAAAACTGCAATATTGTTTTTTCTGTCTCAGTGGGATTTTGCCCATTGCTTTGTATTTCAAAAGCTTCATTTAAAAAAACCCACTTTTTTCCCCCCAAAAGTTGTGTTTTCTTCAAAATACTATGAGTTTATGACAGAATAAACCCTCTATATGAGCAATCTAAGAATAACATGTGACGTGTTTTCTTTTCTGAAAACTGGTAACTGATGCAAGTCTTTTTCTGATGTCTATACCATTGCAGTTTTGGTATTTACAGTTAAATTGTGCCCACTTTTTTCTTCTGATTTGCAAGTGTTGACTTTTGTTAGGGGGTCAATATCTGGTAAAGGTATGTTAATATTCTTGGAGATGGAAGCCTTCAGATTATTGACAGTGGACATTTGAGCTCCTTTTCCCTCTGCACCCACACCCTGTTGATTGAATGAGGCCTTAGTAACAGAAACAGAAATACCATTGATGCTTGCCTGAGTATTGCCTAAGTATGTGCAGGAGTACATGCTTGGAAAACTCCTGGTATATTGGAATGGAGAGAAGGGCAAGCTCTGTTAAGGAGGAAGGAAAAATATGCAAATAAAACCGGCATACTGAGAGATGCTGTGGTGGAGCGATGGCTGCAATACTGATGCCAAGCGTACCTCAACCAGAGAGGTGCTGGCTCACATGGCAGTGTGCTCGGTCTAGACCAGGTGTGAGAGATTGTGGTTGCTCCGAGAGTGATTGCTGTTATCATCCAGAAGGTGATGGTGTTATATAGGCATGCAGGACTGACCGTAAGTTAGGAAACACTGGTCCTTAACAGATGTGGAAGACTGGATACCAGGGATGCAAAGATGCAAAGATCGGTTGATACTGTGCAATAGCAGCAAAGAGAACCGAGGCTGAGACTTTGCAGAAGGCAAATCACGAAGTAACTCTAAACCGTCTGTGTTCACTTGTGTTTCTCACTGCCCCCTTGGCAGTCAAAGCCAATGCAGGCCACTGAAGGATTTCATCCTCTCTGAACCCTGTGTTGCCACATTGCAAACTAGCTTGTGTAGCTAGAGAGAAAAATGTTCTGTTCAACTTGGGACACCTTGAGGAGCGCACTGTAGGGCACTGCTGCAAAAACATTGCAGAACTACTCCAAAGGAATGGAAAATTATCGCAGGTGTTAAGTTTGCTATTATTACCAGATAAGATTTAAAGATAAATGCATTCAGCTGAAAGCCTAGATTCACAGTAATAGAGTAAAGGTAGGGAACGGTAAAACATATACATTTATTAAGGTTATACTTAGCAATATATATATCCTTCTTAGCTGCTCCTGTGTCTCTGCTTTTGACTCTGGCTAATTAGTTTCTGCATAAAACCCTGGGCTGGCGTGGCCCTGAGTATGCAGAGTTGCTTACAACTTGCCTCCTTCTTCTGGTAAAGGTGGGGACCTCCATCTTCTCTAGCTCAAGGTGGATTTCTTCTTGTTTGTCTGCCCCTCATTCCCTGACACGGCCATCAGGTGTCTTCTGGGAGATTTCAGTATTTCATTTTACCCCTCCTTCTTAAGGTTACTTCAATAACATTTCCATTGTCCCATCTCAAACAACACTTTCTTGGCTTTTGTTTTTCACTAGTTACAGTCTTGTTAAAATATAGCAGCATCACTTTACAAATCATGCATTATGATAAATAGTAGAAGTTCCTTTTAAAATATATTCTGTGTGTACAGGCTATATAGCAAGCCCATTTATGACATTCAAACACAAACTGATCTTGAGGGTAGGACTGCCAAATCTGAAAAAGCTCCACCTCATCCTTTGTTAGAATTTGGGGACTCATCTGGATGTTACTGGGTTTTGGTGAACTTGAACAGAGAATACCAAAGGCTTCACATATATTCAGGCCAGCTTGCTTTCCTTCCCAGCCCTCCTCTCTAGCATTGGCTATAAATAGACACACACACGCGCAAAGTATTTCCCATGTAAAAATCCGTATTTTTTAACAGAGACTACAGCACAGTATTTTTTGCAGTGTCGTGTTCGGAGAGTGGTACAGAAATAACGTTGTGGCATCTTAGATATCACTGTGAGATAATGCTTGGCAAATGCTGGATTTTATTTGCTTATTTTAAGTATGGCTATCTATATTAAATATTACATGGAAATTGTCTTGTTTCCCATTATAGTTTGTCATCGATCAGGTGATGATAATGAGGCCATTGAACAAATCGATGAAGATATAGCCGTGACTCAGAGTCAGATGAACTTTATTTGTCCCATTACACAGGTATGCTATCACAGCTACGCTAATCGATTGGGAAATAGTTATTTCATATTCTTCATTGGGTTGTTTCTTACAAATCTGCAATACTTGTTAAAAATAAGGCAGTATAAATTACAAACATTATCAGAGAAGAGCAACAGTGCTTGGGAAAATACCCTGTGTAAGTAGGAATGCAGTTTAGCATGCAGGACCTGACCCCGTAATTTGGGTGGAACGCCTTGTATGAATGGCAAACACACTTCCTGCTGTTTTACATAAAATCTTGCAAGAAGCATTTTCATGGGCATTATCAGTTCCTTTAAATCAAACCTTATCGATTACAGGTAGAAATGAAGAGGCCAGTTCGAAACAAAGTCTGCGGACATACTTATGAAGAAGATGCCATTCTGAAAATTATCCAGACTCGAAAGCAGCAAAAGAAAAAAGTCCGGTAAGCTAACAAGAATGTGTGGAAAAGCTATTTGCTTTGCTGTGTAAGTGGAATTTTACTCCACTTGTTCTAGGAAATGTATTTGGATTGGCAAGGATGCAGGAAGTAATACCTCAGTGTCTGCCCAAGTCACAGTCTCCTCATTAGTACTGTGCACATGAAGGAGCTTTTCTTCTTAATGAAAACAATGTGTAAGGAAATATTCAGGAAGTGTGCGGGGAAGTTACAGCTACTTGTGCTACCTGCACAACAGAAGTAAAGAGATTTTGTGTAGCCATGAACAACAAAGAGAAACTTCAGCTTCCTAAAATTTAGTTGCTCGTTTTGTTCCCTCTGCTTATTTAGCAAGTCCTGAAGTTAATGAAAAAAATAAACGTCTCTTCTGTGCACCGTCTTTTGCAGTTATATTCCAAAACAACTGAGAAATATAACACTTAAATGAGTGTTAAAGTGAGAAATACTAAACCACAACTTTTTAGGTAGTACAGAGTTTAAGAATGATCAGACAGAGCTTTAAGAATGTTCAGACAAAATTGTGCAGTTCCTACTACAGTTAAATATTTCTTACTTTATATCATCAAAGCAGCCTGCCACTTTCCACACAGGACATGTTTTTCTGAATGAAAAGATGTAACAGTTGAATTTTTAAACATTAAATTCTCCCTAGTAAGTTTCAAATTTAGGATGGTTTTGATTAATATATATATATGTAAGAAGAGGGGCTCAAACACTTTTTAGAGCAAGTTTAGGGGATGTATCATTTCATTGTTAATTTCACATTTCTTTTTACACCATATATGCTAGTGCCTCATGCTTTGAGGTTGATGACCTCATGGAAACTTACCACTTGTGGACTTTTTAATAAATGTGCAGTTTGCACATGCTCAGGAAGGTCTGTCAGAGACTAGCGACCTGATTTCCCCAAAGATAATGCCACAGGCAGCTTACTTCCTCCATCCGTTGCTCTTGCATTTCTGTTAGACTTTACATACTCTGCCATAGGGGATACAAAGGTGGAGCAGGACTTTTTATTCCATGCTCCTTCCTGGCTACAGGAAAGCACTGCTATGAAATCAAGCATCAGTTGGGATGTCCAGCCGCTACCTTAGTGTCAAGACAGCTTGAAGAACACAATGGAAGTACCTGGCCTGTGTTATGAGGTCTAGGGAGAACAAGTAGAGTGGTTGCAATATCCTGGGAATAACAACAAAACCAGCAACATTGATGGACAGAAGCTTGGCTGGAAAAATGAATGGGAGTTGGGAAATCGCTCACAGTTGGAGGGAAGAAAGTGAGTGTTCTGGAGGATAGGGACAGGCTAGGTAGCATGTGCTCAACAGCCCAAAACCACAAGAATACCTTCTGCGATACGGAACTGAATTTAGGATGTTGATATCTAAATATTTCTGTGTACCGTTAAATCCATCAGGAAAATGTCATGGTAATAGAGATTGCTGCAGTGGGTCAAAAGCTTAAGCACTGCTGAAAAGCTAATAGAATCACATGATTTAATTTTATTTTACCTTTTAAGAAATTAAAGACTTGGAGAAATTCTGGAGTTAAAAAAAAAATCATGTAAGCTGTACAACACCTAGCTGTAAAAGCTACCTCATACCTAGACTGAAGCTCTTTGTGCAGTCTGAATACCGTCAGTTCTTAATTTTGAGCTTTTAGCTTGCAACCTTACCATTTCTACAGCATTTATTCCAGTATGCTAGAGAAGCACACACAGAGCAATAACTCAGCTTCACTGTAATTAAATTAAGAAAGACTACTTGGTGTTTTCTGCCCAGTCTCACTGACTTGCTGTAATTTTAACCTTTCTCGTGAAAATGCAGTCAGTTTTGAAAAACCATAGTCTGCTGTGGTGGGAAGGCAGGCCAACTGATGCAGCAAGTTCCCCATTTGAGCACCCCATTCTTGTGGTGGTGCTGCTTGACTGTGCTCCTGGCAGCAATATTCAAGTGGAAGCAGTTGTCTTGATAGAGCAGAGTTGTGGTTAGGGGGATCTCCTCTATCCTGACTCTGAAATCAAAGCTGTTGCTTGCTCAGGAGCTACAGAAGTGGCTGTTTGAATCCACAGGATCCCTTCGGTGCGCTTGGCAGCGCGGTAGCTGAATGTGAGCTCCTCAGCTGATGTACGCACAGCCACCGGTTTTGTGCTGATAGACTTGCCATAGGCTCCTTTAGGCAACTCTTACGTGTCTCAGCTTGCTCACTATTTTCCACTGCCTGGAAGGACATACTAATACGTTATGCTTACAGGAAATGTGGGAAACTTTCTGAGCACTTGTTATTCATTAATCTGGTAAGCTATTGCTCTAATAAGGTGATAAATGGGAAAACTTAGGCACAGAGCAATTAAGTGACTTATCCATGACAAACAAAGCAAGCTGTGGACAAATCTGGAGTAAAAGCTATGAGTACTGAGTGTATATAAGTTCAGTGCCTCAGACAAAAGTTATTCCTAATATAGTGAAAAAATCAGGAAAAGTATTATTTCTGGCTACAGGTACCATCTGTGCATGTTTGGACCACTGCCAAAGGAAAATGACCTTTGGTCCCTGAATATCTTTCACCCTGCTGACACTATCTGGCTGTTTCAAGTAGTTGTAAGACATTTTGTATTTGATTATCATTTAGAGGCTGTTTAATTTTATCCCATCTCTCCTTTCTGTGCTTTCTCAGTTCATAAAAGGACAAGTAAATTTTTACACCAACTAGATAGTCCACTGATTCCCCTTTGCAAGTCTTATTCTTTTTTATCTATTTCCCTAGAAATTAATTTCCCTATTTATCTGTCAGTGAAGATTATACTTCTCCACTGCAGATTAATAAGGTAAGGGGTAGTTACCTGCAGTTTGTAGAGGACTGTAAAGAGAGAAATCATCACAGAAAGGTGTCCATGCAATTCTAGTGTCATTACTGATACAGGCAGCTTGTGTAACGTGAAGCAAGAGAGTGATACACAGGTGAGAGACTCCATCTCTTGCTGTGTTCCTTCCTTCCTTCAGCTGTTGATTTCCCCCAGTTTAGATAAATGGATTTATTCCCCCCCTCCCCCGAGAGCTGGTGAAGAGGAAAAGAGGTAATGAGGAACTGACAGGGAGAGTGAATCCCAGATAAATACAATAAACTAGCAGATGTTATGTAAAAGCCTATATCTGGCAAATACAATTCTTCCAATTTAATGGAGTCTCTCTTTTCTTTTTAACAGATGCCCTAAAATTGGCTGTAGCCATGCTGATGTAAAAGGATCAGATCTTGTGCCAGATGAAGCACTTAAAAGAGCGATTGACAGTCAGAATAAACAAAGCTGGTCAACACTGGAGAAGTCAGCTGGATATGCTGCTGCCACAAAGGAAATTTGTTGTTAGAGGTCTTGTGAGATAAGCTGCTGATTGTAAGTAGGTTGTGTAACTGATTGTTATTTAAAGTGTTTCATTTATAGGCAAAGTTGAAGGTCTCAGCTGTAACTGAAAGCATTTTTTAAACTACCAAATATGAGGAATTCCATTTTAACTTGTTTGGTCTTTTTTTAACCTTCCTGAAATTCTAAAAGCTTGCATTTGATAAATAAAACATGTTTTGCAGCGTGTAACCTTCCTTGTCAGTGTGCTAATTTTTTCAGCATATTAGAGATGCAGATTCTGCAAGCATGTAATAGCGAGTGCTTTGCTCAGTATTGCCGATACTTCTGTTACTGTCTCTGTAACTACTGGGAACACTTGGAGTAGGGCACTCTGACCAGGGATTTACCCTGCTTGGGAGCACATCCATGTTTTAATACAAATCTCAGGAAACCTTAACAGATTAATTTGCAGGAAGTGCTGCACATCTAGACCTTGTGCATGGACACACAAAATTACCATGCAGCTTTGAGGATCGTGGCCTTGTTCTTATAATTTTTCAACACTCTGCACTAACTTAGGCTTTTCTTTTGAGATTTAGAAGCTTTTATTTCACACTTTTTGCGTTTGAAAGTCCCAGTAGGCTTTACCTTAATACTTTAGATTAGGAGGATAAAATAATTTACAAACATTTACAAATATATTAGAAATATTTCCAATAACTAGTTTGTAGATAATACAAATGTATTGTAACCATGCCTTGAATTGAAAAGCAGTTAATCTCATTTTACGTAAGCTTCAGATACCTATGCATTTGGGCACAGAGCCAAAAAAAGGACTTAACTTTGTGACACTCCATATTTCTTACCTAAATTGATCTGCACACATCTAGAAGATAAGGCAAAACATATATGAATTAAAAATAGCCATACGTAAAAGGAGCTGCCTTGGTGGTCAGATGGCAATTATCTCTTGGCATATATGAAGCAGAAAATAGAGGTTTCTTTGAACTTTGGGATCCTTAGAGGGTTAGACGGAATTTTCCTAGATAATTTTTCTGAATTTACAGTTTGACATTTAGTATAAAATGTAGCTAGAATACCTAAATGCTAAGCTTTTCACTCTGGGTTAGTGTTTGCTAACAGCTTTCCTTTTTTGTAGAACATTATTAACCCCAGTTGCACTTCAGAGTGCAAACCACTTCAAACTGAAATTGTTATTTTGTAGTTGAAGAATATTAATCTGCAAGCTGATTTCATAGCTAAAAAAGGGAACTGCACTGTTATTATTGGCACTGAGCTTTTGTTTTCAAAACACTTCATGGGAATTACCTGGGTAATTTTCATAATGTGGTCAAACCCCAAAGGTCCATCTTTTCAAAACTCAGCAGTGACCGTGAGTGCTTCTGTCTGTGGAAGCCCAGCTGAAACAGCCGAGAGATTGGGGGGAGGTTGAGCAGTATGCACTTGTTTATATTTTTATGTGTAAAAATCAGATCCCTTTTAAGACATCTCAGGTCTCAAACCTATATTTTTTAAGATGGGTCACCGGTTCTCAGTTGAATATCGCAAGGGAGGATGTTAACTACAGCATTTGTCAAAAAAAAAAAAAAAAAAAAAAAAAGGG